>CM026172.1:11661135-12261135 GCA_014825975.1 Bombus haemorrhoidalis | reverse complement strand
ACGACCTAGATCATCTTCTTGGAATGTAACCTACTGGATCCACATAAATGTAATAGTTCACAGTTCTCTGTAATGTCGACCCAGCTTCGTAAATGTGGCATGTGCATGACGATCAAATTCAATGGTACGTCGTTTCCGTTTTTTTTTTTTTTAGCACGTTTAGTTGCTATACGTACGCAGGATCGTACACTTTCGACAGAACAATTGCAATTAACACGATAGAGACTTCGTTATCCCAAGTAATAATACACGTTGCTAGGGTATTTGAACTTTCCGCTATAACTTTACCGCTACGTTCGATTACTTCGTCTTACGGGTTAAATAATTATCGCAGATAAAATAATAAACTGAACGATGTTTTGGAAATTAAATATAAATTCTTCGAACGTGTTACAAAGTACGCAGATACGAAGATACGTGATTAAATACGTATTAAGTATCGCTATCGAGCGTAAAACGAGAAGTACAGTTCGTTCTTCGTTATGTTCCGATAATCGACATTTCACCGCATAATGTTTTAATGGAACGTTGCAATTAGGATAAGATAGGCCGCTATGAATTGCTCGATACCGTCAACCAATTCGTGCGTTTCTTTGTCAAAGTTAATTTTATTTTCTCTCTCTTATTTCTTTCTTTCTTAAGAATTATTACAGCGTATACTCAGACGGTTACTGGTTTGTTACTACGACTATTACATACTTCTGCGATAATTTTAGAGTAATTGCTTAGAAATAAAACTGTCCGATGTTTTTTTATTTTTTTCTATTGGACTTTTGAAATAAGGTATTTTATTCATTTTTCTATCTATTAAAGTACGACCGATAAAGTAAAAGCGACAGTAAAGCTGTAATAATATTTATTAAAAAGATCAATTATGCTAAAGTTGTCATAGTTTTGTCTAAAACTATACGTGTTTCGATAAGCTGCATTAATGCAGACTATATAAAGCGGAAAAATCAGTTAAAATTTGGAATCGTAACAGCTAGATGAAAGATTGTATTTAAAATATCGGAAACATTTTCATTGCGCTGCTACGAGTGTTTCAACAGAAAATATTTAAAAGTTTAAAACTCTTTAGAAAGGTAAGTGAACAAATTTTATCGATGAAATTCTATTCGTAGAGTATTCGCCGATTTATTTCTAACTATAAGCGTCCCGTTAAAGTATTACTCGGATAAAAAATCTACGTTGTTCGAAAGTGATCGTAAGGTAGTATACGATATATATCCCGTGTCTCTTTTACCCTATCCGATCGATTATCTATTAGCAGTAATTTTATCGATACTGAAATTTTAGCCGCGATAATCTATTTCACGCTATCCATGGAAACGTAGGAAAGCTCGTCATTTCGTACAGAGCAAATGATAATGATCGAGTACACTTGTATCAAACCCCGTTGCTAAATCGCAGACAGCCTGAATAGATGATACAATATTTAGTGGAGCTCGTTATCGCCTCTCTCGGCTAAACGCGGATATCGTTCAGATTATGCGAGACTGAAATTGATCAACGCTCTCGATTTATCAGAAGATGTTCTACGAATATTACGGGCGGAGTAGGAGAAGATAGAAGTGCGGGAAAACAATTTGCTAAATCGAATAAAAGAATTTCAAAAAGAGTTTTAAAAATGGGGAATCGTTTTCTGCGTGAAAATGCGATGCCGAAGGTTTTCTTTCTGATTTTCGAAGGTTTTCGAACTCTGCGTTTTTTTTTTTTTTTTTTTTCGCAGTTTACGTAAAGCAGGAATTTAAATATAAGATTTATCTTAGAGTTAAAAATTACGTTATATAGAAACTACGTTACAAATTCAAATTCACAGAGTATATGCATTTCATTGCCAATCAATTCGTTTTACGATAGAAAGAGGTATTTATCCGGAGAGATGTCTTATTTGTAGGTGATTCGGTAGAAGTTTCTTTTACGTTCGAACTTTTTTTTACTGATAGACGAGAATCGCATACGACGCGAAATCACAACATAATTTATATTTGTAATCATATTTTATTTCACGAATATTCTATTAATCGTGAATTTGAGAGAGAGAGAGAGAGAGAGAGCGAGAGAATAGAATACAAACTCATTTTTTAAATAGTTTCCAATGAACGAATCGATTACCTTAATCTCGATTGGAATTCAATCGTAGAGATTGTTCGAACTCTACGATTGGGGCCGTAACTTTAGAAAGACCGCAAATGAAGTAGAAACTTCTTAACAAAATACGATCGCAATCAAGACGATAAACCGCGTCGTGTTTCTAACCCAGCAAGTGTAATACGCTCCTGATACAAATCTGTATTTGTTTATCGTTATCGTATACCTGATTCTTTCGTTTTGATGTACTTTATAATTTTTTTTTTTTTTTTACGGAATAAATAAGATAGTACTTGAAACGACTAACAATGATATTTACATTCAGCGAATGTACATCTTTACACGAAGAGATACGTCGAAGAATTAATATGCGAGATCACGTAAGATTTCTATTCTTTACGATCGCTATTTAAACTTATGAAAATTAACCAGACGAGAACTGTATGCAAAACATAGAAATTATGATTTTGTAAATGGAGGAGAAATGATATGTGTCGTTTTCGTTTATTGACGCAAGCGTATATTTTATTCGCGTGTCTCCTACCATAGATGTTACATGTTAGGTATTTTGTCATATTTTATGGATATGAACGGATACGTTCCCGAATCTAACCCGTCTCTCTGGAAAATATCATTAGTAAAATTGCAAGACTGGGAATGCTTCTGGTTCCTGACGTTATACGCAATTATAGGTCAATCTCTATCAACAGTGTCATTCCAAAACTTTTTGAAAATATTCTCACCGAAAAACTTTATCTAATGCTTTCTCGTTTAATTTGCGACGAGCAACGTGAATTTCCGCCTGATAGATCTAGTTCCACCGATTCAACCATCTTCTGCGAGTATGTCGCCATTAATTAATCTGAACGTAAATCTGAGGTCGACTCTACCTACATCGACATCAGGAAAGCTTTTCACGCTGTTGATCGTTTAATTCTGTTAACTAAGCTCTGGTCAATAGCCGTTACAGGTAACTCGCTACCTTAGCTTAAAAGTTATTTATCGCATCGCTAGCGGGATGTTCGCATCAGCGATACGTTTTCATCATCTATAACAGCTACGTCCGATGTCTCCCAAGAGTTCGCTCCTTAACCCGTTTCTTTGCGATATTTTTATAAACGATATCGCGGAAGTTTTCTCGCGTAACAAGTTTCGAGATAAAACAAAATGCATAACACGATGAAATCGACTTCGCGTCTCTTTTGGAACAAATCAATCTGTGTGCAACGTTACCCATCCACCAGAATGATACGATGTTACGTATTAGGAGCGTATCGACATTTTTCCCGTCAACCACCGAACTACGCTACGATTCATAAATTAGCCACTTTTGAAACGCAAGTTCTACTTATCTTCTAAGTAATACTTCTTAATAATATCTTCTTTCCTTCTTTTCTCATTCCATATATCATTATCGCGCTAGAAGCGTATAGTAATAATAATTACTGCTTATTAATAATATTGTTATATATTAGACAGAAAATTGTTTTATATCGTTGATATTACTTTTCATATTATTTTCATATAGAAGATATTTTTAAATAACAACCAAAGTGGGCCTACAACGTAACAGCTAAAGATTCGTAATCGAAAAAACTTCAAAAGAGCGAAAAGATCATCGATGAATCATAATTGACGAGAGAAAATTTCAATACCGTCCGCGATCCTCTCACGAAATCATCACAAAGTCGGGATTAACGTCCCTTACACGCTCTCCCGTTCCAGATCCGAAAATCCTGTGCTCTCGTACCAAACCACGTACCAAAAATTTGATCGCGCAATCACGGTAACAGGAGAAATCGGGCCATGGAAACTTAACGGAACGCGATAATAATCAGGGCGAGCGTCGAAGCGCGACGCGACGCGCGACGTGGTGCTAGCACGTGCACGCCGCCGTGCCTGGTCGATGATAAAAATCCTGCGAGTCGTCGTCGTCGTTGTCGTCGCCGTCGTCGTCGTCGTCGTCGTCGTCGTCGTCGTCGTCGTTGTCGTCGTCGTTGTCGGAGGGTTAAAATCAAAAGGCATGCGCTGGCAATCGGAGCACAAAGTGTGCCATTGAGATTTGTAACGCCTGACGGCGCAGCCAGACACGTCGAGGGCGCTGTTGCGGTAGCCTCTTTTTTTCCCCGGTTTCCCCATCCCCCCTCTCACTCGCTCGCTCTCGTTCTCTCTCTCTCTCTCTCTCTCTCTCTCTCTGCACCCTGCGAATCACCATCTACGTCCCTCGGATCCAGCAACGTGTACGTCACACCAACCAGCCAAGCCAGCCAGTGACTCCATAAATATGCATTCCATTTAATGAGACGGGCATAGCACGTGGAAGCACAGTTTCGTAGGCGGATGCAGTTACGTTCCGCGGACAAGCGGGTGTGCACACGAGAACGCGACATAAAGCCATTGAATTCGCGCATCGTGGCATGCGCGCATTGTTGCGCTACTACCGAGTGTAACAGTCGAGTGTCTTGAGTGTCATCGAGATCCTTCTGTCTCCCAACCGGCGCGCCCACGTGCGACACTCGCGCGACCGCCAACGATCATCGTTCAGCTCTAGTGCTCTGTTACAAGGAAAAGACCCATTGTGATATTTCCCTGTTACAATTCCGAACTTCCGTCGCGTATGCGCGCATCTCGACACTGCCGTTTCTACCAGTCTCATCCCCTGAATCTTTGCGCGAGCTACGGAACGCCGTAGAGGACCGTCACGGAGAGAACCAGAGGGACGTTGTCACGCGCGTACGCCTCGCGATTCGCGCGAATCCCTTTGTACGGGGCCACCGAGTTTTTAAAACGTTGCCTCGAAATGTCCTCCTTCGTCGAGGGAAAGCGTCGATTTCTAAGCTGAGAGAATCTGTTGGTTTCACGTTACGCTTCGAACATAATTTGTATCGTTACGATTCTTTGTTCCGTACAAACAAACGGCACAGGGGAAGAAACAAAGCACATTTTCTACATTTCACAGGAAAGCTGTTTTAAAATATACCACGTCGTCGATCAATCTCGTATCGACGATTTTGGAGCTAAACACGTATTCAACTCCCTTCAAAATATTTTCAAGTATTGATCGTTATAGTATCAAGCATATCGAAATATTGATCGCCTTGATTAAATCTTCGGTTGCCACAAAATTTCACCGATTTATCAGACAGTTCTATCAAATTTATCAGACAGTTCTAAAAGGTTTCGATCTTTTCGAGTCTCGACGGGTTATCTTCATTTTCGATTGTGTCGTATCAAAATCCTCTGTCTCAATTGTAAAGCGTCTCAATTGTAATGAAAACGGATAAGAATGTTATGAGAAATCGCTAAGAACCTTCTGCGATTTTTAGACGGAACAATCGAAATTTTACTTCCATAGCGATTATGTTGCCCGTCTGCGAAGTAACAAAATCAAAATTGGATAGGGAACGCAGCTTTGCGGATTTGATTTGTACGAGCGACTCATACGCATATACGTACATGCTTATTTAGACAAGAATCGTATATTCCGCAAATAAAACTAACGATAACATATCAAACTGCGTAACGGGACTCGGCCTACCGTTTGATTACAATTCTCCTGGCTCTCGTTTCCCACAGGCTTGCATTTCGTACTGGCACGGATAACATAATGGGAACCAATAATCTGACATAATTAACGCGTGAAAAACACAAAGACACGACTCGAACTTTGTCCAATTAAAATGATTCCACACTCGATATAATTAGTATACCGTTCAATGGGAACACTACTTAATACTCTGTGTGCCTTTACGCGAGATTGGAACATGTGGAAAGTGGCATTGTACGTACCGTTCCGTCAAGCTAAAACGCTTCGAGTGCCATTCACAAGCTTTCGATTGTCGAAGGTACGGACAGAATAACAAGGATTGCCTTTAATTATGAATTTCCACTTTAAGCCGCAATCGATGCGTTCGAAAGAAACGTACCGTTAAAGGTGACACGATTCTCTGAGATATAGCAGACCAACACACACCACCGCTCAACAGATCGAGATCGATATTCATGGCTTATGCGAGAAAATGAAATTACGACGATACCATATAATCCTTAGTCCCGATATTTACTTCTAAACGTAGACAAGTATTAGGTATTTTTATAAACGAAATTTTTGTTAAAAAAAAAAAAGAGAGAGAGAAGAAAGAAAAAACATGGACATAATTTCGATCGTTCAAATATCCTGACTAACGTCGATATTGGTAAATAATTTCTATTGATTTTTCAGACATATCGATCTATTTGTTAACGATATTTCTAGAATTCCAACTTCGCTATCTCTTATCGTCTACTTATTTCTAATTTATTGTTTTATTCCATAATCTTTAAAGTTTCGTTGCAGGTTACTTTCGTTTATGAACTAAAATAAAACAATGGAAGCATGGCGCTGCGGCTTTAAGAATTTTAATAGAAACTTGAGAAGATTCTACGAGTTCGCCGCAAAGAATTCTCGCGAGAAATCTATGGTACATTTCCTTCTTCAAATAATATATTTTATTATTTTTCCACGATCACCTTTCGTCTGAAGCTGCCGAGCAACGTTAGAACATCGATAATTTAGGAGAATTAACTAAATACCACGAGTAGAAATAATTTATATCGAATGTTTAAATAAAATCAAATATAACTGAAGAGTAGAATCCAGTGGAAGAATAAAAATATTAATTCGTTTTCATATTTTAACAACTGAGAATCGAAAAAAAGAAACGTCTAAATTTGAACGTTATCGTTTCATCTTATCGCATTTCTATTATCATATACAATGAACGATAAAAACGCGATGAGTAGCATAAACGTAACTATTTCATTTGTAAATATGAGATCGCACCGAAGCATTAATACTTTCATTTCATCCTCACAGGTATTCATTAATTTACAAAGACGTACAATATTATTAATTATCGTACGAAAAGCGATTAACTTTTGAGTCGTTACGTATCATTTAGTTATTTATTCAAGAATCACGTCGAAAAGGAGTCAGCTCGAAACTTACGTGACTCAAGTTTTTCAACATAGCGCAACGTTCCAACATCATTTGTCACTTGAATATCTATATAAAAATAACTTAGACGGAGTAGTCGTTGTGATCTATAAATCAACCGATTTAGCTACATCTTTGAGAAGCAATTTCAAAGTCTCGTGACTCCCGTTTTTACTGTACGCCGCATTAAATCTTCTTGTAATCACGCGCATGCATTGCAGCTTTATAAAAATATATTTTATCAGCTTTGTACGATTTTAGATTATCTATGTAATAATAATGATAATTGCAATGATATCGTACCTATGAAATAGCGAAAATAAGCCGAAATTAAATTTTTCGGCTTGAAGCCTGATCTTCAGAAAAACGAGATTCGGACGCCTTTGGCTAAAGAACGGTCTGATATGCCGTATTTAAAATATCGAATGGCAGAAGATCTTTTACTTACTTTGCACATACAATTTTATTGGCAATTCCTTAATTCTCTTCTCTAAAATTCCTAAAATTCCTAACGGGAAAATGTTCTCGGATTTAAAATTTTATTCACTTGTTTCTCAGTTTTTCTATTTGAAACTTTTTAATTGAAAAGTTTTATTAAGACTGCTCCCCGGTCGTCGATCGCATACAGATATCGGATGTCAACAAGATTTAATAATTAATCTTTTATATAAATTTAATTTTAGGAAAAGTGTTGGAAAACTGGTTGAAAGCGTAAATTTAAGACTCGGGGAAGATTATGAAAATTTTAGAATTGTTCAACGTTGGCTCGTAAAATTTAAATCTGCTGGTCTTTCGTTAAAAAATGAATTGAGAGAGAAAAGCTGGAAGGTGTCATTAACAATGATATTTGAAGGGATATTACTTGGAACAATCTATTATCATTATTCGTCAGTTAGGTTAAATAGGATAACGAAGAAAATGGACAAATGGGTTCTCCTCGTGGATTAATCAATGTACTACGTGTATATAGAAGATTAAAAGAGTGGAGGTAATTACCTCGTTATGTTAGAGAACAAAAAATAGGATCAATTTTTAAATCGTACCGTAATTTTTAACAAAGAAAAAAAAAGAAAAGAAAAAAAGAATACGCATCGATTTCGTAGAAACGAACATATAAAATAATCGTCGTAACGTGAAGTCAACGCCCGCTTCGTTCGAACGACGAAATAGTTGTCATACATAAGCATGTACGTAATTGCGAAAGAAAAAAAAAGAAAAAGAAAAAAGAGCAACATTTCACATGCATCAGCCTGATATATTTCCCGTTATTCTTCCGCCCAGTTATCAAACAGCGATACTAAGCCTGTTCGCTGGCGCAATACGACCTATTTAAAACGACACAAACATTCTGCTGAATTCGATAGCTGAATTTACAGTATGAAATCCAAGGTTAAAGGATCACATTATGCAAAACCGAGCTGGATGAGCCACGATTATAGGAGATAGCAAAGTTTGCTTCGTTGATAGAGATCGAAACGAAGTTGCCTGACGCGCACCTTGGAACCCGATAAAACGCGTAATCAGTTTTCCCTCATGTAGGTACGTCGACACGTTAAAGTACGTCCTCGTATCGGGCTAACTTTCTTCGTAAACTTCCGCCATTTTTCCACCGCGTCCACCCTTTGCTGCCTGCCTTTCCACCCTCTCCCTCCTCTCTCTCTCTCTCTCTCTCTCGTTCTCTCTTTCAAACCAGCGTCACGACGTTCCACGGGTGTTGATATTATTGGCATCGTGCACAATAATTACAAGATGAGTTGTGGGTTTATTTGGTCTTTCGTGGTGATCGATCGACCCGCGATCCTCTTGCGTTGCACAGGAATTATTTCGAAAGGAAAATCGAGCCTCTGCCAATTTCAACTTTTAACAAACTATCACGCCGCTCGCGTTTCTTACAACAACTCGACGAACGAAACTTTCTTGCCGCGAATCGGCGTGTGATCCGCGCGAGCAACGTCCTCTCCGCTATTAAATGAAATTTTAAATCTACAATTCCCTTCTTTCTCTTCTCTTGTCCGTTTGTTAAACCTGTTTCCATACGGCTATGCTGTTTATAATGTTTACGACGAAATTCGCGATGGTACGTATGTACGAACGAAGGTATTAAGAACGCGTGATTACGCGAGTTATGCGGTGGACGGCTTGGTTGAAATGTACAAAGATGTTTGTTCGAATACGAGACATTTCCGCAAAATGTTAATCGCGAAAGTTCGAAGTGAACGTTTTATCATAATCGAATCTAAATAAGCTGTTTGCAACGATATAAGCAGTCTAAATGGAATAATCAGAATGGAGTTTGTTAAAGAAAGAAACGATTTAATATCGATAATTGCGAAGTAAGATACGATTAGAAATGTTACGCGCCATTACGTTTAAACGTTGATGCACGTTGATTATAATCTTCCCTTGTGTCAGACAGCGCGCAATTACTTTTCTGAAATTTTAATCTCCGTGCTTATGCACGTGGCTATCTATGCGCACGTAATTTTATTGTCGCTTTCGATATTGCCATATTCAAGGTTAATCGTATTACGTATTGCGATTAAACAAAATGTATGTCGTTATCGAGGGTAGTACGATAACTAGAAAGTATGAAATTATCTAAGATAAATATTCGAGATGTTTGGTTTTCCTTGGTATTGGTATCGAATACCGATGAATCATACATCGCGAAGAATAGATTTGTCGTTAATGTATTTACAAGTTTCACGCCAATTTATACGTCGTCCCTGTTTGTTGCTGTTTCGCGACATTCCATTCACTTGCTTTAGAAACTACGTTTCATGTTATTAATTTAGTTATACTCTCCTCGCTTTTTAGTTGTTTAATTAGATCTTGCGTAATTTTTTTAAATTAGCGTTGCACATATCCGCTTTTGCAAAGTTACGATATGAAAGCGTACATCATTGCAATTTATATTAAAGCGTTATGAATAGAGTGACGCTGAATATTTATTTTATGTGAAACGTAACACAGCGATGCGATTAAAAATGTAATACATTCGACTGACAAAATCCGTTACAATCGTAAAATATTTTACCGAATTAAACGTCTAATTTATCTAACGTTAAAATGTTTTGCCGTAATTTGCAATCTATCGAAATAATCGCATTATCCGTGGCTTTACAAGGAACAGAAACAATTCAAGAATTAAACGTTGCGCTATCAAAGATTCACACACGTTTTGTTATCATCGTTTCAAAGCATAATTCAGGAAATTCTCACTCGGAGAGAATTTCGCCGTTTAAGAGCTACTTCGTTTGATATTTAGCTTTAGTTACATCGGACAATGAGCACCTCTTATAATCTCGAACGGATTATTCGGAAACGGGATCTTTATTAAAATTTACATAATAGAGATAACAATGGGCAATGTATTAAAAAATTTCTCGGCCGTGAGATACCGCTGGAACGCGTATAAGCAGCAGTTTAATTGCGTAACAACGAACTGTTTAAACAGAATTTAATTACATCTGTTACTTCGTTGATTACTCCGATCTTTTGTTTCCATTAAAACTCTGCCTAACGTTTCACGGTTGAACAAAATGATTCTCACTTTCAAAGTTTTTAATTAAAACACCCGCGCCAGCCCCTTGCCGACATTAATTAATACATTTTTTTTTTTTTTTTTTCAATTATACCTCGGGGACACGGTGCATCTTTCGTCACCTGTGGAACAACTTTCCTCTCGCTGTTACGAAATTTATAACCAAGTATCCGTGGTGGAAACTAGCGACGCGAAATCAGGAGCATGACGAACATCCTCCAGACATCTAATATTATACGTACGTACATATTACGTATTAATCCATTCGTTGTTTCTGAAACAGGCCGCCAGTCTCCCATTCGTATCTCTTTCGTCGGCAAGTCCTTTGTTTTAAGCAACGTGTATGTAGTTTTTATTTTAACACGTTTCTCGCTATTTCGCCGTTATTCTTAAATCCTTTCGCAGAGGCGCAGGAACTCGTAATAGTTTTGTAAAAATATATTATAACAATATTCTGTGATAACAATATGTATGCGAATAGGTTAATCTTAACACATCGCGGACCAGATATTTTGTCATTCTATATACATCTTACTCTTAATTCATTCTTTCGCGACATATCAGAGGAGAAACGTTTTGAAAAAGTCGAGAATTCTACTTCTCGCATTAGGGTCATATGTACTCCCTTCCAAGCGAAATCTTTTCAACCCCCCCGCCTATTGTACCCATATGTATAATTACTTACTTTAAAGTTTTTTTTCCCCCGGTACAATCGCTCGCAAAAGCATAGCAAAGGCGTGGGAGAGTGCGCGTCAGCACATGCGGGCGAAAAGGAAACTTTACATTCATCCAGACCTTCATCGAATGACATACTTTGTACTTCTTTGCCTCAAAAATGGTACCGCTGGGCCTCCCCTGTCTTTTAATATGCGTCTTCTAACGCAGTTTCGCGTCGCGCGTTAGTTTAAAAAAAAAAAAAAACACCGCGAAAATTTTCGCTGTAACGAATAAAAATATCGCCCCGGCGACGACCTAGTATAGGTTCGATATCTCGACTTCGATACCGCTAGGCTTCCATAAATTTCAACCGCGTGTACAGGGCGGGCCAAAATACAGAGTAGAATTTGAGACGCGCGCAATTTTTCTATTTTATATCATATTTCTACGATATTGTTAAATATTTAATGTTTATAGTATGCGGTTCGTGTATGGAGAATAACATGTTTTAAACGGCGTCCATTCGCCGCCCGGCAAACTCGGCTGTCTCTCGACAGCGTGTTTCGCAACAAAGTTCGATGTCCAAGGTACTAATATTCGAATCTCCGCGCGAACGTTTTCCTTCGGCTCTTCGAATGATTTATTTACATATATCCGTTCCTCTAGATAAACCCCGAAAGAACACGGCGGTCAGCAACGGGCTTGCTACTTCGATAATAAAACTCTACCGTTTTTACTCCGTCGTTCCTCAGTGTAACTCGTTGTAATAAATTTTCCAAGTTTCAGCTCTGACATAAATGGACATAAAATGAAGCGAAACAAACATGAAAGTTATTGCTCTCTCGAATCTTACTCCGAATTTCGGCACACTGTGCATTCTATCTTTTTTAACGCGTAGCTAAAATTTGAGGGAAACTCGACAGAGACACTCATTTTATCGGAGAAATATCTTAAATAGATATGGATACGTTATAGATTCGTCGGTAGTGGCTAGAAATCGTTACTAGGCTGACACTGAACTGAAACTAAACGAAATTTGCCTAATTCGGTCGAACGTCTTTCGTCGATTTCGTCAGTCGCCGCTTGGAAAATTATAATCATAACGGTACACGCTTCGTTCATAGTCATAATCGCTCTCGCATGTTTGCCACTTCCAATAAACTGTCTGCTAGTATTTCCGCAACGTCGTTAATATCCATGCCGCTATTTTCACTAGGTTAGAAAGTCGATACGAGTAACAAATTGCTGAAAAAAAAACCTTCTAATTATTATCACTTGTACCGAGTGAACTATAATTTTCTTTGATTGATAATGTAAAACGCGAGATATCTCGTTAACGCCCTCTAACGATAGAACACGAAGGACGACGCATGTATCTCGTTATACAGCCGCAATGTATTAACTCTCTCTTGTTCGAGTACAGACAATTGCCGGAGGGTTATTTCCGACATGTGTGCTCTTTAGATCATGTCGGAGGATATATACAATTTTGTTATTTAATGTAAATTCATCGTTGAGAACGAATACAAAAAATAAGAAATTATAAATATTGTTCGATAAATATATATACGCGCATCGTTACCGTCTTTTCATTGAAAACTTCAACTACGAACGATACTACGAATATCGTTGAACATTGTTTCTGGAGTATCGTGCGAATATTATTAGTATCGTAACGAGATACGATTACCATAAAATTTAAAAATAATATATTATACTTTATAAAAAAGAAAAAAGAAAAAAGAAAAAAGAACACTTGAAACACTTTTGCAAAGTTCTCTGAAACGCTGTTTCCTATAAACATCATGTATCTTATACGATCTTCTTATCTGTCTTAAACTTTAATAATATGATCGATGATAGAGTCGCATCGTTCATGCGAACACTTTTTCGCTTATTCTCAAAGGTTTAAATATCCACTGTCGGATGTGTCAGATATTAAACTAAGAAAATCGAATCTTTTTGATAACACGTATTTTCTGTTTCAATATCGTATGGAGTATTAAAGATATGTTCCTTTGCTCCGTTCGACGCTTCAATGACGCACTTGCAGCTAGATAGAAGTTAACGACGCTCGATCGAGACTTACAAAGACGAATTGAAAGCGCGTAACAAACAAAAGTAACACGAAGAATGTGAGAGGAGGCGAAAAATCTCCGAACAGCGTTGGAACATTTAATCGAACGAAACCCTTGTTACGCTGGTTTGGCCTGATTGAACGAGTCAACGAGCGATTTAATTAAACAAAATGCGACGATTATCGTAGACTGAACGGGTTTACGATGTTTCTCCGCGTGTCGTTCCATTCATCGACAACGAATTATGTAAAATTTAACAACGAATTCCTCGTACACCGCGATAAACCCTAAACGCCTGTAAATTAATGAATTGCTGTATAACCGATTGCAGTTATCGATGAAACGTCGCCAATTTAATATGTCGCCGATTAAATGGAAACCTTGTGGCAAATCAAAGATCAATTTTCAATTAGTCTGTCCCGGTCGACTGTAGCAAGATAAAACGTGCTGCGAGCCGTTATGCCGGAGCGAAAACTCGGTAAATTATCCTTACAATATTAGCTGAAAGAAATAACGAAGCGCGTAATGAGTGCCGCTCCGTGCCGTTCTCCCCGCGTTATTGCTTCGTTTCATAAATATTATCCGTATGCGTTAATTGCGTTTTGCCTAAGAAGATACCGAGCAGGAAAGCATTAAAGATTTCAGATTAACATCATTGCTACAATTTAAACCGCCATAGGAAACGCGCGGTGTAATACGGAAGACCTGCTTGCATGGCTTACTACGGACAAATAACGCGAAACGACCTTTTATGGTGGTTAAAGCGAGTTTCGCGAATTTAATATAATTCTTAATTAACGGATGATAAGTTGTATCGGAATAACGAAGAAGAATGGCCCGTACGAATGGAATTAAATTTCTTAGAATTCATCTTAGAATTCATCTCCGCGCTTAACTGATTTAAGATTTTAAGCAACGAGGTTCGGTGAGACATAGATCGCTAATTTAAAGAATCGAGATTTGAAAGATCCCCCCCCCCCGCCAAAAGAAAAAAAAACGCGATAACAGAGAAGAGAGGGAATTGATATAAATACGATTCGCATCTTGAATTCCATTGTTACATACGCCTGTTGAATTCTTAATAACGAATACATGAGAATATTACGCAGCCATGTGGTAACGATCGGCTCTACGACAATTACATAACTACAGCGATGAACTTACGAGATAGTTCTTTATAGCTGTACCAGGGCTTCGGTTTATTACTATGACATTTATTACTATATTTAAAGGTAACGTCGTCCACTGGTAAAGCTCCGTTATTTTATAATATTTTATCGAATAATATCAAAAAAATCTAACGGTCGCGTTAATTAATTACGAATATAGTAAAGAAAATATTCATTTCTGATACCTTAAAGAGCATGTCACTTTTAAGAAGCTGAAAGTCTGGTTATACGAATAGTAACCTTTTAACAAAATTCGCTTCGAAACCTGCGAGCTTTTAATTGATTTTCTCTTTCAATCTCTAAAACGAGGTCTTACTCTTTGAATTCTATGTGAGATTGAACCGACACTCTATAATTTTTCCATCGATTCACCGTTGAAAACCGAGGAAATCGATTCTTTCTGCTCTATCGCGAGTCCGTCTTGTAATTCGTCGAATACGTGGTTCAATGGGTTCAAATTTTTCTTTTCGAAACGCGAAAGTCAGTTCCGTTTCTACTGGTCAATAATAAAGCGATCTTCGGGTATCGTTTTCGCCTCTTTCACAGTATCTCATTCAATCGCGTATACGAATATTCGTTTTGTCGCAATTCCCAACGAGGTTAATCATTCGATCGTAGAAATGCGAAGATCTGTCTTTCAGATAATTATACGGGTTCGATCAATCCATATAATTTTGTTTCCCTGTAATAGCCCTGTAACAATACCACCGTAAGGTTCTAATTTGTATATATATATATATATATTGTATTATCGTAGTTTCAACGTTAAATAAACGAACAATGTCGTACGTATATCTTTGTAACGAGTAACCTTTGCAAGCAAATCCGCCATGATTCACGAGATTGACCGACGGCCGAGAAGATCCGACAGCAGCTCCGACTACTAGCGCTTCGCGGGCCAATAAATCTCAATGCATTATCGATCGATCTCCGCAATGTGGCTCGTGTACACGTAACAGGGAGAGGGAGAGGGAGAGGGAGGGAGAGAGAGAGAGAGAGAGAGAGAAAACGCACGTATGCCTCCGTGGCGTTGATTTAGGTAGGATAATATCAAATTACGATTGTAGCCAGTTGTCGGAAGGTCCGCACGCTTGTCTTTGTTTGCTGGCAAGAATCACTTTTAGAGTGGATTACACCAACGTGTCTCGTCAAGTTATTAACTTCCCGTTCCGACCATTCTCTCGGGGACTCCATTTGCCAGATTTATTTATTCGCCAGTTAAAGGCCGCGAAAAATCATGGATATGAAACATCGTGTTATCTTTCATCCATACGGAGAAATCTAGGATTGTAGGTACGCACAACTCGCGCTTGACACGTTTAGACCATAATCTGCCATCACCACCGACGTGACTGGATAGAGTTAAAAGCAACAAGGGTTCGCGATCGAACCCTCGATGCTCCCGTTTTTCCCTGTTTGGTTTGCGAGTTCAAACTCTGTTAACCAAAATATGGAACGAAAAGTGAAAACCGACATCCGTATACGTAAATTCCTTTGAACTTTCCGTCTCATCGTTGTTGTATCAGTTATCCACCCAATAGAAATTAAGTTTATAGATTCGTATTATTGCACAGAATTATAATTATTATGCACTGAACTAGTACAATCTGTACAATCCGATCAACTTATATTAACGACACGCGAATATATCAAAATCTATGAACCGGTAGAAAAGTAATAATCAAAAGCGATACTCACGATTTCTTTGCAGAAATAATACATCATCGTGATCATACACGAGTGTGATAATATAACGATAATGTAACGATAGAGATGATATGGCATATGAAATTTAAGTCGTTTATTTAGGCTTTTATTAATAGCATATTAAAATGAAATAATTATAATGAAACAAATTATATTTTATATATTTGCCGATCTTTTAACTAGCTAGGATTTCTAGGATTAATCATGATTAGACCGTGGATTTATGGGAAATTTGATTGTGCGAGACTCTATGGAAGATACACCCAATATGCAAGAACGTGTAAAATATCCAAACTGCTCGTTACTCGTTATAATACGATCTTAATAAGATCTACATTGGAAAATTTCATTGTCTTCGTAAAAATATATCAATTACGGAGGAGCCTTCCATATTTTATCTTGTAGCTTGACAATGAAACGAAAGCTAAAGATAATAAGCTGTTTACGCGATAAATCTGTTCCATAATGTAAGGTGCGATTTCTAAGAATAAATTTTATCTTTAATTCTGTCTAAAATAAGCAATTATTCGGATATTTTCAAGGACAGTGAAATGAAATGAAGTCGTTCTTGCATAAATGCTGCTTCGCGCTTCGGCGCAATGTATTCTGCAAAATTTGTTAAACGCAATACCTATTATTCGAACAACGCTTAGTCCGTGGTAGGATAATTTTCAGCTCCATCGATTTGTTATCGATGGTCTATAACTACCATGCACGCGAGTGTTTTCACCTAAACCAGCCTGTGAATACCCAATATAAAAACTCTTCTCCGCACGCGCTGCAGCATCCGCAAGATATCATCCGACCACCGCGTTAACAATCTAGCCAATTGTATCCCGGGTACGATACAAAACACAGAAGCTAAATTGCAGCTGGGGAACAAACCGCTGCCAGGGATTACAAAAGCCACGAATCTCGCGGGAATCTATCATCGTCCAGTCAGCCCCGTAATTGTGAAAATTATCGTGACTGGTCTGGACCGGTGTTCGGTAGATGGAAAGGTGAATAGACGAGTCCGAGGGTCGGAACGAAAAGAAGAGACGGCAGAGATATCGGAAAGAGAAAAAGGAGGAGGAAGAGGGAGGGTGATAGGGAAAAGCTGGTTCGGTTACTACGTTCGCTCTCTCGGCGTTGATTTACGTCGGATAATATCAAATTACGATCATGGAAGATTGCCGGTGGTTCCACGTGGCCGACCACGCTCTTTTACCCCTTGGGACCACCACGGCAGCAAAGCCCATTTTGGAAGGAGTTGGCGAGTTAAGGAGCAGACAGCAGGGTGAAGGGGTGGTGCAGCATGCGAATAGGGAGAGTCATTTGTACCACGAAGCGCGAGGTCGCCTCATGACGATTGCGTGCGCCGCCGCTAGTTTCGAGCCTGTCGTTCACACGCTCGCTACACCATTCCCTCTCCTCGCTCACTCAATCTCTCTCCCTCCCTCTCTCTCTCTCTCCCTTTCTCCCTTTCGCCCCCCCCTCTCCCCCCCTCTCTCTCTCTCTCTCTCCACTTGCATAGATAACTTTTATCCCCCGATTGTCGACCTCTGATTGAATCCTCGTTGTCCGGGACGACCGATTGTTTGACTCTGCTATTTCGCCACTCGAGCCTACGATCTCGCCTTATTTACGAGACTACCAACGTTCGTCGATTTGTTCCACAATGCTTTTTCCATCCATCCTATTAAATCGTTCCGGCAACTTCGTGCCGTTTCCACGGTGCCAAGCATAAACGTTTTTATATCACTATGGATTTTTCTTCGACATTTCGGCCGGCAACACGCAATTGTCTTACGACATCTGCCTCGTTTCTAAGAAAGTAATTGGAAGCTACTTTAGCTTGAATGGAACTTTATACTCGTGAGTTTTTTCAGGTATAGTTTTGGAGATTACACTTGCGGCGATACGACAAATCATGGTTTAAAAATGATAAGAAATAAGACGAAATTTATCGAGCGAAACGAGACGACAGTAGTAGTACTACGGTTTATCATTTGGTTCTATTCCTTGTTGCCAATTGTATTATAAAATGAGGATTAAATATAATTGTTTTCAAGCGCGAATATCTTCGTAGCTTCTTGTTCAAAATGGAGAAAGCTAACGTGCTCCTTACATGATGACTTTCACATTTTTGAAACAGATAGCTATTTATACGATGTGATGCATCATTTAAAACTACCTCGCTTTAATTTATCAAATTTTATCTATCTCCTATAAATTGTACGTAAAAATTAAGATTAGTAATGAAAAATGAAGTTTCGTAGGTATCTATATATTGCTAGAAAAGTTTCTGTCAGTCTTTTATATTTCTGCGTCATTTTTCATTGCTTACATTATTTTCGTTGAAATGTTCGATAACCGGTAATATTTGATGAAAAATACGTAAATTTGTACGGGCAATTAAGTACCGAGGGAAAACTATTTCGTTTCGTCTCGTTACCAATTTATATTAACGTCCGCGCGAACATTTTATTATTTTAGCGATTCAAAAATATGGTTCTAGAACTAGCTTAACCATAATAACAACGATCGCGAAGTAGAAACAAATTCCTCGTTCGATTCGAGTAAACTTTTGCGCAGCAGCAGCATTTATTCTCTCTGCCAATTTGTTCCTACGGATCTCGATAAAACGGTAATCGATCGAATAAAAGCAAATCTATGAGCAACTCCCTCGTCCGTCCAGGGGATTTACCAATTTAATATTTTATATCCTTTCAACTTCCTGGGATAGATGCCTTTTATACTCGGTTACCAGCCCTTCATTAAATCCTCGTTTTCCAAACCCTCGTTATTCTGCGCGATGAACCGTTTAGGGTCTCTTCATTCACCTTGGCCGCCCTTCTTTCGCGTTTCGTGTTCATCGTTTCCCACTGTCCTCGTAAACCAGTAACCACACAGCTAACTGAAACGAGTTCGAAAGCGATACAAATTTAAGGTAGAAATATTTTCTTTACTTCCTGAACCGTCCGATACTGTCATCTTTAAAGCTTTTAATACGATCCTTTGGTATCGTCCTTTTATACCTAATGGATATGTACGTATCGTTAAAGGCTTTCAATCATTTTAATAATCGAGAAAATTAACTTTCTTTCGAATCTTTAAATTCGTTTAGCGAACGTGCGTTTCTTTTCTCATAGCAAATACCTTCTCATCGTGTTTCGTATTCATCGTTCCAGTCGTACGGTATTCACCTCTTTGGGCTAAACTTTACTATACGGAACTGAAGATTATTGATTTTTTTTCTCTTTCCCCTCTCCCCCCCCCTCCATACCCTTTCCTTTTTTCTTTTTGCAATCTTGTAGTTTTCGACGATTTTCGATCTAAAAAAAAAAGAAAAAAAAAGAAAAAAAAAGAAAAAAAACATTTTAAAACACATTTCAAGATACGGAATTTACCGATTCGAGAGTCGCGCGTATATAAAATCGAGCATTTTTAACGTATTTCACAGATTACTTTGACGCCATATCGGCTTCGTATCCGTACTTGAAATATAGAATACTTGGAATTAGAAGAATTAAGTTTATCTGGAATCTGTAATATTTTTCAAAATAAACGTGTATTTCTTTCTTCACGGTCAACAACCTTTCGTTTACCGCTGTAACTCTTCGATCGTTACTGTCTTATCTGCGTAGATGCGTACGTATCCTAGGTATATCGCTTCTTTATAGCCATGTATCTACGTATCTACACCGCCTGGTCTTACGTCGACACATTCCACTAGCCGCGTTAAAGCATAGATACATTTTCACGTTTGTTTAGAAGAGTGTAGCGCCAGAAAATTAAAAGTTATTCATCAGCGTGACCGCCTATTGTTACAGAGACGCGTTATCAACGATTCTTTCGAAAATACACGATGATATATAATGACATATAATGTATGGAATATAATTGAAATAATGCTTGATCATTGTTTCAGAAATCGCTCTCGCGGTAAATGCATAATCATCCCTTCCGGTGAACGGAGGTGTTGTTAAAAGTTTCATTAATAAAAATTTTCAAGAACAACGCCACATTTCCGCGCTTTTGTCTATCCGCGAATACTTTCTTCGCATCTCGCGCGAGAATAATACATCTCTTCTATCCTGTGAACAATCACTTAAAGGCTTTACATTCGAAAGCAGGCTCACTTTTTCACAGCCGCGAAACTTTTCTTATAATATTTATGATTTATGAAACAACCCCGAACCACTTTTATAGAATTAGTTGGCTAACAGTATAGGCAATCTTTCTTCCATTTACGCAAGGATCCTATGAATAGCGCTCACGTGTAATGAAAACCGCCAACTTCCTAAAACTACGCTACTTTGATGTTGATTCTGAGATACCATCTTTGTTATAGCATTCGTTTTAAAGCACCACTAAATTGCTTTGTGAAACAGCCTTTGAAAGTGAACCTTTTCTACGATCTTTTGTCTCGTTTGGCTAGTCTTGCTACGGGTTATAGTTTATGCTTACTTCGCCATTATCGTGGCCAAGAAATTGAGACGAGAAGGAAGCAGAAATGTATTTAAATTAATGCCAGTCTATTTTAAAATTCTAATCGATTTGGAAGAAGAATTATTACTTCGATATATCGACGAGATAAAAAATTAATTTTAGTTGATTTAGTTGTAGATTTATGAGATTATGATCGCAACGATGAAATTTATGAGATCGTACATCTCTGACGTAGTTATTCCCTGATTATAAATATTTTATATTTTACGTAAAATTGCATCGAAACGTGATTCTAAACTAGAATCGTTACCGTCGTCACTCTTTCGTCGCATTCGCACGATGGTTTTTCCTTTCTCAATATCGATGTCGCTTAATACCGATAAATATCGTATTACCTGTGCGTACGAATGACTAAATGACTAGATGTACGTATATAAACGTGAAATATATCCGACCGTAAGAATTCCTAGAACGACTTAAAATTTTTTACTTTCTCTTCCATTTCAATTTACCTTTCCTCGTATTTAAACGGGTGTATTTCTATGTAAATATCGGGATAACGTCTTCGCACGAGATGCGCGAAGCTTCGATACAACTACAATACAATCTTTATTAGAATATTGACTATAGTTCGAGAAGACGATCAAATAAATTCTCCGTATGTTGGATTGTCTGAAAGGTGTATAGCGTTTTCGAGGCTCGGCATCGTCCGCTCTAAATTTGATAGGGTTAGAAAGTTAAGTAGAATAATTTTGTCTCGAAGCAATAAATATGCCGAGTATCGGATATTGAAGAGAATTAAAAGGCGACCGTTCCGGAATAAAAGGAGTTTCGCGTTTTTTCAGCGCAACGACGTGACGTTAGAGATTAGATTTCGGGATATCGGCGAGGAACAGATAAAATCTGTTAAACGGACGAAAGTGGAGGAAAAATATCTCTTTGATTCGTAACGTTATACGCGGGAAAATGTTACTACTTAAAAAATACGATCGAGGATTTTTATGTCGACAAAGTTTAAAAAATAGTTTAAATCGCATAAACGTTGCCTTTCAATTTTTCGTACATTTCGCTATGAACTTTATAAACTATCGAACAAAATTAAAAGTAGATTTAACATATTCGAATTTCGAAGCGACTAGAATAACTTTTACACGACTAATAACCGAGCAGTCTGCATAATAAATTCGCTAGCTACGGTATAAATTTCGACTTTCGGTCGAAACGAAGTGAAACACATTTTCATGCTAGTATGATCGTTTCAGTGGCTAACGAAACTTGCCAGGCTGTTCCGTTCGTCGAAACAATCATGAGGAAGCAATTCCACGGTTCCTTTACTGAATCGTCGTTTGCCGTTACACGTTTCTAAAAGTCTTAGTTTTAGTATCCGTTCGCGAGAACACTTTGACTCCCTTCTTATTTCGTTCTATGAAACGGAGGACGTAACGCACCAAGCTTTAAAAAACTTTCATCCTTAACTCGTTAAAGTCGATGTTCTCTCTCTCTCTCTCTCTCTCTCGAATCGACTTTCGAGACTTACATAAAAAAGCTTTGAAAATCGTATTACCTATCGTAATCGACGAAGAAAACGTGGGAACGATTCATCGTTTTTGATAAGAATTATTTTCTTTATATAGGAATTCTGTAAAATTTCAATTTTAACTTTGACAATGACCAGCGTTACGTTCAGAATTTTTTACGTAAACCAAATTAACAATTTGTTAGAATAACAGCATTTTAAACGCGCCGAAACTTTCCTTTTTATCGTCTTTTTCCGTTTAATTTTATTTTGTGCGTCGTACGCGATTAAAATTAGAAATTACACGCAACTAAGTAGTATTTATTTGAATTTCTTCTTTAGCCATATTTTTCATACCGTTACGTACTTCTTACGTACTCGTTATTTCGCTCGTACCATTATCGTTTATGTTATGACGATCGTCGTATTAATTTTGACCGTATAAAGTCATAATGCGAGCGTACACATCCAATGAATAGAGCATTTTCGGTACGTATCTACTGAATTTTGTATTCGAACCGATCTAACGTTGCCAATAATCTATCAATTTATAATTAGCTCACAGACGGGATCCTAAAGGACAAAATTCCGTATACGAAACAAACTTGTTGCAATGCATATAATAGTAATACAAATAACGCACTGACAACGAATGTCTAGTAAATTACGACCATTTGGATGAGAAGGTAAAACTCTCTTACGGTACATGTCGAAATGGTAATTGATAAAACTAAAATTGACGAACTATTCTTCTAGCCTTTCGGGAGTAGTTGAAACGTTCTATTAACCGCTAAAGCTTGCTCGTCTCCTCTCTTTATACTTTCCATTTTGATTTACTCGATACGAGCTGTATATTTTCGTCATCGGTTAGTTCGGACATTAACTACGACTGTCCTGATTACGCGAAATCTTCTTCCGTCCATTCGACGCAGACAATTATCCCCGTGTTAACGAACGCTGTTCGGGCGAAAGGGCATTTCTGGTGTTCGAAGAGGTACCGCCCGTAAGCGGTGGACGATTCGGAAAATCCGTGTAGAGCAACGACGTCGAACGTGTCGCCTCGTGACATCTCTATTCGCGACGTTATCCTTAAAGCCTCCCTTCCGACCTCCCTCGCCCATTCTATCCTCGCTTTGCCCATGATATTTCCTCGGTGTTCCACGAATCCCGCCTGCGCTCCGCCAACCGCAAGTTTAATTACCAACAAAGCGTTTCGAGCCACGTGCCGTAATTATCCGGCGGATAACTGCCAGAAGACGCTTAAACGATTTACTTTATGAACGTCCCCAGCCGATTCCCATCCAATCGAAAGGAAAGAGAACCGAAATAGATTGGAAACATTCTGATCGACTTAATTATCAGCGTTCGTGTTTCTTACAAAGTTTCGTCGACGGTTTAAAAATCACGTTTTCATTACCAGACCTGGTCTCCGTAGCGTCAAGCGCGTTTTCCGCATTAATTATAACGATGTTAATTTTACAGGATGTGTCGTGTAACTGGGACAAGTTGTACCTCTGAAACGATAGAAGATGGGAAAATATTAAACAGTTAAATACGAAACCAGCGAATAAAAATTTGTGAAAATTATACAGAACTTGAGGAGAAGTAACTCGGAGATGTTTCATTTGCACCGAACTTTTTAGATCGATTATGAAAAAAAAAAAAAGGGAAAAAAGAAAATGTTATATTTCGATAAAATAGATAGCTTCTATGTTTATAGCACCCCGCGAGTATTTTGTAATAAAAGTACATGTTTTCGCTTTAGAGCGTAATTTGTGAGCCATAAACGTCACATATATTTGGCTCACATTTAACACTCAGATGCAATAATTCTAATATTAAAGACGTTACAAACGCACTAGTAGTCGTTCAATCGTAAATTGTCGAACGTACCTTGTAAAAAATTATGGAACTGCCACTTGAATCACGATGAATAGATGGATAGAATGCGATAGAAGGAAGCGCGAACGGGACGAGGAAGATATTTACAGCTCGTGTTTAAATTATAAAGCGATGGTTCGACGAAAAAGCCTAATTACAAGAAGAAAGAAAACGAAACGTTCCCGTTATAAGAAAAGTTACGTGGGTATCGGTATAAAATCGAAAACACGATTATTAAACAAATTGCAAAAGGAATATATATATATATATATATATCGTTAATTTTAACGCTTACATTTATCCGCCACTCTTTTCGTTCTTTCGTTTCTTCGCGTCAAGCCCTGCTAACGTTCCACTCTCTCGTCCAGACAGTCACTTTAACACGATGTATAAATTATTTCCAACTGATAGGCAGTTGCTTCCAATAATCATTCGCACCGATTTAATTTTCATTAAATGGATGACGAGGGACCCGTAGATGCGTCGATAAAAATATATCCGTGCCTGAAAGCGACGATGAATCTTTAATCGATCGTTGCGTCCGCTGATTGAATATTCAAATCCTGTTTCTCCTTATCGACGAAGGAAGAACAATTTAAAACGATCGACCGGTCAAACAATGAATTGTCCCTTGTTGACTAAATTTTCAGCGGCCCCTACGAAAACTGTAGCTTCGTAACCGGCTGGTTTTTTCGCCGCCGCTCCGTTCGTCGGATATTTGCACGTTCCTTTTTTTTTTTTTTTTTCTCCGCCCGCCGGAAGTGCGAAAAGTGCAACCGACGTGAACAAACTTAATACGCTGCAACTCGTAGTTCGTAGAACCAGCAGCCGCGCGTTCGCACGTACTATCAATTTAAAAATTTACCGAGTTACGTCTCGCTTGAACGTTCGATCGAATAACAATCTCTTTTCAGAGGCCTTTTGTTCTTTCGTCTGTCTGTCTGCTTTAGCGGCGAACGAAAGAAGATGGTGGAACGCGAGAGTGGTCATAGCCTCGGGTAGATATGACTCGCGGCAGCGCCGCGTCAACAGATTCGATAACAATACCAGGAGGATAACAATGGCGGCAAGATGAAACCCGCTTGCGTTCTACGCGAGGAACATTGCATACCGAGTTGACATAATAACGCTCTATGGCCCGTTTTCAGCCGCTACCAGCCCCGCGCGCACAGTGCTACATTTTGATTTATTATGATTAAAGTTCTGGAAATAAATTTACTTTTACTTGCGCCGGCCGGCTAATGTTACGTATGCGCTGTTTTCGCCAACTTGTTCGTCCGGTATATTCTCGTTCTGCTTTCCGACGATGCGGAGGAACGTCCATTCCGAACGATGCGAGATTGTTTCGTCCAAGATCGTGATAGTTTAACGTGCGAATCGCATCGGCGTTTGCCTGTGTAAAACGGAATGTGCGCTGTCATTATTCGAATTTGCCTGCAAGTAAAGGCAATAAAGCGGCAGTTTCAAACTCGAGGCAACGTTATATCTCTAATTATACTCGTGCTCGTGTATCTTTTGTGTTGAATACGATTTCATTAAGAAGAGCGTGTGTCACGAGATTTATAGATGAAAATATCATCTCGTGAAAGAGAAACTTAATGTAAATTGAAATTGCGCTTGGTTCCGTGAAATCAAAGGATTTATCGCTCTATGTCAGAATACAGGAAGCCATCTTTCGAGGAGGAATCAGATACAGAAGAAGCTTGTTGCGCGAGCGGGCAATATTTTTCATATATTGTAAATAACCGTGATAACTTAATTAAACTTAGTAGTCGTACAAGTTAAACATTTGGTTCGTTGAAACTGCAGCTGAATTTCTCGATTTCATTACGAAATATGAACTCGCTGTATCGCGATAACCGTTTATACCTACCTAACGTAACTACAATCGTATTAATATAGTATCGTACTTTCCGAAGGACGCGATTCCACAAACGTTAGGTTAACGAGGAACATTCACGAATAGAAATATTGTTTGCGACATTTTTCAAATGGCAAACAATTTAATTTCGCGCTGAAAATGTACTACTGCTAGCACTCAAAGTCAATGGATCAGCTAATGAACCTTTATTAAATCTATTACTTTTAACGGACTGAACCGTGCAAAGGATAATACGTTACATTTTGTTTACTAAATACGCAAGATCCCGTTATCATCCTCCGATATTAAACGTAGAATAATTTTGAATATCATCTTTGTACGCTCGTACGTTCGTAATTGTATCGTTCTTTCCTCGATCCTTCCGCCACTGTTATTTCAGTAGATCGAAAAGAACGAGTCGGACATTACAACTGTACATAGAGGTCCAATTATTCGCGTTTATATTTGCCACTACGCGGAGAGAGTTCGGAGTTTATGCGTAGGTTGATACACCGTCACGTGGAGGTACGATGGTTTTAAAAAAACAGAGGAAAACGAAAAAGTTCATACGAAAAAGTGACCCAAATTGCCGCGACTGAAGAGCAAACAACGTTTACACTCGCGTCGCGTTCGGTTTTGCAGTATACATAAGAAAGGAACACAAGCTGGTATAAATGGATACCCTCCTTTTTTTTCTAAACACGCTTGTTTTTAACCAGATTCAGCATGATATACCGTTTTAATTTTCATACGGTGACGATTGCCGTGAACAAACATTCACCACGGTCCGTTTGATTTATAGCGGCGAGCAGAAAACCGGCGGGCCAGTTCGCTACGATATCGTTGTGCTTTCCCAGCTGAATCAAGGTATCTCCGATCGACGAGTTATGACTTTTTTCGAGCCTCGATCGCGCTCACATCGCGATACATTCTCGATCGATTAGAAATGTTTGCGCTCCGACGACGGGTAAATTACGCATTCGCATCCGATATCGTAATACGCTATCCATACGCCATCCATAGGTATCTCGGCATCTGGCGCAATTCGTTCAAAAGGGTGCCATTTTTACCAGCGTTGTTAGCGTTTAACAGAATGGCGTTCGTCTGTCATCGATTCTTTGCCTCTCGTCGTATACGAGATCAAACTTAAAGCGTAAAATAGAGCCGAACAACCTAACCTCTTATGCTTACCTATGAACCAATGAACCGATGTACATGTTGGACGTTTTTATAGAGAAACTTCGCTCTGTCGAGGTGTTCGGGCCAAACGGGTCGGCGGTACCTCACGATCGCTTGCCGAAAAAAAAAAAAAAAAAAGGCATCGATGACTTCTCCGCTCCGTGATCAGATCCTTCGAACAAAGACCCTATTCTTTGGCAACGCGACGTACCTCGTTCCAACTCAATCGTATCGTCGACGGTTCGTAGCTCGGCGATTTCCAGTCGACTCTTCGACCAATCGCTCGAGCACCCCTACCGACTTTCTTCTTACTAATCGCGAGCTACGAAGCCCAGTCGCAAATTACGCTAGGGCTAAACAGCCAAACGGCGGGCTATTTGACGCGATATCCTTAAAAAGGAATGCGTTCTCGCTCTAACATACGCGACTATTAATTCTATTACCACTGTTATATAATACATTTTACAAACAAATCTATATCTATGTCTTTAAGACATTTTCTCCTTTCTTATAATCTTCGATTATAAAGCTCGTTCGAAATAGAAAGTCGCGAATGAAATACTTGCGTCGATTTTAGATAGAAACGAAATAAATTCAGCGAAATATGAGAAAGCGACGTTCCGAATCAACGATGAGTTATAATCGAGTAAAAGTTGTAATTTACCAGAACTCTAAGGAACGATATCTCAAGATTAAACGATTAAAGCGATATTTTATTATCGGATATCAAATTCATTTTAATCTAATTCAAACTCCCAGCGAATCCAACTATATGTTCCATCGAACGTTCGTATAATAAATCGGCTGAAAATGGCTTATTACAAATCATCTTTCATGTCACGCTATTACTTTTCTAGA
This sequence comes from Bombus haemorrhoidalis, assembly GCA_014825975.1. Taxonomy (NCBI): domain Eukaryota; kingdom Metazoa; phylum Arthropoda; class Insecta; order Hymenoptera; family Apidae; genus Bombus; species Bombus haemorrhoidalis. Next base: position 12,233,185 of record CM026172.1, on the reverse strand, counting down.
CAATTTCAAAAGTTTCACGGCACTTGATTTTTATCGAACTCTTGCTATTTCGTCTGCATATTACCATGATAGATTGATATGACCGTCGTAGAATCCCAGTCATAGAATTTCCAATCAAAATCGGCAAGAAAGATCTTTTCCTGTGCTCTATTTAACTTTACGATTGATTCTATCAACCCTTTTATCGCATTTAATATTGGAATGATAAAACGTTTCCCTTTATCTTATAACTTTGCTGTTATTCTTTCTTTTTTTCCAAAATTGAGACTAGCTAAAAAATAAGGATAAAGAGATATGACTAAAAGAGAAAAGCGCGCTTTTGTATCATTAATAGCAGATGAAAAAGAATTTTCCGCGGAGAAAGAAAAAAAAGAATTTTCGACAACGAATACTTTTACGCTTATGGAAAATTCAAGGACGCGGAAATGCACATACGACGCGTATAATATACAAAACTGCATAAAACATTCAAGATATAATACATATTCTATATTCTTTAGTTAGACTATTTGTAAGACTATGAAATTGCGCGAAATAAAATAACAAATATTCGCATAGAAACAGAGGATTAAATAACGATGCAAGAGCTATGAAATAATCGGATAAATAGACGTTATTACGCACACATGTTTGCTCGCGAAATCGAATATGTAAAATAGCGTTCGTACGATAACGACGTGCTGCGTAGAGATAGGCTACAAGAGCGTTGTAGTCGCATAAAAGCCACCCTCCGAAAAGTCAGAGTCGTAAGTTCTTCACCGCGTATAATATATGGAAGGTACATTTGCGAATCATTTACGAAAACCGTGTACGATCGTTGCAGTCTGATCGCATTAGGCACGAGTTTCTGACAGTTTATTTTTAAGTGATTCGCCGGGAGTTTTCGATTTCCGTAGTACGATTGAAAGCTCGTTTATCTTGTCCGGGAAATGTGCCGTATTTATCTTCGCGACTGCTTTTCGTATCGTGCTGCTGTGCCGCTCGCCGAAAGCCACAATAATAAACAACGAAAATATTAGATAATTCCACAAATAATCTCACGTAACAAATTATCTAACCAAACCGTAAAACTCGTTTCGTAACGTATCGTCTTTGATCTTTGGTGCGTGAGATCCAACATTTTTTGGTAATTATCAGATTCTCGTTTTGAGAAATTCTTAAGAGAAATTGTTTTATGTAATTGTTATGTGGCAAAGGTATGGCCGAACGACGGCGTTTAAAAGGTTATAATTGAAAATCGTTACGTTATTCGATCTATTCTCTAGACTTACAATTGGCAACCGCAAACTTTCTTTTATATCTCGTTTACAATGAAATTGTTACAAAGGCAATATATTACATTGTTTTACTGTAATTCGTTTACCATATATTTATTTTGTTCCTGCCATTGTGCTTTATTTACAGTACGTTTATAGTACGAAGGGTGAAATATTTAATATAACAGGAGATGCAAAAAGTTATAATAACAATAATAACAATAACAATATAACGATGTAATCTTCATAGAAAGCTTCGAAACTACGCAGTTACAGCGGCAAAGGATGCAAGTGCTAAATAAGAGAGAAGATCTTCGATAGAAACAGGAAACAGAGTTCTCTGCTGATTTTGGCATTTGCATTATTTATCGTGAACGCCATTTTCAGTTCGGTATATCACGTTTATAGATTTAAACCAGAGAAGAACTTCGCTATCTTCAACGTTCGAGTCCAGTTGATAGCTACGATCGCAGTATCATCCTGTGATCGCTCCAAAAGCTAAAATAACCTATTCTCCTACTTCTAACTTTTTCGCTATGTCTCATAAGTCCCTTTCACGTCCTTAAAATTTATATTTTCCTTCAGCTAAAAAGAATCGTTTTATATATTTTTGTCACTTGCATCGTTTACCATTTTAACTCCTTAATTTCGTTCTACCATTTTTCTTCGAACGTATCGAAAATAATATTATCGATTGTAATATTTCGAGCAAGTTTAGTTCCATTTTTGTTATACCATCTTTCTTCGAGGGTAACGAAAATGATGATGCACAGTTCCAACGTTCTATGGTTGGTAGAACAAACAATTTTTCCATAAAATACGATAGATCAGCTTTTTCTATATAACTGCAAACCGTGTTCTATTTTGTCAAATAGTTGAACTTTGCACGTAAAACTTTACACTTGCGGATGGTTCGTGTCGTGGTTATTTGGCAAAAATGTTTTTCTCTTTCGATAAGTTGGCGGAAGATCGACGGAAGCAGCTGCGTATAAATAATAAAATATAATAAGTAAAATATTTGGAACGCGTATTGGCGAATTAAAGCGTCCGAATAAGTAGATATTTCAATTTGTATCAACTGTTAGTCGATTAATTATATCGCCAAATAATTTCGTTCGAACAATTTCGCTAAATATCAACGATATTTCATATTCAAGCTTATATTCGTCTATTGGATGCTTTGTCAACTGAATAGAGTACATAGTTCGGAACATATTTGATACATATTTGGAACAGTAGAAAATATAAGAAGATTATACGCAGCAAAATGTTGTTCGAATACTTTCGTACGCCTCTGTCAACAGATTTTCAAAACGGATTTTATTACGAGGAATGGGTAGAATAGAATGCTGCCTAGAAAAAGGGTATCTACGAAATCCTATTGATCCTTCATATTCGTACGAGTTGATTCTACGCGTGTATACAAAGTCAGATCAAACATATAGATTTCTATCAACCAGAGGTCGTACATAAATACCGATTTACGTATTGTACGTACGTATTGCGCGCGTATCAGCTCGAGGGAGCTTACCGCGAGTTGCGAGCACGCGAAACAGGAACGAACAGCCGTCGTATCGGTCGTAAGCATACGCGCGGATGAATTTAAATCTGGCAAATTGAAATTCGCAGAGACGCGGCAATCGTCTGCGAGAACGGAGATCAAAGTCTTGGCGCTGTTAAAGGATCGTTTTCAATTAGGAAGGCTATAATTACAAAGGGAGTGTGTAATTACAGCCCCGGGGCATTTTGCCCGCGGCGAAAATCGCGATACATTGCTGCGACAGAAGGATAGCCACTTCACGTGAAATATCGCCGTGAAAAATCGATCCTTAAGCTACGAACGCTCACAGTCGAGGGTCGCGGTCCTATGGCTGATAGACGTCGTCGCGTCGACGTCTGATCGAAGCTTGGAAAAAAAAAAAAGAAAGAACGCAACTCTCGTTTGCGGTATGAGTTAGCGAAATATCGTTTGGCACAGATTTTGAATGTTTATTTTAAGAAACGATCGTATTGAATCGACTTCGTTTCGAATAACGCGCGTAACGTATTGAGCACGGAGTATCTGTATCCAATTGTCGAGTTCGAACGATGCGTACTTCTTAGAATACGTCGAGTCAAAGAATCAAGAAAAATCAAGTAGAAAAGTGAGCCATCTGCTATTGCGTGAATGTCACGATTCTTCGATGAAATTAATTTCAATATCTGCAATTTGTCAGTAATACACACGATATAGACAATTTTCTTTCTTTTTCCTTTTTTTTTTTTTCTTTTTACGTAATTACGTCTTTAAAAGCAAAATTTTGTTACCTTCGCCGATAAGGCGTTTACCATAGGTCGTTAAGTTTGTAATTTTTTGTTACTTAGTTTCGGAGATCCTGCACGTTTTTGCAACCTCGAAGTGTTCGCGATGGAATTTGAAAGAAACACGGTATCGCCTTTCATTTTCCTTGGAAACAGTGCAAATCCTTTGCAAATAGCAAATTTACTTTCATTTATTTTAGATAACAAAATGCAGTGCTTCGATTGGCAAGTTTCCAGACACGTTTGCGTCAAATCGATGATGCTTTGTTTCCTCGACGCTTTTGTTTTATTCATACCGAACCGCAGGTCAGATCACCGACTTCTTGGCTTTTTCTTCTAAATAAATTGGAATGACAGATCTACAGAGGTGTATACACCGTCGCGACATTCACAGACTTTGGCATCACAGACATATTGTAACGTTCCATAGAATAATTTTCGAAATATCATAAAAATTGATACGGCGTTAGTTTGGAGAGAACCGTTGTTCGATCGAAAGCACATGGACACGTACACGATTTTACGTATGTTAATTTCACAGATGTTAGCCGCGGCAAACGAACGGATTTACTTAATAAAATACGCCTCATAAAGAGAGAAACGTGAAAGAAACCGTTCCTCGAACGTAGTTTTAACAAGCATACTATATGTGTACGCGTAACGTTTAACCCATATCGTCAACCAAGAAGAACAAGGAGGAAGAAGAATATATTATTTAATGCACTCGTTAGTTCTAGATCTTACGATCAATTTCTCGAATAAAACTAAATCGTGCACGTCCAACATCGAAATGATCCTGGGGGAAAAGGGATAAAGTGTTGCCACTAGTAGGCAGCTCCTTAGACCCTCGGGGCAACCGTTACGTTATTATACAAGGAAGCAGGTTGTACAGTTCGCGGTGGAACACCGTAATTGGGGAGAATTTGCTCTCGACCGTGTAGAACGCCGCGGTGCGTCCCGCGCTCCCCTTTTATCTCCCCGTCCGCGATTGTTATTCCCTCATTTACAAGCCCCACGGCGATACACGTTGCTCGCCACGACTGCTTCCGCACCTTCGGTCTCTCAACCAAGGTGTCGATGACGCGTTGCCGTGTAATTTATTTATACACTCTGCTTTGACAGTAACACGTTATCCGTAACGTAAGAGCCTTGCCTCTTTTCGTCCTCTACCTGGTCTAATCACAGAGATAAGCAATCATAAGTGCCGTGTCGCGGACACTTACGAAAGGGTTCTGTAATTTTCTAGTCATCGCGTATAAGTCTGCGTGCATTTAATAAGGGCTTTTTTTCTCTTTTTCCCTTTTTTCTTTCCTATTTTTTTTTTTTTTTTTTTTTGCGAAAGTCTGCAGGGAATAAATAAATATAGCGAAATATATCGGTATTTTGCTCGTAAAATCTCGTGTAAATTTGCGAGACGTCGTTCAATTTTTTTGTGAAATAAAATAAAAATAAAATTTACGTTATCACCGAAACTCTTATTTTTATCGGCTCAATATTTATTATATTAATATTAAAATTGCGCGTGAAAAGCGAACGATCAAACGGTAAGGCTTTTGACACGTTACTACGCTCGTGTCTATCTTCGTCCGACTTTGCGTCCAATTCGCTCGCACGTCTCAACATCCAAAAGGAAACTTTTGGCCTAGAAGCGACAAGTGTTTTTCCAGGCCTACGCTTCCTATTTCGCTAGCTTAGAAATTTCCTATTCTCGAAAATTATTAGTACACTCTTCATCTAATCGAACCTAATCATATATATAGCTTTCCATTTTACTCGAGCGCGTGATAACTTTTAATCTTTATAAATTGTTTGCACGCGTTGGTTCGTTTATGGGAAAATGATGATACAAGGAATGTACAAAAACAACGTTATACCCCCGTTAATTTTCTTCGCTTCTTGGTACGTAGATTTAGGTGGAATTAGTCGGCATGAATGTTAAAAAGCACGATTAATCATCCACTCTTAACCGAACGATTCGTTGTTTCGAGAATCTCCTACCACTAAATACGTTTTAAATACGTCAATTGCCGAGAGACCATTCGCACCATTTTTACAATTTACAAATATATCGATAGCCGTGCAAACTCACCGTCCATATCGATTTAACGAAATGCATCTTTGTACGATGAACAGAGCAACGACATTAACAACGACTCTCGGCAACCTTTCCTTCGTGTCCGTTTATCGGCTTCCTGTTCGCGGGAGCTCGAGAAGTAGTTAGCCGAGGCACGTAAAATCGGCCCGGCAAGGATACAGCCGATGGTGCCAGCGTGTGATATATTCACGCGACGTTCTGTGACAATGAGATGTTATCTGTAACGGCGTGTGGCACACCGCGGCTCCCTTTAGGCGACGAAACCGCCTCTTCCTACCTCCCAGACCTTCCTTCAACGATGCCCGCAGCCCTCGTAATATATTATAACGCAGACGCCTTAGCAGCCTCGCCGACTGTATAGGCCCGCTCGGCTAGTTTATAGGTACCACCTTGGCTTGCACGCTATTTCGCCTAACCGAGATTGTGCGAGCAAAATGCATTACGGACGAATACCAGCCGACTACCAACGGCTAACCAATAGCATTATAAACGCAAATGTAACAAACCGTTAGATTTATGCCGTGTCTCAGACTCTGCCTGCGTTCCTTCTTCGGCATTGTGCTATATCCCTTTATACGAAGGATGAATAATTCCTTGAGAAATATGAAAATTATACGTTATATGTATCACTTTAACCACTGTGCACGAGTGCTACATCAACAACATTGTTCCGCGCTATACGTTCCGACGTTATCGATAAAACTCGATGTTCCTTTTTTAGATTTTCGAACGATACCAGCTCTGCGAAGAAGATTTCTGCGAAACGAAATAACCGAAACGAGAGCGTTATGAACCATCGAATCTTACGGAATCGTATGGAAAGAATAGCTGTTGGCTCGTTAGTCGGTCGTGTCTCGTTCCTGCCAACTCGATATTTGGTCGATATCGCATTATCCGTAGAAATGGGAACACAACAACGAACGAGCGTTCTTACTCTGTATGTATCATCTTCGTCTCGTTAATTGCTCGATCGAGATTCGCAACGCTCTGTACGAGAGTAGTTCCTATCGCACCATTCGTACCTTCATCGATGAATTATCGACAAGACAAGGATGTTTTTCAATTGAAGCGCAACCAATCACCTGTAACATCACTGACGTTCGCCTTTTGTTCGTTTCGACGCGAATCACGTTGAAAGAAAATAGTCTGATCTTTTCTACGTCAATTACGAAGCTTTCTCTTTTTTTTCTTTTTTCCTTTTCTCTATACCTTTTCTCTCTTCGTTTTTCTACTTTTTCGAAGAAACGTCTCTTCCCATGCGTATTCGATTGTACAAAGTATAATCATTCATAGGCAATAATGGTCAAGACGAACAAGGAAGGAATACGTTCTGAACGTTACGTAAAGCTATATCTATAAACGTTAAGTATGCCTGGTTATACCAACAATCTGTATAACCTGTATCGTACATGCGTCGTATCGGAGTATTCTTTTATGGGAGATTATTGGGAAGTGAACATCAATGGTGGTTTACAAGGTAAGCTACTTATATCAATAATTGCGAAAAATGATTATTTTATATTCGTGTCTATTTCGATGGGAACGTCGATTTAGAGATCTGTCTTTGCGCCAAAAAAAAAAAAAAAAAAAAAAAAAGAAATAGAGATATATAGAGATATCTCTAGGCAAAGAATATCATTACGTCGAAGAGATTACGTATTATATCGTGCTTCTTGTGTACTAAAGCGAGAGGGTACACTTTGAAAGCTTCTTCCCAGAAGTACGATGAACTTGAAACACAAATTACGATATCGTAGATAGAAGCACTAGGTCACGTTCTACGAAGTATAATCCAGGTTATCCTGGTTTTAGTTAACTGCTTTATCAATGTATTATTAGCGAACCCCGTTTCCCGATCTATGGAACGCGATCGTTTAATAAATTGATTAACAGGAACTGTAACCATGTACCGTCTGTTATTTCTTACATATTGTGGAAAATGTAGCGCAACGATTGCGTGTTTTATTAACGAACGTTGAAGGTTTTGTTAAGTTTTTGTAATTTCGAGAAATACAAATTTAGCAGTTTCACTATTTATGGGAATAATCACTAGGAGATGATCTTTGTTATTTTAAAGCGGCGCGCGATACTGTTCTCATACCTAATATCTAATATGCCTAACGCGTGTATTATTACTTTAATTAACTCGAACACTCGGCTATACGTTTCAAGTTAATATCTAATATTAATATCTAATATAAGTTGAATTATACAAGAAACTTAGACACTTGCATGTTCTATAATGATACATCTCTATCATGATATCATCTTTTCATAGACAATATCTTTATTTAGATTTCCCTTTACGCGTACATACGTACGTCCCTACATATCCAATAAATATCTTGTCCCTGTCTTTATATCTCATTTCGCCAGGTTGATACTCCTTACATTAACAGCCCGATATACGGAATCTCACTTTCTCGTTATCCCGATTCGCGATCTATAATAAACTAGAAAAAAGAAAAAGACATACATACATATATGCGATCTCTTATGCTGAAGCATCTCATACAGACTGTGTAAAAGCTGGACCATTGCCGAGGTAAGCGAGCCACTTCTGGCCTCTTCCGCCACCAGTTTGCCCAATGAAATTCAAAATCTCCGGCGCCATTTGGATTGCAGCTGGTTGAGATAAGGCTACTTTATTGCACCTGGCAATGGTTTTTAGCCGGTAGGCAGATGGCAAAGGCCAAAGGACGTGGACACCCGCAGTGACGTAATCGTGAAAAGTCTATGCTTGCCCGATTCTTACCTTCCTTAGTTACGATATGTGCTCGTTGTAACTCGCAACAAAAGCTACTACCTACGTTCATAAGACGCGTACCTACGCTAGGCTGGATGGGGCTAGGGAGGTAGCAATGTAATAATTTGTTAAAGTTGAGAACACAGGGAACAGAAGAATCCTTATAGAAGTTAAGACGAAAAGAAAGTATTAATTTTGGGGAAGGCGAGGGTATGAGAAAAATAGAAGAGTTAGGCGCGAGCCAGGCTAAAATAAACGTATGAATTTTCAGCGAAGAAAATACAAAAGACGTGGATGTTTTTGGGAGGGAAACGCGGATGCCAGAAATGTGAAAATTTTTGAAAAAATAAGATAGAAAAATATAAATAACCTGTAGAAATTTATTTATGAAAATATAAAGCATAAAAATAACTACAAAAAATAAAATATTAAATATTAAAAACTTTAATATCGCGTACTTAGACAAACTACATAATTTCCATATGGTTCGGTGAATTTCTCCGATAAAAGTTTTCATCCTTTTGTACGGGATTTGTAAGATTATTAGTTTTAGAATTGAAAGACTTTTGAGTTGAAACTGTTAGTTGATCCATTCGTAATTTCCTTTGGAATAATTTATGCGATAAAGATTATTTAGTTGGATTTGGTTAGAGGATCCTTACGGTCGTTATATTTCTAACAATTTTCATATTGATTTCTTCTGAAATTTATGTTGATAGAAAAACGTTATACGAATATTCACGACGGCTAATAGCCGGCTACTATAAATGTTTCTCGCATTCGATGTAACATTTATAGCAAATCTATTTCCTTAATATAGTTGATCGTGTATTAAGAATAAGATAACGTTGAATTAATTGTATCGCGTTGAACTTCAGAGACATTTCCATGCATCGATCTAACGAAAGGTAGAAAAATATAGAGAAACGTTCGGTAGAGAAAAGACGTCCCTTCAACCAGATACTTGATTCTAAAGCTTTAGCTGCTGGTAAACGTACACGTGTGTACGTACATGTATAGGTCGGAGCTACTTACGCATAGAAATGACGTTTTAACGGGACGTTTGGACTACTAAATAGGAAATATGTTTGTACATATATATTTGTGTACATATTAAATGAATCTTATTATAGACGTACCTTAATATTTCTCGCTCGTAGAAATAAACGAATTTTTAAAATCAGTGATTTTTCTATATAGCAATGATTAAGTGATAATTGAAAGAATTACGGCGTCATGCGTCGATATAACCGCGATTAATATTTTAATGGATACGAAAATACTTGAAAAGTATTATGAGATAAAACTGGTTTAATTAACATATTTTCTCGTACAATTTTACAAGGATTTTTCAACGGTTACTTTTCAACGTTTACGATCAGAAGCATCCTCGTGGAGTTGTTAATTACGTAAAAAGTACTTCGATCGAGCAGCGTCGAAGTTTATTAGGTAAACTTGGTATCGGCGATATCGATATCGATATAGCGACGATGGATGTTACGTGTAAGAATTAAAAAGTTCGTAAATAAGTATACGTGTGACGTTATTTACGTTTCTACGATATCTGTTGGAGGATACGATAAACGTAAATTTAAAGGTATTCAAATTTAAAATTAACTATTCAACCGGTTACGTACAATTTCCGTTGTATCGGTTATACTTTGTTCCTACGCAAGAAGATATTAAATATATGATAAGACGATAAATGCGTGGAACAACGGTTGACTATCCAAACTGATCATGGCGCATGCTGATGAAATAATCCACCTTTTCGTATAATACGGGTATTAGCTAGCGTATTAGCAGAAACGACAATGATAAGACGGGGCATAATTAAAATTTCATACGGTTAATACGCGTAAATGCTCTTACCGCTCGATTTTGTTAAAACTATAATCGTCAGTTTTTGTATACTTTCTTACGAAGATAAGAAACGAGCCGTGCAAAAAGACTTTCAAGTTACCGACTTTACGATGAATAAACCAACACGAGGAACTGGCAGCAACAACGGCAAGAAATAGATGAAGGTACGACAAGAAAAGGTTGAAAGATAAGTCCAGAAGAAGCGTTTAAATCAGCACGGTCCGGCCATGATGTGGGCAAGCTTCGTGAGACGCCTCCAGCAGTCACGCTAAAACGAGACGCGACGTTTCGCTTGGCTGCGATCTCGTATTGCACCCATGAGTTCTTTAATGACCCCAGGACTACGTGTGCAATCGTTATTTTTACGAGAACGCTTTAAACGAGCGAAGGTTCTAGAGGAAGGTTCGCGTTCGTGCTACGAGTGCTACACCGAACGATCTCGTTTTGCGGAGCTAATCGAGATCGCTAATCGATACCGAGACTCCAACAACACGTTGATAACACGTTGTTCGTGGTTGTGCCAAAAAAAAAAAAAAAAATCAAATCCAACGCTTAGATTTGCCTAATTATATTTGTTACAAAACTTCACGGATATACAGTCTATTTTTAAAAGTTTTATACATCTTCGAACCTAATTTCTTACCAAGCACATATATACATATATATATATATATATACACACATACAGGCTGTCTCAGTATCGATGGTACAACTTGGCTGTATATAGAATACTTAGCGCTTAGCGTTTGTACATTTGACTGGAATATTAAGTGGGGGAGGAGGCGGAGACAAGCGAATAAACCTTATCCTCCATTGTATTTGAAGAGTTACTACGCTACGGTAGATGAGAGATCCTGCGATATACAACCGATGAGACAATGTTACGTTTCCACCATAATTAATCTACGATTTCTTTACGCGTTCTACGTAATAACCAATTTGCGCTATGCCTTTCTTTGAATTAATTCTTTAAATTATCTTCCTATCTTTCTGTCATACGTAAAATGCTAATTTCCGACGTGTGATCTCACCTGTAATCATTTCAGCGTAGTCAGTTACGAAATGAGAAACAAAACAATTTGCTTTCGCTGTAAAATGCAACACAGAACGAGCGAAGAATTTGCTTTTTACTTTTGAAAAAGAAAGAATAAAAGCGGGAAAAAGCAGGCAAGTCATCTCTTTAAAAAAGAAATACATATGAACGATACACGCTAGCTTCTCTATAATTTCTCTGCAAAATAACTGTCTGCCATTTTCTTCGCCGAACGGTCTTATCAACGATCTGACGATACGTACGTTTATCAGTCGTCGATCATCGATTTATTAATGGCCTACTTATAAAAGTTATATTACGATCGATTCTGCTTATCGTTAACGGAATAGTAGGGAAACTGTTGCTCTATCTCGGTCAACTAACAAATAACAACAATGAGGTAACCGAGGATCGTAATGTGTGTCTGCGATTCAGGATTTGAACGAATTCTATCAATCCAGCATCGCATCCAAGTTGGTTGGAATGGCAGGTGCGTCGAACTGCGCTGTCCGTGTGTAGAAGCTTCGAAATTGTCGAGACCACAAGGCGTCGGTTTCCGTTCCGCGTTTGTTCGCTTCTGTACACTCGCGTTCCGAGTCCTGGACGCGCACAGCCGAGGAAACGGAGGACGGTGTCGCATCCACGCCCGTTCGCAAGTTTTCGCTCATGAATCGCGGTGGCCAGCTCGAGCCACCGATCGACAACGAGCCACGATTAAACGTATTAAATCGAAAATTCTTTTACCGTAGGAAAACGACATTCCGATTGTAAAACGATATGTATAAAAGTATGTTCAAATAGCGAACAGGTATATCAAATCGGACAGTCTCGGTAATAAAGAGGCTGGTCGTGGTTCATCGGTTGTACCAAACAGAAAGCAATATGTCCGATAAAATCGGTGGAAAATTTATTTATGAGAGGGGACAATTCATTATATAATGACAACTTTTCGACGTTTTCATATACTATTGATTTTCGTATGATAAATTCAAAAGTACAAAAAATCCTAGTATCCGATCGGAAGGTATTATTTAAAACTAAATATCCCGAAATATTCGATCGGTTTTTATTCGCGAAACGGATGTATTATTGACGAAATTCTCAATAGAGAACTTGAAAAGGTTTAACCAAGCGTGATATATACAAAACTATCGGAAACAATTTTATTTCACGAATCAAGATGTAATAGCCAGGGTTCTCTCCATCAATCGCGATGATTTTAATCGAAAAATTGTTAGCATAAATTGCCCGCATAACGTTTACCTTTATCGCAAAATTAAAACGAAAGTAAAAATTCATTTCAAAATTTTCACACGACTTTTCATTAAAATATTCGATCCAATCGATAAATTAAATGCAAATTAAATTTAAATTTTAACAATATCGTTAAACCGTTATTTTATGTATACAAGTCGTCGTACACGCTATTCCGTTTCACGTAATCTTTCGCTTTTCTTTTCGAAATGATCGATTCAAACGATCGTTTTATAAGTTTCGCGAGAATTTAGTCGTAAATAAATCTTTTACGTCCTACAGATGTTCTATGATATCTTTGATTCACTTAGACTCTATAGCGTTAAAAAAAAAAAAGTTATGTCAAAGTAAATGAAACTTGTTCTCTATATTTGTGTAACGATTGGTTACGTCCAACGAAATAATTATTTCATAGAAAATACTGGTACCTGGCTGGTACCGCTCTGCGTATTAAGTTTCAGAAATCATACTCGTGTTCGGCACGGACAACGGTATCAACTTTACGTAAATCACGATAGATACACCTACGTACGTAGAAACGGAACTGAAGGTTCTCGCGGGATGGCATTAGGTCTCTATATATGTACTTATTTTCCTCTTCTCTATATACGTATAAAAATAAACGACACGACGAGTTTCCCGTTTGATCGTAAAATCTATTTATAAAATAGATAATTATAGTTGAGTCGACGAGATCAACAAGCAACTCTGTAATAATTTCGAAAGCATACTTTGACGTCAAGACACTCTGTTCTCCTTGAAGCATGTTACCCCTTAATTACTACTTTCTTACTATTAATTAAAACGATGGCTTGTGAACTACGTATAATTAGTCGCGTCGAATAAACGGCATATAGAGAAAATTTAAAAGCAAATGTTTCGACAGATAAAGCACGCGTGAGTCGAACTAATCGATTTCGTCCGACTACGATCGAAACTGAAACTACAACATTTGCAGAAAATAGAAATTAGATAGCCTGATTTCTTGACGATATCCGAATATTAACAATTATTTTGCGTATAAAAGTCTTTGACAAAGTCGCCCGGTATCAAACAGCTGTGTAACATCGTCCAAAATGTCAATGAAGTTGCTCCTTTCAGCAGCCACTTCTTCGATCGCTAATTAGAATGACGCGCGGCAAACTGCCAGTCCTTTCGTTTTAATTAGCAAATTTAGTTAACTACGCAAATTAACAGTCACAAAGTGACTGGCGTTGCAGATGGAAAATCGTATTCGCAGCAAACTCGATGACGAATAGGAGGGGACAATGATGGACCCGTAACGAGCTTAGCGGCTTTCGCGGCTCGCACGTTAAGTCTGCAAGTTCTTCGGTATGTTTACACCGGCTATAATCGAATTTCGTGCAACTTCTGGACCTGTTATTATAGAAGTTCCCGAACCGAATCGTACCGAACCGAACCGAACCGAACCGCGGCACTGGCAATTCAAAGGTCTCTAGAGGTTCTCGACCGACCTCGACTATCGTGACAGTTAAGTAACTGGAACGAGCTGCGTTTACAATCGCGCGTTATCAATGCACTAATCTCACCAACTCTGTTCCTTATTAACGTTATTATCCTTTTAACCCTTTTGCGATATCTTCGCGTCTCCGTGTCGCTTGGTTAGTTTCAACCGCGCGCTCCTTAACGATCGAACTGGACTTTCGTTTAGATGGGAACGTATCGTCGGTGATTTATTAAGTATAATTCGCAACAAACAAGACGTAATATATCGACGATGTTTTCATAGAACGCAATAGAACGCAATAGAACGCATAGGCCGGGAACGCAATCATCTACGGGAGACTTGCTCGGGCGATCGATCGGCAGTCGAGACATCGTTTCCACTAATCTAAATCTCCGATGGGGCGTGCACGAAGGTAGAAGCAAGAGTACAACGATTTGGAAAATGTGGCGAGTAAATCTGCAGTCGCTCGATCAGATTCGGCAGCTTTGTCCTCCTATCGGAGCTGACGAATTTCCAGAAAGATTTTCGCTTCACAGAGACAAAGTATTTCCAATATTACGAAGGAAATCCGACTAATTCGCCTTTGATAGGCGTTTACGCCGAGATCCGAGGTTAGAGAATTTAAAAGCCTCGCGGCAACTAGCGAGTAATACATACTAACGATACAACTACGTACTATGGCAGTGAGAAAGAGAGTACGAAATTCATCCGCAACGGTACAGCCTTGTATAATTAACTTTGAAAACAGCTATTCAACGATCACGGTCCTCCGCTTGCTTGCGCGTTAGAAACACGGAGAGACGAGAGTTTGATCAAAAACTGTTTCAAAAAAGCCAATACAAGCCCTACTAACGCTCACTACTCGCGCCTCGTCTCGCTTCCTACAGCGAATCGTCGGCAAATCGTTGAAATAGCTGAAACAATAGGGATAATCCTGTGCAGCGACGTTTTACAGCTCGAGAAAGGTTAGACCGGCCAAAAGGAAAGACAGGGACACTGCTTCGGACCGTCTCAGAGAACGGGTGTCAACGTTATCTCAAAAGAATCATACTTTTGCAATATTTAACGTACCGCCTTGTACATTTCGAAGCGATCCTCCCGCTGTGCTGCTCACAGAGAACCATGTTAATTACCACTGTTATTTTCTTTCAGAAACGATTCTCTCTTTTTCGTTCTCCGTATCTTTTCAACCCTCTATTCGTCCTATTATCCGACCAAAGCGAAACTATACGATCTATAACGTTCTTTGTACTTTGCTCGTTCCTGCGGGTCATATTGTTTATGTAGAAAAGGGAGTCGAGAATGCCAGAGGTCGATAACGATCGAAGCGATTTGCATACCGCCGATTTGCATACCGAACGAAACGCATGATGAAAGGGCGACAATGAGAGAACGATATAGAAACACAGGTTCTCGATCGTTAGCCAAGTACAACTTAATCATATCGAATAACGCGTCAATTTCTAACTATCAATCGGAATCGTTCTTTCCTCCTTTTCGATCCGATTTCCTTTCCTATGGTGACTCGTGTTTTTTTTTCGAGAGAGAGATGGCCAGATAGATAGATAGATAGATAGACGGACAGACGGACAGACAGACAGACAGACAGAGAGAAAGAGAGAGAGAGAGAGAGAGAAATGTTTGCTACGGATCGATGCAAATCGTTCGATTTACCGGTTCGGTACAGACGTTACAACTTTTACGTCCAACTTTGTAGCAGATAAATCATTTTATCACCGTTCGAAATGAACGAACTTTTCTCTATGTTTATTCAAATAATATTCTGAATAATCCACAGTGTTTTTTATTCGTATCATTTGAATTGTATAAATTAAGTATTCGCTTAGGTAAGTAAACCGTTCGGTTGAAAGAGCTGAAACTTTACCGATTCGGTATATAAGTTATTTCTAAAAGAGTCGTATTTAGGTTCGTCAAAATCGAAGAAAAATATTCTCAATCGGGATTTATAGGATAGAACGACAACTCGCGAATTGCTGACAATTAAGTAAAATTACGAACAAATTTCATTAGATGAAACGTGAAAGCTAAATACAAAGTCGTTGCACATGAAGATGATATTAATCAAGCAATCCACGACGCTCGATGCATTTGGACCAGTGTCATTATAACGCTGCGAAATATTTTGAAGCAACATCCTTCTCCTTTGATATTTTGCTGTGATTGCACTGGTAACGTCGTTACAATGCGACACGATCGCATGGACCATCCTGCATATATATATATATATATATATATAGTCTAATTAATGAAACTTTAATATCAATTTCCAAGGGAACGATTAGGTCGCGATCCATACTTCGTTCGAGACCTTTTACATCAGTAGACTTTCACACGAGTAGAATACGATGCGATAAAGAAAACCGTGATCTTGAATTTTCAGGTCAATTTTGCGCTTACCCTTTCTTTGCAAATTTCATATTGAACCGTGGTATCGTTCGCTACACAACATCCGCTTTGCAATTTTATAATACCGATCGTGTTCCGTTCGATTAGTTTCGAGCTTTAAATTCCTGTATAACAAATACAATTTGACGATACATTCTGCCACTAAATTCTGAAAGAGTTTACACGTTTTTCTAAAATTTCTAAAATTTGTACGCAACAGCTTTACGATCCGTTTGAGATTTACTATTTACGGTATGAAATAATCAGATTTAAATTGAAAGGTTGATAGAAAAGCGATAGATTTGTAGAATTTGTCAACCGTTTGGATAACTCCAGTAGTCGGAAGCGAGACTCGTAGTATGGCGAGGTAGACGTTACAAAGTACGATTAATATCTTGACTTATCGTCGTATCAAAATTAATCAGTTTTGTAGAATCAACCTCTGTCGCGATGTGCGCAGCTTCGTGAGTTAATTAAATACAGTTCTTTCGCGATATAATTACAGATTTACCAATAGCAATTAAATAGGATAATGGGTATTCCTTTGTGAAAAGATGAAACGTATTCTACGCTGGAGAAGGTAAAGATGTCCGAGTATACTAGAAAAGTTAAAAATGGATAATGGTCGGTTTCGTTGCAAGCCCGTCGATTATTTAAACGGAGGATAGCCTGAATAAAAATATTGTTGTATATGAATAATAATGTAAATAGGTCTTAGGAAAATTTGCGTAGTAAGAAGTTAGAGAATCAAAATTATGTTCGGAAGAAGAATTTTTCGCTCGGCGAAATCAGCAACGATCGTTCAGCCAACTATGATTACACCGGAGGCCGCATTTTCCTGGAAAAACTTCCAGAGGACGGGAAATTATACTACAAGAATTTTATTGTTACGCGAAGGGAAGCAGAGGGGCAGCCAGGGTGTCTATCTAAATGGAAGGAACACGTGTAACGTACACAATTAACCCGAGACATAATTCTTTGTTGCCCCTTCCCCCCCCCCCTCACCTTTGCATGCATCCCTCGTAACCTGACGAAACGGCGACCGGCCATATTCCTGCGTTTAATTAACTCCAAGAAACATCTTTTAATTATAAGACTATTTCGTACGCTGGACAGGTATAGCGTCACATTCCGACGTTATAATTGTTCGCAAAAATGTACATTTCTTTCGCACTTCTCGTCACTTTCATCGCCAAACTGGACGATGAAAGCAAGAGAGCAACGTTGCTGAATGGCGGCCAGGATATTTTCCCCGTCTCTCGAAAACATATATGTCTCATTTCGTAGGAATTAGTTCGTTTATTCTTTCCGTTTCGAGTCGGCTCGACTAGTGTGACGCGTTTGTTACGAAACCTTGGTACTAAAAGCGCTTAACAAATAAAACGAAAGAAGGGAAGCAGACGGAGAAGAAACGAGAAACAATTTAACGCTTCCGTCCGAAAAAGAAAAGAAGAAAGAGAAAAGAAAAAAAAGGAGGAAAGAAGTCTATTACAATCGGACCGGTCTCACCGTTCTATCCCACTTTCTCTCTGGCTTTCGCCCGCCTCGTTACAATTTTCTGGCTGCTATGACACTGCTTATTTCCTTACCCTTTTTTCACCGTTGTGCAATAAACACATAAAAAGACGTTCGCCTTTATATACCGACTAACAAGCTTTCCTGACGAAAAGCCGACGGGAGCGTTCCTCCCTTATGGAAAATTTAAAAATTTAAAGAACTTCCAGCCGTTTCGCTGCCGCTGCCTATATTTTCTTCCCAATTATGTCAACCAACTTGTCTTAATAGGTCAACCTCTATTCACGCGTCCGAATTAAACACATAGCTTTCTACTCTTTCGCTCTTCGTTTTATGAAATTAATGCCATCACATCCGCGGGACGTTACGAAGGGGATAAAGATCCTTGAACTTGAATTCCTTTTTAATTTACTTTCTCTATTTTTATGCTTCCAATCTAGGCTATTCGAGAAGCAGAATTTCACAAGAATTTAACGAGGGATTAGATTCCAGTGAAATATAATCAATTTTTTATAGTTGGTAATATCGAAGAACAGCATGAAAGTTTGCATAAATACCAATCTAAAAATGTGTACACGTATATACGAGTTACAAGATGTTAACTGCAAACATGCGTTTGATAAGAAGTTAATATATCGTTAAAGAGACAGTTGGTTTGATAATTTTATGATTTTCATTACGGTCACGTGCGAAAGTAAAGTGGTTTTACTATAGAAATTGTTTACAAATATATTACGATCATTGTACAAAACTCTTCAAAGCTTTATTAACACGTAACGAGGTACGAATTATCACGATTAGATCACGCTGGTAGAATCTAAAACCATTCCGAACGTGTACGTCATATAAAGATTATAAACCGTTTGCTGTTCGTACGTAGTTGACAAGAAATGATTACAGTGTGCAGCGTGAATAGTTTTACATCAAACGAATTCAGTAAGGAAGCTGGTGCCGCAAAATATCGAAGCCGATTAGTATCGTGAATATAACCGACAATTCCTATGCATCTTTCATATCTGGGAAGTTCGTATCGGCGATAAATGAGCCTGTCAGAAGCCAAACTAATTAACTCCGTTCTTTATTAATTTTTTAATTGCATTATTTTGTTTTTAACAGGTAATTTTAATTGCAAATGAACGAATAAAACAAATAACTTATTTCCACGAGATCGTCCGTGACAAGAAAATAACATTGATAATGATATATTCGAAGGTAAATTTAAAAAAAAAAAGACGGTGTTTGAACGGTGACAATATCAGTGTCCCTTCGAAACGCTCACATATTTCATAGCTCGTAGTGTAACGCATTTCGTTTCTCGCTTTGTTTCAAACTTTTTTTAACATAATCATAACATATTGTTCTCCTTTTTTCTTTTTTTTCTTCCTGTTTTGTTTAATTACGTATTTATTATATATCGTATAACAAACTGCAATTACGAGCTATATTCTACTTTAACTAAATATCAATAATTCGATTGAAATTCTCACGATATCTATATTTATATCTAAGAAATAGCTAGCTATTCCGCTCTTCCGATGAAAGATACATCGCGTATCGTTGCATTTAGAAAACAAGCATAGTACTCGAATCCCTCGTGCACGTTGAATAAATGGTGTAACTCCGCTAACGGAAATAGCTGTATATACGTTATATTCATAGTCGAATTTCCTTCCTTATATGCGTATGGCACAATATGGTTGAATATCGTTGGAGCCTATGAAAGTCTCGATGACAAATTTCATGCTCCGATGGTTGCTAGTTCTAGCGAATTTCACGGTTCATCGAAACTGCCGTTCCGATCGAAAAGTCTCTGCTTGCTCTATTTAATAAAGAATTAAGTCCGACAGATGTACGTCGTTCATAGACGTCATTGACGATTCCGAACAAATATCGTACAATTCTCTACGTTTCTATTTTAAATACTGCATTTTTCCTTTCCTTTAATTACTTGCAACGAGCGACGTAATTGTAGATACATATTAAAAGTCACTGACCATACAAACCGAATGATTTGTTACAAATGTTTCAATACGTTCCAACTGTTTTATTTAATGAAATGAATGTCTATTTAATGAAACGAAGGACTATTGGGATATATCGTTTTCAGATATTACGTGAGGAAATAAAGTTCTCCATGAAACTTAAGTAGGATTATATATGGGTGTCTCGCTTTTATGCTTGTGACGATAGATAAATAGCTTTATTGGTGTTAATATGTCTCTGTCAATAAGAATGCTCAAGAAATTCCGAATATTTTATTATTTTCGAATTTTTCTAAAAATCCATTTGATAAGCCATTGTCCGTTACCGATCTATCACGCAACGAGTAAGTATATTGTTATAAATAATAAAAAAAATAAATAAAGTAAAAAGAAATATCGCTAACAAATAAACCTATCGCGTATTGATAAACTCTTCCGGCAGTTGCAAATTTCTACGTACAGTTTCACTTAGAAATTTCCATTTGAACAGATTTACTCTCATACTCGATCGGGAGCATTATCCTTGAAATATAAAGTTGGAAAAATCTGAGGAGCGAGCAAAGCGTTAAAGTGAAATAAATTTACGTTAAATCGCGCAAACAGCAATCTAATTTTTCCACGATTTCATCGAATGACAGAAAATTATCCGAAATGGAGTAAAATTGTTAGTACGATCGAATCGAAGGGTCTTCCATGATGACAGTTTCGACACACGCAGCCTGTCAAATAGCGTATATGTACGTATATATTGTACAATAGCCGAGTATATACGTCTTCGTCCATTCAGACCGAAGCGTACCACGTGGCAAGCGCGTATTTTCTACTAATTGCGGTACGCACGTGCGGACCTAGTTTAAGGATGCATAAAAGACCCTCTGCGTTTAACGAGCAGCACGCGTGTCTCCGAGTAACAATTGTAGCAGACATCTGGCACTATGTTCTGTATATACGTACCAGCAGCATCGCGCTCCAAAATTGTTGGATTGTACGATTAATAATAAATCGAATAAAATTAAAAAAAAAAAAAAAGGAAACGGTCTAGGAAAATTCAACGATTGCATGGAAAATGGGATCGGCCACGAATAAGGAGCCCGGTCTATCTTTCCAATTTCACGTTCGAAGACTGACTTTTATTGATTCGGATGAACAATTTACATCGGCCAACCGAAAATAGTGTAGCGACGTAACTTGAGATTGGGTTATATGTTTCGCTGGATCGAATATTCCCAGTTCCCGATAATTCGGCCGTCGCTGTTGTTACATTAACGTACAAAGGGAGTCTTGAGACGAATTACACGATCCGATAAAAGCTTATTCAACGTGCGAAAGCAGAGAATGAGAAAAGAAGGAATAATTTTTTCACTCGAAATCTTATCTTCGAGACGTAATTTTGCCTGTGACATACATTCGACTTATAATTAGTATCGTCTCATTATTAAAACGCGACATAACCGAAGAAACGCAAGGATTTAGATCGAACGATATTTTCGAGTTATTGTGCTTCTCTCTACTAATTGCGTGTTATTATGTTGACGTATTTTCTATACGAGATATCGTCCCTGTTTCATTGTTTAAATACGTTTTGTGCTTCAAATAATATACAAATGCCGTCTTCCTTCTCTTTATATATTTTATGCACATACATAAAACTCTTTCTTTTTCTTCTCTTTTTTTTTTTTTTTTGTTTCTACTTTCTACATTCTATACTCGCATCGTTCCTTTCGATTAACTCGGAAAGACGAGATAACTGGTGTTTTAATTTGACGATACTACAGTCTCTAGGACTCCGCTTATCGGCGCATCTTTATATTACCTTATTAGAAAAGTTACATTTACAATAACCAATAAGTAGGTTCGTCGGATTTCATTTAACTGTAAAAGGAACTTATTAAATTAAGGATTAAAGAACGATGCAATTAACGAGATACGTCTTATAGATAGGTACATGTTTATATTATTCGTACGTATTGCATATTTTCCGTTACGCGTAACTACGTGTAAACGCGTAGAACGAATCGGAGAAATGTAAATTTCACTACGATATAGCAAAATCTAACTTCGCCTTCAAACGAAATCGCAAAAAAAACTAATAATCCTCGCTGCTATTGCAGAAATTACGATAAAACTCGCGTAGAAGGGAATAAACGTAACGCTAATCTGCCTCAAGCAGGAGAGAGGCGTATCGTAATGGACTCGGAAAATCTCTGCGGTAACAGCCGGTTACCGAAATACCAGTTCGATATTTCTCGATGCGCTCTACACACGAGGAAGGAGAATGTATTCGTGTGGTTGACAGTGTACGTACAAGTTAGGTTCGCAGGAACAGCGAAGGAAGGACGCAAGAAGTGGAACGCGAGAATGCAGTCTGTGTATGCATTGTACAATGTACACAGGGTAGACATTACCTTCCCGAAGTCGACATTACGGCTTTATACCACGCGAGAATTGGGGAATGCAAAGGTGGCTGGGCGAAAGAAAAAGGACGGAGCGAGAGACGAGGAGGACGGGGTGGGGTGGGGGGGGGCGCTTAAATCGAGCCACGTCGATGTACTCGAAATTACGAAATCGGTGACCGATTTTCCACTACCTCGAAAAATTAAACTTCGTTTTTCGACGCGCGCCAATATATCTTTGCGAGCTTTTCGCGACGAACGAAGAGAAAGGGAGCGGCATTGTTCGTCGAATGAAAACGCTCGTGGTTAAAAGCCGTACAAATATAAGATGATTTTTCCCCGTATCTTCGTATAGATCTAAAACCTATTTGAAATGTTTTTCCCCGCTAACGTAAAGTAAATTGATATTTCCTAGATGGAGATTATCTCGTACAGATCGTGCGACAATCTCGCCTGGACAATTGTTAATTCGATGAATTATCGTGGCACGTGCTCGTGTGAAACAAAATAAGCATGCTCGTAATAATGGTCGATAATGTTGAAAATATATCGAAATCCCCACGTTCTTCGTTTTACAATTAGCTACCGACCCGAACATTAGTTATCTAAATTTGCTCGATAAAGAGAAGTTTGAAATACAAATGGAAATGTTGCAGGACGTGACTGCAGATATGCAAATGGATATGCGGTTTGTGTAATTCCACACGCAAATATATTCATTCAATTACACCTAGTTACGTATTTCTATTCGTCCTTCTCCTATTTTTCGATTGCCCAGACTTTTTTTTCACTTGCGTACTTTGAACGGCGGATACACCTAATTGTTATTTGTAAAGGTTCTACCTTCGTGTAACGTCCGACGCTACGACGTCGTTAAACGGAACGTGTTATTATTACCATATTTCCTAATTAAATCTTTTCCCGTGATCTTCGAAGGGAAGAAACGTAGGATTCGATTATAAAATTTTCGAGCGTTACATCGTTAACCAGTTTGTAAAACTATATGCCAAATAATTCATTTGACGTGATTCGATGTTCCCTGGCAATCCGACGAAGGTTCGGACATTTTTTAAAACGAAAGGAACGGAACACGTTAAATTATCCGATTCGCGTAACATTGAAATTCTACGTGAAGTATGAAACAACGAAGCTCGTTAATTCAACCGATGGAAACGTATCAAAATTTGACTAATCAAACGCTAATATTTACAAACTGTATCGCCGTCGACAGAAATTAGTAGTATATCTGCGAATAAAAAGATTTAAACGATTCGTTTAAACATCATATTTTATCAATGTATTATTAAAGATACACGTCGTATTTAACAATGCAGCACTTTAGATAATTAATTCAAACATAAATTAATTTAAACTCTACAGTCTGCCCACGCTTGATCTTTCGTACTTTGGCTGATTTAATTATTTGCGTTATTCCACTCACGAATATTAAAGCAGCGTAAATAAGCGTAAATTAGACGCTTAATGGAAGCCAGAAAATTCTTTCATATACTTATATATCCTTACACCTAACGTTATTATCGCGTGACAATTACTAATTACTATGATATTATTATCGGTCTGAATTGCATAGCACTTGTATTACAGTTTCAACTTACTTCCCTTCGTTTACTAGACAGCCCGTTAAATTTGATCATTGTAACTCGTACAAAAATTGTAAATGATACGTTGTGCGTGAAAATATTTTGCAAAGAAATCGCCTAATCTGCAAACAGATTTTTTTTTTTTTTAAGAAAAATTGTGAAATAAATGTAAGGCAAAGAGATGGAATAAAATTTGTTTGTGCGAGATCTTGTTCTTTCCGAAAAATGATCTGTTGCTTAAAAATGTTGCTTAAAAATTATTCCGTTTTCAATTTTTCTCTCCGTATATATATATATATATATATATATGAAATATATATATATATATGTTGCAAATTATTTTTCGATTAAAGCCATCTCGATGTTAGGATTAAAAACTACTCAAACTTTGCTGATATATTTTCACAAGTTCTGTTATTTTACAGCGAAAAGTTTAAAAATTATTTAATGCTGCTTAATAAAGAAATCTTTCGAAAAATCATCCCCGTATGCGGAAAATTAACCCACTGACATCTGAAAATTGAAAATGACTAAAAACCAATCTCCCTTTTCCCATTCACAATTGAACGGCAATACCATTCAAGCAAATCGACCAACAGTCCCTCTCGTACGTTTTTGTTTCAGGGGAATTTTTGAATCGTTGTAACTCGTGACGCGTTGATTGCAAACGGTAATTCCTGACCGCAGTCTGTGTACCGCACACCGCACACCGCTCACCGCACACATTTAAATATTACGCACAGGTGCAGACCAACAGAAGCGGCGGAACTGGACGTTTATTTTCATTCAATCTTTTGATAATGTATTCTTGTCAGACAATCAACGGTTCAACTGTCAATTATCAGGCTGCTGCGACACGTAAAATATTTTCCGAATTACTGCGACGTTGCGAACCGTACACGCAATCGAATAAAAGGAGAGGGGTGGCAGTGCATGGCAAAGTGGTCGTGTGTTGGACGAGGAGGGGGAGGGGGGAGGATGATTTATCGATTCATCTTCGTTGGTTCGCGCAAATCAAATAAAACTGTGGATAACAATTATGCCATAATTGTGTAAATAGTCGATCCAATCGGAAAGCCGCCGGCGTAACGATTGGTATGAGCTAAGGATAAAATTGATGTTAGCTTTTTGCATGGGAATCCCGGTTAACCTTTATAATAATTTGCTTTGTGGCAACTTTAGCTGCGGCCATGTTTAATGCAAACGTCATAAGTACCCTTTCGATGATCAACAATTAAACAGAATTACGTCGATTGTGCCTGCTACTTTACCGCTAACGATCTCTTATTCGATCGCAAGGACGAGAAGGCGATCGTGATAATTTGCTTTTTATTATCAGCTCATAGTTTGAGAGACGCGGGATTTCTCGTGCGCGAAACTCACCAGTGTCCTTTTAATTAATTCGTTCGTTCGGATTTATCTACGTATATATTGGACTTTACATGGATCGTGCAATAAAAATAGTTCGTTTCGCGTCTCGATATCCTTAAAAGCTTCAGCGCAGTGAACTATAGCTCAACGTAAGAACACGCCAAAGTGTAATTTTATTAAGTATCCTTATCTTTTCGTACATTTCGCATGTAGTACTTGTTAGGAACGCGATCTTTTCGTTTCTATACAAAAATAAAAGGCGACAGCGTTAAATTAAATGATAGTTTTATCATTGAAGCGCTTACAGTAATCGAGAGTAGTAAAAAATATCTACTACGGTATTTTTTATGGCAACCAGCTTATAACTGCTTTGTGTTTAATAACTGCTTCTTGTATGAGATATATTTTACGTATGCTTTGTAGACTGCGTAAACTTTCATCGGTGTGAACAATAACATGTATCTAATCTTTTTCATAATTCTGCTCCCAACTACATTTATTATATATGCGTAATTATTTGTTCGTTACAACGTATCGTTCGAATATCTCAACTTTTGCTTGAACCATTTATACACCAGGATAACACAGACGCGTTAAATTGATCGAAAGTTTAATTGAGATAACGATTACATCTTGTGATTTTAGTATCTAGAAGTAATTACACTAGCGTCGACTGTAAAGTATTCGCTTGTTATTTCTGTCGTAACGGAAAACAATGAAAAACGAAAGAGAAGTATGTTTAAAAATTTTATACGAATATTCTCCGTACAAAGTAATGAAATAAGTCAATCAACTAACGAGGAGAGCATGCTACTTCAAAAAAAAAAAAAAAAAAAAAAAAAAAAAAAAAAAAAAAAAAAAAAAAAAAAAAAAAAAAAAAAAAAAAAAGTTCGGAACTCTCTAGTTCGTTTCATTTAAAAAATAAAAATTCGTAAAGCTGCAGAACAATTTCCATCGTTTTTCGTATCGTTTGCTTTCATCTTCTCTGAAAGGAAAAACAAAAGGGAAGAAAAAAAAATCAGCCAATGGAGTAGGAACACGTACACGTAATTAATACGCGCGGCCGAGATTAATGCCGCGTTTGAACGTCGACGAGTTTTCCGATTTCGCGCATTAATATAGCAATTGAATCGGATACCGATGAAACGAAATTCTTTTACCACCGGAGAATCTGCAAACGGACAAAAGTTCTCAAGCCACGAACGTTGTCTTCGAGATCTTTCTTTAAGATCTTTAAGCCGGCGAATCTGACGTCCGTCCTCGCGTCGCGACTCTGTTTCTCCCCTGGCAAACCCTGTATTTTTCTTCCTCGTTTCCTTTTCTCCTCCTTCTCGTTCCTTCGTTCTTTTAGCGTTCTCTAGAATTACGATACGTACACCCCGGCTGGATACTTAAGCCACTGTTAACTTTTGAAAAAATTTTCAGGTTAACAGTCCCTCGTCTGTGAAACTAACTCGACAAAAATTTCAAGATTATAGCGTCGTCGACTCGAGAACACCCGAGTTTAAGAAGCATACGTATTCATAGCCCACGGATATGTTATTACGCTTGTTTACGTTTTAATAGCACAGAAGGTTAATAGCAGTGTAATTAATTTCGTTGCGTGTTCTAAACAGTCTATGCCGAGTTTCTAACTAGGTTGTATAGTAAATGTTCGTATTGGATTTGCACGTGTTTATGTGTCATGTGAAAATATGTTTAAAACGTAGAAAAGTCAACGAGCTTTAAAACACTGTGTTACTAATCAATTAAACGATATCTGATAAACGACCGCTTTTTATACCGAACGCATAAAAAAAACGAAAATCTTTACACGAAATTCCACATAGTTTCATTTACAATTTATCATCCTTATTAAAAATACTTATAACACTTCAAAGTGTAAGGGAAGCATTCTAAAATTTTATATTATAGAAAATAGATGGAAATAATATTCTTCGCGATACGATCGGTTGGACTTGCCGGTACGAGTATCAAACTAAAACACGATGAAAATACGTGAAGTCGAAAACGAAGCAAGACTTCTTTAAATTTTAGAATTTTTGCGGGTCTTATAAAAATATAAAAGTATCATCTCTTTGAATTGTAATTTCATCGTTTATTAATAATGCTAATAATTCGACAGTTCCTGTACTTTATAAGAATGCCGATGTCGTGCTTGAATCATTCAATACTTCTCCCATGTATCTGGAATAATAATCGAATTAGTTTGCAGAGGAAAATCGGAATCTATTGTATTTCGTTCCATTAAAATGTTCTTCTATCGAAAAGATCGATAACTTTTTTTTAGAGAACGTCAATTCGGATCGATCAGCGGATTCAATAATATACGATTCCAATGAAGAATACATAGATCACACTTTCGTATGACCTCCATGTGGCCATTTTCAAAAAAAAAAAAAAAAAAAAAAAAAAAAAAAAAAAAAAAAAAAAAAAAAAAGATCTAATTACGCCCCCCGTTTCCTTTATACGGCGAATTTTACACAGCTTAGCAGCAATTCTCGTTTATCGATTGAAATTCGACATCCTATATTTCGTGTCGACGAATAAAGCTTAAAAGTTATCTTAAGATTAAAAGATAAATTTAAAATACAAAAAGCGTCGCTTCGATCGGCGTGAAATCTATCGGTACTGTCATTTCCAATACATCGTTAAATCATTTTATTGAATAATCCGAAGCAACGATTTTCTAATATTTGAAACGAAATCTAAAGATGTTTAAGTAATGCGATCGGAAGATTCTTCAAATTAGAACGACTGACCCGTCATCGATAAATCTTTCTAAATACGATATTCTTATCGTGCATATCGGTGGCCCGATAGCAAGCAAGAAACTTGAAAGTGGCAGCCAAACCTACTCTCGTTGATTTTGATTACTTACTGTCTGTTAGCTTGACACCGATGCCATAAGAGTGGTTCCAGTATCACCAACAATCGATGGTATTCAATAATTTCTATTCCGGTTTCGGGGAACAATATCTAAAACACACCGAGTCACGGTATTTTCTGGGAATGAAAGAGCTACGGCGTACAGAAATGGAAGATCTGGTGAAATAATATCGCTGATGGAAGTGAATCCGTGCAGTCCAATCGAGATTGGACAAAGCAAACGAGCAAAATTGAATGAAAGAGTACTACTCTAACGTTTTCGTGGTTCGAGTACTTATTGTATCTATTCCCGTCTTTTCTCTATTTTCTGCGCATACATATTCAACCTGTTATTCGACGAGTTAAATAAAACATCGAACAAATAAACCGTATCGTAAATCATTCATCGAGATTTCGATACGAACTACCTTTTAGGCCAACGGACTTTCCGAGCACGTTCTTTAGCCTTCTATCCAGTCAATAGAAAGAAACGTAATCTCAAAAATTTGAGAGAAAGGGGGGGGGGGGAAGAGAGAGAGAGAGAGAGAGAGAGAGAGAGGGAGAGAGAGCAATTAACTTCAAAGTTGGAAGACGAAGAAAAGGAAGGTAATATACTCGGAAACTTTTATTTTCGAAGAATTTTTCCCTATGTACTTCTTCGGTGTATACTCGAAGAAGAAAGGATTCCAGCGAAACTTAACGCCGACGTCCCTGACCACGAATTTCCACTAAAACTTTAAAAACACGATTCAGCCACGCCATTACGTTCAACTGATTAAGACAAACGAATAGGAAAAAGAACGGTGAAGAACAGGAGAGGGGAAAAAAGTGGAACGAAATACCTTATACAAGCCTGGTCTCCAGGAACTTCTCGATCGTTGAAATTGAATCTGACGAAGCCGAAGAAGATAGCCAGAAGAAAATCCATCGGATATCCCTGGGGGCTATTTCAAATCTAAAATACCGGACTGAATCATCCGTGATCGTCGGTAGGGATAACGAAGAATAAGAGACCAAGGAAAAGGAAAAAGAGTTCCTCGACGATAAGTCGAATACATATAGAACGATTTAATAAGGGAAGGAGCCAAGGGTTTCCTCCGCTTTAACATGCAAACTGACACCACGTTTTCCCTTCCATATCATATGGTACGTTGTATTCTGCTCTCGGGATAACGATGAAAACGATGGGGATGCTGTTGATTCGAAATCGACATTCTGTTTATCCCAAGAGAATTCCGATCCAAGAGTAAAACTGATCCAATCATCGTCTTCGCGACGTTTCAACGCGAACGTGTAAAGATGAACTAGCTGTGAATGGTCAGGTTTGATCCTTTCGGACCACCTCGCTATATACGAATCAAGATACGTAGCGTACACACTCGTATGCACGCGTCTGTGTATATTTCACCCCTCGAAGGAGATAACCCGCGAAATCACCGAACCGAGCCATGGAGAGTTCTAGCCACAACTTTCCGACCTATGCAAATTCACATAGTCACCTTTGGGCTCTCTCTTCCTCTCTCTCTCTCTCTCTCTCTCTCGAGTGGACTCTTGTGTGTGATATTTAACAGACAGGTCCGGATAAGAAGACAAATATCCGATTGATTCTTACTAAATCCAGTTGCCTTTTTTCCGCTTCTCTTTTTCTTCCCTTTTCTTCTTTCTTCTCCTTTTTTTTTTTTTTTTCTTTAAATCTCTTTCGCATTTCTCTTTCCATTCTTTACTTTTAGTTACCACGAACTTCTTTCTTATCTTTGATAAAATGCTCATGAAATTTTCTCTATTTTCCGATACACTTCCATCGCTGCCTCGTTATTTCGCGAATCAGTTTCAACGCCGGTTATCCAAATTTCGCCGCGATATCACAATGATCGATACTCTCGATTCTCATCGCAGAAAGTACTTTACGTATATGCGATTCATAGGGCGATTCACTGCAGCGCGATAGGTACAAGTCGGCAATTCGGTTTCAGTTTGTCCCTTGAAAAATAGATCACATCGTTTCTTCGCGCACCTCTCGAAGCAACTTGACTCAACTAAATTAACAAAGAATTCATATTTTTAATTTTTCTTAGCTGCGTCTCTGCTTATTTATTTATTTATGCAGATGTCCGTCTCGTTTGAAAATATCGCGCTTTGACAATCGGAAACTGGTTACTATTTCGTTTGGGGAGTATGCGAGGTCAACACGATAAATCGATATTTCTTGATTTCCTGATATTTCTGTCAGTCGTTGGTAGAAAGGAGGTACATTGGTACGAGGTTGAAACAGGAACAACTCGTATCATCGATACACGAAACTTTAATTAAACAACTAATTAAAAATGTTAACGGTGCAATTAGTTTCGTAACGGTTAAATTTTTTCTTTTTTTTTTTTTTTTTTTGGAATATTCAGAAGAACGGCGAAAATAGATATTTAACGTGAAATAATTTTTAATAATACAAAATCGAATTGCAAAATTGCTTTCATATCGAAATCGAAAAGTATGGCTTCAGATGTTTTTCTCCCGTGATCTCTATTTGTAATTGTAAATGATAAATGATACGATAGATTCTTTTTGCAAGTACATCGAAACGAATGAAACAATTGATTAAAAAAATCTCTTCCTTTTATATTTAGTTCGATACGTTTGCCCTTCTTCGATAACGCAAGTAATTTATCGTTATTGAATTCTTTTTAACTCGAATAATTTATTTCCACGCGAGTATCTATTATTATACTTTGTGTTTTATTCTTTTCGAACTTTTATCTCGTTTCTTATTTTTCACGCTTCAATATCATTCACCGTGCATTCGATATAATACGTTCGCTTTAATCTATCGTTCGACGTTAAACGTTATTTTTATAGAAGCCAAGTAAATAAATGTTATATCGTTAAGTTATTATCAGTGTCGTATTTTTGTCATCGTTCCATCGCGGAACAAAGAGAGCGAGAGATACAATACTAAATAGGGCTTGGCGGCGGACGCAAATTAACGCGAAGTAAGGAAAAGTAGAGATAAAAGTAACAATGCCTACGTGTATATCACTATTAAAAGAGATAACCGATTATCCGATTTCTCTATGATCCGAACGTTCTGTTATCCAAACGTACCATTATCCGAACGCGTTTCGCAGGTGAAAACTTTGCTCCAACAATTTCTGTTAACGATCAACGAGACACTACTGGCGGGAAGGTGATACAACTTTACAAGCAATTAAAACGATTGCCGTTATATGGTGGCATATAGTTGGCTGGCTGTTAAATGTATGTTACTACGAAAAAAAAGTGAACTGGCGAACTACTTTCCGGATACTGTAATAGGACGAAGAGGAAAGCCGTATTACGACAGATGTAGAAGAAATATCTTCTGCATTGCACGCTGGATATACGATAATTCGTGCTTGTAATAAAGCCGACGCGACGTGATAGAATGGTTTCAAGGTGATGAATCTTCTGCAATCCGGCGTCATAACGATGTTACAACGAACAATTGAAACGCGAATATAACAAGGCGTAAGCAAAGGCGATATAAATATTTAAATCTGTTAGAAAGGTTGTGCGACTTAGCAGCTGTAAAGATTTGAGACCTTCAACCGAATCGTTTAATCGCATTATTCGTATCGCTGTTATTAACATTTGCGCTCTGTTTTGAAATTCACACATAAAGATGAACATCAAGAAAGTGTATCTCCGATTAGTTGGAATAACCGAGATTCTGCTGTATTAACGTACCTACAGTTTTCTAATGACAGGCGAAAAGAGAGAAGAGGGAAATTATTCCATCGAAGGTATTCTGTGTTTCGCAAGTTAGCGTCATAGTCAAACGAAGCTGCACAGATAGATGGGCTGCAATCTCTGATTTGCAAGTATATCGTTTAAATACGACTGGCAAAGAAAGACGGCAATAAAACTGGAAGGAGCGTTCGCCCTTTGAAAGGTGCATCTCATTTTGGTTGCAAAGCAAACATAATCAAGCCACTTTCACCCGGGCTTTGCGACCCACGATAAATGATACAAAATTATATTTATCACAAGATATGAAGGATTCGCAAGATGAGGTTTCCTCACCCTCTCCAGCCTTCGTTCTCCAGCGTTGCCTAAGTAACATCCAGTTCCATCAGCTTCAACTTAAGTATTTATACTATCGTATACCGGCGCGAGGAATCGCCTGTACGAATTTTCAAAACAGCTTCTTCATTAACTGTTCTTGTTTATTGTCGCAGCGACGTGTAGCCGGTATAAACTTTGAAGCAAAGTAATCAAAGGCGACCTATTTTCGCTCAAAGGGCCAAAGGAAAAGGCTATTCATACTAATAATCGTAATTATCGGATTAAACATTTTTCTTTTTCCTTTCATTTTTAATAAAGTCTCCCTACCGACTGCTTTTCACGGTACACGTGTACACGTTGTAACGTATACAGTTGCACGTGTGTATATTTGCAGCATCTTAGAAACGTCAGCTTTTGGAAAGGTGAAATACGATTAGAAGAAAACGACAAGTTTTATTTAAATCATTCTTACTCTCGATCGTCGAACTCATTCCGTTGAAACGAGTATCTATTACTCTTTATAGAGTTTTTTCAATGCTTTCCCGACCTATTCTTCGACTTTATTATCTTGCAGCGGAGCAGAGACGAACGAATAATCGAATGAAACGCGTTTCGAATTAACGAAAAATCGAAGTTCATTAGCGAACAAACGAAAGTTGATTTCTCTCGTTCAAGGGTGAAATGATATAGAATCTCGTATACCAAAGGTAATTAAATCGATAATTTTAATCAGCCATCGAGCATTATCGCTTTTTTAATCAATCTATCAGGGCCTTCGTATTCCTTTTCTACGCAATTGTTACGTATCTAACGAAGAATATTGAGAAAAGGAGAAAGGAATAGTACGAAAGGAATCGCTGAAGGCTGCGACAGTTTCGCGATTCGAATCGTTCGTAGTAAAAAAAAGAAAAAAGAAAAAAGAAAGAAAGATGATTCTCAACACTTTTTTTTAATTAAAATAATAAACATGTAGCAAGACGAAAAGGGAATGACGGAAAGATAATGACGTCAGATAACGGTAACCTAACACAATCTCTATAAAATAATCCTTAGGATCTTTGCAAGTCCCTTCAAGTCGATAATCCTTTAAATCTCGAAAAATTATCGCTCCGAGGAAAATGATCAGAGAGGCAGAGTTACTAGGTTGAGGGTACGTGATTGCTTTACCTTCTACATGTTATCAGAGCGGACAGTATAGATTAGCGGAATCGCTTAGTCGATGCACTGGTTGTATTAGCAGATGCGGTTTGGCACGATTACCTCCCTTAGTTCACCCCTATAACTTCTACCTCGCTGTGCCTCCTTCGCTATCGGAATGGCTTAAAAGCAGAAACTGCAAAAGTTCGTTAATGGGAGGTGAAACGGTTGCTATCGAGCTGGATTCGTTAACATCGAATCATCATAGGTGGCGAGAGTTCTCGCTAAAACGTAAAACCGATTGTTGTTTACGATAGAAAATGTTTCTACGTTTCCACGTTTCTACGTTTCTACGTTTGACGAATGACGATGAATATATACATTTGACAATTTTATTATCTCAATCGGAACGTCAGACCATAAGGAAGTCGTGTTCGACGTTACAGTAGCGATCTGATCAACTTGATAGTAATAATAAAATTATTATTATCGCTATTAACCATTCGTATAAAACGAATTGAAACTTTTTCATATATGATCTAAACTAGGAAGCTGTAGATATTCTAATACTCGCGAGGAGGAGTGCACGTATGTAAATGTCATGTACTCTTTACAGGACGAATACCGGCTTTTTTTTAACTAACTCGTGCAAGTTGTAGGTTTCGCGTATTTTCAAT
This sequence comes from Bombus haemorrhoidalis, assembly GCA_014825975.1. Classification (NCBI taxonomy): domain Eukaryota; kingdom Metazoa; phylum Arthropoda; class Insecta; order Hymenoptera; family Apidae; genus Bombus; species Bombus haemorrhoidalis. The sequence goes on along the minus strand of CM026172.1, from coordinate 12,199,184 downwards.
CGACGATGATGTTTCTAATTCTCTGACGGTATCCAATGAAATACTACCGAATAGAAGGATAAAAGGTGAAAATTATTTCTCTCTTGTATTTGAAGAGGCAAATGAAAAGTTCAGGTTACAAATGGGAAAGTTTTTAGGTTGCGGAGGCTCTTGATAAGATTGAACAAAGTTTAATAGAAAAATTCGTGTACTATCGAACACGCCTGTCGCGCTACTATTCGCGTGTATGTGCCATTTTTGTAGATAAACACGGATCTTGTGTACCGTTTCCTTTCGTTTTTTCCTTTTTTTTTTTTTTTTTTTCTAGACATAAATACACGTACATACAAATATGCTTGAAAATTGAAAGGGTCGAAACAGGTATATCTTTTGTAATATAATATCGCGAAAGCGGGGAATTTTTGATACCTTAAACGTCTTTAAGATCACGTATATGTTGATTAATGATAATCGCGTAACGATAACGAACATCTCGCTGTTTTACCGCGCTGCAAACAGCTGGGAAAAGGGAAAAGAATTCACCGATAAAAGTTCTTTTAACTTGTTCGAAGGTGAAATTTACTTGAATTTACGTGTAATCCGTTCTACTCCTCTATACCGAGTCTATACACTTTTCATCATAGATATTTATAAAAATTTTTAACGACGAGTAAATTTTACTTGGTAAGATTATAACGAGTACCGCGATACATGTAGAACAAGATCGTTTTAGCCCGTCTACCCTCTTCGTTCTTATCCACCGTTATCAAAGTTGCTAAGCAGAATGTACGCAAGTTTAGAAGCGAAAAGTGAAACAATAGCCGTGAAAGTTTGCACTTTCAGAGATTCTGGACTGTCACCGAAAAGTGATTTTCTGAATTTGAATTCCAAACTACCGGTACTTCGTTTTCAATGATATTTGACAAACTTTCGTATAACGTCGATCGTTTGTTATTTCCTGCGGCAAGTTTAAACAAATTCTTAGCCTTAAGGATAAACGAGAACACCTGCTTCGAAAAGATGTTGCTTGCAACCGCAACATCTGGCTAATAAATATTGAAGAAATTATAATTAATATTATCCACAACGAAACTTGATAGCATTTTGAAAATGTTCGTTTAAACCTTTCGACGCGCATTTTCCGTTAACCTTTATAATATGTTAATAAGTTACTTTCCAACGATTATTTGTCACGGTCTTGACAGGTGATCAGTTACAGCTTCGAATCGGCAGAGACGCGTTAAGAAACATTACCGCGAGATCGAGCATCAGCCTGAAATTCGGTGTCTAAAGATTAAAGTACATCGTACTCTGCTCATCGCGAAGATCTGACAAAGCCTCGAAGGAACCCCGGATCGCGATTCAATCGTTCGATTACGAAAGAGATGACAGGTAATTCCGTACATGCGTATAGAACTGATTTTCGTTATAATATCGTTCGATAAATAGCATTTAAGCAGCGTACAGGGTGACCAACGTTTCTTGTCGCACTGAGTATATATATTCCAAACACACCATTAGATATCTCATTTCTGCGTTTCTTCCTTTTGACGAAAAGTTGACCAAAGTTGCCGACAAATGCACGTAAGCTGTTCGAACAGCTTCGACGATTTACGATGCGATGCATTTGCGCTAGCATCGGATCTGGTCATCTCGAGCTATTTCTCGGAAGGTAGGCAAGCACCTGGCGAATCCGTGAGAAATGATTTTTACACCTAACCTATAAATATAAAACAAACCTAAAGCAAGACATAAAGACTGGCTTATCTATTTTTAGAGAATTTCTAAAAATTATCTTCTCACTGAGGGTAGTGGGGTTAAGGAGGAATATAAGGAATGCAAGCAGAGCATAAAAGTAAGTTAGCGGATAAAAGTAAGTTGCGAGAATAATAAATAAGATAATTAAAAAATTTAACGAACAACGACTCGATTAACGATAAGCAAACAAAACTCGAATTATAATAATTTACGTTGAATTATGAAATTACGTTTAAATGATCTCACACTCGTTCTTTCTCGTTCAATTATAAAACGAACCGCGCGAGGAGGTAAATCGATACCTTTCTAGAAAGTTCATAAAAATTTATCGCAAAGTCCTACCGCCTGCCTGGACTCAGCCTCCTCATGCAAATTCACCGACAAATTTATGCTCATCTTGTTTTATCGCGCATAGAATATCACTTTATCCTGCGTGCGTTTTTCACCTAAGATACTTTTTTTCAGTTCTACAATTTCTTACGACGTTACATCGTTTAAAGTTTGCAAACCCGTGTCTCAAGTTCCTTTGGAAAGTCGATAAAAAATAGGATCTTTGACGAGTTAGGTGGTAAGGTGGTTGTTTTGTTCCAACAGCGATCGTGCGAGTTTTTAATTATTTTAATCGAGGTATCGTCGAACATTGTATTTATTACTTTTATGCGTGTATCTCGTCTTATCTCATCTTATGATAACGTTCGTCGTATCTTGTCTACAATAAAATTGTAAAAGTTCGAACGACAAGTTTATCCAGAACGCTGCGCGAGAAAATATCTGCTAATTGTACTACGATCGCTCCAAAATGAATTTGTGTTACAGGATATAAATGAAAATTAATTGTAGGAAATTAATATGGCGAACTCTATCATAAAGACGCGTGTATTCTTTTATAATAATAACGATGGCAATAAATAACACACGGTTGATTAATTATTGGACGTGGATTAAAGAAAATTACGAGGTAAAAAGGAAAGTGTTATTTCCTTTCGGGGATATTTCGGAAATCATTGGAAAAATCGCGGTAATAAAAAAAAGTGCTCGTCATCGTACCGAGTCGTTAATAATCTCGACAAAAGGGGCGTTTTAAATTCACCGTAACTCCTGCGTATTCACTCGAGAGGGACACGTCGATGCTATATTCCGATGATTACGAGAGGAAAGCTTACGCTCGATACAGTCGTTTCATGATCTAAGAAACTGTCCGTCGTCCGTTGTCAGTTTATCCACGTTTGTACGAGAATAAAATTTTATGTCTTTCTTCGCGTCTCTCGCTAGCTGCATTTTCTCTCTCTCTCCTCTCTCCCTCTCTTCGCCGTCCTCTTTCTTTTTCGATCAAGCCACATAGAGTTATGTATACCCTACGACGTGCATATAAACCCGCCAAGTTGTGGCTTCAATACCAGCGGCACATATTTTATACCGGCCGCACAAGGATCCGCGTTTCATCTATGAATTATTCTCCCGTTCACCGAGCACACGCTGAAATCACTCGACGTGCCTCTGCTTACCATCACCGATGAATTACACGTTGTTTGTTCTATTTTCCCTTTACCGTACGTGTCATTATCGGAAATATTCATCTTCGGAAAATGGTATAGGTAGCCGCGTTATCCGGCAAATTCGCGTTGTTTTCATATAATCAAACTTTATTACATTGGACACTGCTGTTCCTTACAAACGATAATAATTCGATATAAATCCTACGTATAAATGCAAGGGATAATTTGACAGACACGCAAGTGATTGTCGATTCGAGCTACGTCCAAACATTCTCCGAACGTTTCTTTAGAGAAATTTAACGAATTAACGAATTCGTGTTGGCTGTTTAAGAAAACTATTGCCGTCGAATTGGAAGAACGTCGAAAAATAGGGGAATGGGTGCAACAGATCAACGTTAATAATTTTCTAATCGATCGAACAACCGCCATTTCGCTTCGAATAATCTATTCGTATTATGACGTTCGAGTAGCAATCGTGGCTCGCAAGCATCGATATTGTCAAATCTCGTAAAACAAGCACGCTAAGTATTTACACGTTCGAAACGTTTAACTCGCCGCAAATAATTACTCCGGGATCCGTTAATTGATTCCAAAGAAACTTTCAAACGTTCGTCTTTCCGATATTTGAGGCTCGCTGGATTTTCTGCTATTTCGTATCGAAAGATCCTCCTCTTCCTGCGACAATGCGACGTTAAAATCGACGAAAGTATACTTATCGCTAAATATACTTTCCTGTCAACCTTTCTACATCGATTCGCATTTATAAATATTCGTAGGGCGTGTTTATACTTTTAACAAATAAGCTCCAAACGTAGCAAGCGACGCGGAAGGCGGTTCGCGTTAACGATAACGATATTCAGCTTACAAATACGACGAAAATTCTAACGAGCAGCCACGAACAAATAAATAAAGTATCGACACGAATCGGAACCAGTCGCCGCTTCCGATCGCGATATAATTAACTCGATCAGGTGGAGAAAAAGAAAAAAAAGAAAAAACGACGCGATAAACAGAAACGCCCCGAAGCGCCGATACGAATGATTAATTCGGTTTTCTCGTCTACTTTGCATTACTCTGTCAGGAGCCGAATCACTGGCTACGAAGAATCGACAATAACGAATCCCGAGGCTGTTTCCAAACGTCATTAATTATAACGCATCGCGCAATGTACGCAGGTTTTAATTCACCGTTGTATCTCGTTCGGATTTCGTATCGTTTTAATTCTTCCAAATGAAAATGAAGTTGGATCGTTCCAAGTGGACGTGGAATCGTTCGAACGAGCCGAGTTAAATATTTCAAATATTCTCCATCGTCCACAAAAAGAGTAAAAAGCATAAACGTGGAAACAATGCGGGAAAAGAAGAACGTAAAGAATTTCGTTCCAGAAATATTTTTACTCAAAAACGCGTATCTACCGATTCGACGTTTGGCGAAAGCTAAATGTTTCGAATAAAAGCAAACCTGTTGCCGGAATTTCGCTGATACTTTGACCACTGTGTGTTCAAACTTATTCCTTTTAATTTATATTTCGTCGTTTATTCGCCGCGTTTCCCCGCTATTTAAATATTCGTTTATTCGTGGAATTCTCTAGAATTCGCAGATCGCTGAATCGCATTGCTTCGATAGTGGCGCTACTCGAAAAATGTGAGATTTCCTTCTATCGAATAGACGCATTATGTTTTCGCTTTTGAAACGGTATATTTACAAGCCCGTCAGTTTTGCCTCGGAGATTTGCCTCGCAGAGGAAAATTAGTACTTACACCGTTACCAGCCTGGCCTTAGTCTTACAACGGACTGGCTCGTCGTCGGTTGTTTCGTGACGCTACAAGCAGCGGTAGGTTGCCTCGTAATATCGTTGAAACGACTCGCCAAGATTTGTTTGTAAATTTCGAAACGTCTCCCCTCTAAAGTTTACCCTTTTCGAGTTCTGTCGCTATCGCATCGAACCAGCGGTATGGTTCCTTAATTAGCTATATCATATTCCACGCACTGTCTTAAGCACTCACTACGCACTCCTTGGTTAAGCAAAACGGCTCTAATTAAATTAATTAAATAACGACGAATTAATTATTAACTTTTCGCCTGTATGCCTGTCGGTAATTTTCAAATCGAGCAAAAGCACGAAAGCCGTATCGTTAGATATTACGATTGCTGTTACAAAATCCGTGATACCAATTGGACATAAAATGATCTCTCCTTCTTTGTACGATGTAATCGTATGCGAAGCGAGATTGGAAAGTGAAATGGGATTCAATGACAGGGATGTATTATAAAATCTTACTTCTTTCCCGTAATTATAATTGCTCGCCGGATTTATGAGTAACACTTACAAAAAGTACCTTGCAAATAATCCCCGTTAAAGAAAAATTACACCACGCGAAGAAGATTCGCTTTCCGACACCCTGTATGACATTATACTTTTGATCATTTTCACGCTTTAATAAACGCGAAGAGTACGAATTCTGCCTAACTACCGTTACGTTCTTATAATACGTATTTCTTTTCTCTACGCTTTGCTGCAGGAATTATCAGGACTAGCAAAATAGTTAGAACTTAACAAAGTTAGAAGTATTTTCTTGCGTTAGGCGTTAAACGAGGAGAGATTCGTTCTACCAGATAAAAATGAGCGGTATTCTTTCAATTTAGAAAAAACGTTGGTTACAAGGAAACGATATACTTTCAGTCAGGTAGTGAATTAAGCGATCGCGAAAACGTCGCAACGCAAGAACGTGAAGCGTATGGCAGACGGTAGGCAGATGCGCGGTGTTATTTTCTACCTATTAAGATCGTTTGAAATTTCAGAAGTAACATCGCATCGTTCTTGTCTCCTGCTACAAGTTGTATCTGGACGCTAACTGCCATACTGACTACGGCCAATGTATCGTAGTATACGCATAATACGCAATTAATATTTGTCGAATTAAACGCATCGTCATGATCTAAAATCGCATTTGCCGCGTTAAAAACAATTGTTTTCGGAATTTATTTTCCCACGCGTTTAACGCGTCGATCAACGACGGCTATTCATCGATTTAACGAAATAGAATTTAGGGAAACAAATGTTTTACCGCGTGATACTCTCGATTTATTATCGTCGTGTCCGTTTTCTCGGGGAACGTTCATCGGAATAGTTTTCGTCGTACGATATAGAGACGAATCGATCAAAGGGATATTACTTTTGCGAGAAACATAAGACGAGTAAATCTTAGGCGGCTGCTCGAGCAAAGGGATGTACGCGATATTTCTGTCGCTTTTGTCCAGATCTTAAGGGAAAAGATAAACGAAGCGACCAGGTCTCTGTTACACAAAGTCACTAAGCGCTGATCTTCGGGTTACTCGTCTTCCCGTAAAAGTTATAGAGAGAGAAGGGGTAAAAAAGAAAAAAAAAAGAACGCTGTACACAATGGAAAAGGCGGAAAAGAGGCAACATCGATGTAGCAACTGGTAAAAAGTAGATTGATATTTAATGACCTTCGCTAAAGCTGATCGATAAACGAGTGTTGGTAAAAGTAATTACGTACGATAAAGACGATCGACATACAATTTTCAAATTTCATGCTTTCTCGCGTATCGTTGCGCCGCGTACATCACTCAAGTACGAGCAAATTCATATTTAGATAGAAGTATGGTTATTAACTATTTATTACGGTATTTACTATGAAAAATGCAATGCACGACGCAGGCTGTTCAAGTCTTAAGTAAGTTCGGTCAGACAGAGTGTAAGCTTAGAAATACTGGAAAGCGGGCTATTATAAGGTCGTAGGTGTATCATGCGATGTTCTATATTTAGAGAGAAAAATTGTTGGTATCGAGTTATACGACAAATCGGCAACGCGAAATAAGAAACCTGGAAACGGCAATTGTTCGGTAAGATAACCGATAAAGCGATGAAATTCTATCGTATCGGGCAGCCATTTTGCTTCAAATTATACAGCACGGATGAAAAACCGTTCCTGACAAATGTGCCTTAATTCTGTCTCGACCGATAATACAAAGCAAAGCTTCTTAATAGAAATAATACGTAGGATATTTTATACTATAGGTGGCTTTAACAAAGTTCTACTAGTGTTTTTTTTTTTTTTTTTTTTTTTTTTTTTTTTTTTTTTTTTTTTTTTTTTTTTTTTTTTTTTTTTTTTTTAGTGTACTTTTTCTTGTTATTATCGTATTTAATTTAAGTGAAATTTAGAATCAAACGTATTATCCGTATTACGTATGCAGCGAATATGCACTGAATATGCACTGAATATGCACTGAATATGCACTGAATATGCACTGAATATGCACTGAATATGCACTGAAAATCACATCGCATGGGAAACAATTAATCATTATGATTAATTGTACGTTGTAAATATCATAAAATACACTTTGACGGTAAATGCGAAATAATGGAATTTCTGTAGAAAATTGCCGAAAATCCCGAGTCATCGTCATCTAATATGACTTCGCAATATGTTTGACTTTCATGTTAATTTACAATCTGAATGAATTATACCGGGCACAAATTGATAGGAGAGGCCAGGTTTGACAGCGAATCGCGTTACAGAATTCGATCGCGTGCACAGCGGTCCCTTAACCTAGGATCGATATCACTGCTGGTTACTGCGAACTTGCGGATATTCAAATCTTACTGGGCCATAGCTCGTATTATCCTCGCGAAATTACAGTCAGGCCACTGAGTACAAGTACATAATTCACGTACAAGTAAGTGTCGTATTAGTTATGATTTGCACCTCTGCGACAACGAAATACGTTTATGCCCAAGAAAACTGGCGTTGAATACATTAGCCGATGATAGTCTGCCGGTAGATGCACCATAGAACATGCTAATAGCTTAAGAACCTGAACGCGATATATAACGACGAGTGAAATATTATCAACATCGATTTAAAAAAAAAAAAAAAAAAAAGAAGAGAAACACTTATAATCGGCGATAGGAAAATTATAAGGTTACCTTGTTCCTCCGATTTCGAAGATCGTTCCGACGACTGTGCGTGTATCTATTGCTGTTAGCGTCGCGAATTGATACCGAATAGAGACCGTTACTTCGACGAGATTCTTTGGATAGGCGAAAATCAGAGAGAAGATATCGATAGAGAAAATAAAGAAGTAGTAGTGATTCAAAAGACATCGAATAGCGTAGAAATGAAACGAAGAAACGGATATCGAATCGAGTATTCCAACGACGAATGTCTTTATCGTACGACAGACGCATTTTCTTCTATGCAAACTTTGTTAGCGAGCAACAATTCTTCTTCGATAACAAGAGACCGAGTAACTTTGTCGCGATATAATTCATACAGAATGCACGAATTCAAACGAATCCGAAGGAGCACGAAACACGGGTTGATAGTCAATGTGACGAATAATTGCACATTTGGGAATTACCACTTCGAAACTTTCCAGCTAACAGAATTCTCTCAGTAATAGCCGATGATAGGCATGGATGGGGGTAAGTTTAAGGGCACAGAGCACTTCTCTTGTACTGGAAACTATTACTGCAGTTTGCCATCGATTGGGAGCTTCGTGGAAATCGTGGGAAATCGTGCAAAGAATGTCGATGTCATCGTGGAAAAGGAAATCTTGATAAACGATTTTACAAACTGAGCTAACTTTCTTCAAATCGTTTTACCTCCACGTCATAAACAAAACAATACCGTCGAATTTAATGTTTTTGCATCGCGCGACGGAATTCGGCCATCTTCTACCACCGTTCGTTTCGTACGTACATATTACGTCGTTACTACGAGCAAGACAATCTTGTTCACAGACGCCGAACCGAAATAGTATGGTGCGTTGAGAAATTCGAAATAAAAGTTTTTATCCTGATTGTTTAATTAAGTTTCACGAAGGTAAAATTTCTCCCAAAAGAATTAATATCTCGAGGAATATTGGGCACGTACCGCACCTTTGTTAGAAACGTGACACAAACGTGTTTTTCGAGTTATGACTAGGAGGAAATTCTTTATGGTTCCTTAGGGTTATAAACTAAAAATAGAAGAAAAAATACAACAGTTTATCCCGTTTTACGAGTATCGTTCTCATCGTTGAGACAAATTTCGTTAACGAAGCAACGCGTTACTATGTTTAACGAAACATTGCTCGTTGCAATTTAAAAAAAAAAAAAAAAAAAAAGAAAGGAAGAAAGAGAGAAAGAAACGCACGTTTTTAACTTGCGTCACTTCGTCGTGTTCGTTTCGTCTCAAAAGATTCAAAGACACAACGAACGGAAACAAAAGATATAGTCGAGTAGGAACGCGTTGTTATCATTGAACGTTGTTTAAGTAATTTTTAAAAATACTTTTCAGTACGTGGCTCGTCTTGCATATTCGTTAATATGTTTCGAACGAACGAATACAACTGGAAAATAGAAGGCGACAATTATCCCGGCCTTAACAAAGTCTTCCCTACGGATGTTAAACAGCCGATAAGGAATGAAAGAGGAAGCGAACTCGCGGTAAAACGGTTTATATGTGTAACGTACAGCGACAGGTAGCCAAATGATTTTCGCCAAGTCGTCGGTCGTTGTAGAGTGGAGTTTGTTTAGTTAGCGTTTAAACGCTGAACTAACGAACCACGACTAGAATTCGCTTTTGAAAAGGAAATAAAACGGATAGCATTGTAGCGATATCGGTCGGCACGTTGGACAAGAAAAGACAAAGGTTCCTTTCGAAGAAATGCCTTAATATTTTATTGAAATAAATGATCGCGCGATATATTAATTTTTACTTTGATCGTTCAGCCGTCGTTGCAATTGAACAGAGACATTCGGCGCTAACAAAGACGCCTTAATGAGAGAATTCGAGAATGGTAGAGAAGTAATATTTTACAAACAAATAATCATCAAAACGTTCGACGTCGAACGTTTTTCAACGAAAACGTATCGTTCAGCGATTCGTTGAATTTGCACGTATTTGCAAGAAGTGGCAACTTTGAAACTTCGTCCTTAGCGTGTCGCGATACGAATATGGAAAGTAATTGCGATACGAATATACATATTAATCCGATACATTTTTATAAATACGTATAATACGTATTTTTCACGAGAATAATATAATTTGTCTGATAGTATATTCCCTCTACGTTCAATTTGCTTTTCCCTGTGATCCTGGAGAAGAGCGCCGATTTTTTATTTATGTATTTGCTCTGCTCGCGTAAGCAAGATGAATTTCCAACACATAACACTTGTACGCAGCAGATTCAATATTTTCACCAAGCGAGTACGTTCGTACAAAGATACGCGTAATTAACGTATGGTAATTTTGAGCACATGTACCCTGCTGAATTGTATTTTTAATATCGATCCACCGATAATAGTATTCTGTAAAATATTTATAATCGTAAATTTCAAGCGAACGAACAAATCACGGTGAAATATTAACGGCCATAAACTCCTTTGTTGATAATCAGAAAAATACGAGGAAACGACAAATAACGTTTGTGTGTGCATATACATATATATATATACATATACATATATATATATCTGCGTATTTACAATCTAAATACAACAGAACGATAATTTCGTGAAATAATTTCACAATCGATAATTAGGTAAATATAAATAATTTATAAGTAAACTTGTATATAGACGAAACCGATATATAATTCAAATTATCATAAATACCTGTGCGCCTGTACTATACTATACGTATCGCTGAATTGTCAGTTGCAAAATTTTAAGCATACAAAATTCGCGTTGTTCGTAAAATGATATTAAGGAAACGTCTGATGCTATATAGATCTGTACAAATCGTGTATTAAATGTAAACGGCAATTGAAAAACTTTTGGGAAAAGCGTCTCGTGAGATAAAGCGATAAATTCGTACCGATGTCCCTATAAATAAACTAACGCATTGTGAAGGTACAATCTGTGTGTTTATTCTTCTACGTAAATTAGAAAAAACGGAGCGTTTCGTAAAAGTATTTATGGTATAGCGCTTTCTATGACGTTTCATAGGCGAAAGAATTTTCTATCGAGTTCTTACTTTTTCAGATATATTCGCAAAAATATGAATCTCCATAAAAATCCTACATACGAGCGAAAGCCATAAATCACGAAAGAGGTGGCCTTAAGAGGCGACAGAACTTCTCGCTGAGTTAATAAATGATAAAATTATTTATCGAAAAAACGGGCCTATAAATCTATACGAAAATTTCAAAAAAAAAAAAAAAAAGAGAAACTCCAACGGTATCGGTATTCACACGAAGAGAAACTTCGAACTGAAGCATACGCGCAAGTGTTGCGATACATCCGGCCCATATACATATGGTACTCGATCTCAAAAGAGGTTAATGTCACGACATTCTCTGTTGTAATGAAAGTTAAGAAACGTCGACGCAGCGACGTCACGTCCTTGCACTGTTCCTCGCCATGAAATCTAAGGAAACAGACACCGGTGAAGAAAATCGAGGGAAAGAGAGAGAGAGAGAGAGAGAGAGAGAGAGAGAGACAAAGACAGAGATAGAGAGTAGCATCGAGGGTTAAAGACAAGCGAGTCGAAACGAAAGAGGGAAGAGAACGAAAGCAAGAAGAAAAAAATGGATACGAGATGGCAAAGAGAAGGGGATGGCAAAGAGAGAGAGAGAGAGAGAGAGAGAGAGAGCGTTTCCTCGTCACCCCTAGAATTCAATCACACCGTGTTTACAGCTCAGTACACTTAATCCTCTTTATTGGATTCAAAGCGTTTGCCGGTACACCGTATCTCAGAATTTGATCAATTTTATGGGCAAAGGATCTCGATGATACTTGCGGACCGACCATCTGTCTATTGACCTTCAATGAAATTATACCGTCATCGAGATAGCGTTATTAACTGCAACCCTTGCTCCTTGACCTAACCCCATTCACTACTTTAATTCGGCAAAGAGAGCACTTCTAAATAGCTAAGGCGTTGTCATCACCGGTTTTTATACGTATAGAACGTAGAGTCCGTTCCGACCGATAAAACTGACGTTGATAAGTTAATAACGATTAGACTGCGAATATTTATTCAAACTCCTATCTTTGTGAACTGAATTCAAAGAAATGGAATCTAAACGGAGATTCGTTTCACCTATTAAACGTTATTGCGAGTTAAATGCACTTTATGTATTTTTGTGTAAAAAGAGAAAAAAAAGAAAGACGCGTAAGAATCCACGGTCGGGTGATAATTCCATTCAAATTTCTATTATTCTCTATTTAGCGAACGTTAAAACGTTCCTTTGAAATGTCTAACATTTGATAGCATAATCTCTACTTGACCGTTGATACATCAAAATTATAACGTTTATCGCTGTTTGATGTCTCCCGATACTTTTATCCGTACTAACAGGCTGCGGAACATCGGCATAAGAAAACAATTAGACCGCGTTTTATCGTTTTTATAGCACGAATATTTTATTGTCGTTCGTGGTTAATTACTTCTTTCTATATTTCCATGGTAGTTGTTATTACGCTAAAGTATTTTCAAAGTTATCGCGTTTACATATACATATGAAAAATTAGAAAACTTGAAACTACTTTTATTCTATTTGAAAAAGCCACGCGTTCGATGCAGTACTCGTTGCACGCGTAGATAATTTCATAAATTTCCTTGTCGAACTTACGCTCCTGTTTTTGCGAGCATTGCTTCCTTAAAAACGCGTTTTATTTGGAGGCTTCGTATACGTTTCGATCGCTGGCATTTTATAAAGGAAAAGGAAAGAAAAAAAAAAAAAGAGTCAATACCGTGAAATAAAATGACCGAAGTACTGTAATGTACTTACGTCGTAGCCGAACTTTCTATTTGTAATTTGTAATTTGAAACAAGGCTGAATTTCGTACTGACGATACTTAAAGATCCTTCTTACGCGTATATCAGGAATCTGTTACGTACCTGTAAGCAGAGAAAGATATCGCGCATTGAAATAATCTGTGAATGAATATATAGTTATAAAGAGAAATGATCGTTCTCAATTTTATGTTTATAAACGTAACGTTTAAAGCCGAGAATAATACCGAAATAGTTAGGAGAATATTGTAAAAATATTTTTAAACGACCAACGCAATCAAAAATGGGAAATAAAGAGTTTGAAATATTCGACAATGGAATTAATTACACAAGATTACTTTATAATTGAAGCTGTGTTGAAACACAAAGGCCCCGCGAAAGTTGTAAACGAAATTACGTGGAACTAGCTGGCATTTATACAAATGACGTGTATCATCACTTTTGTATGTCGGATGTTCCTTTGAAGTCCAAGCCGCGTTTCGCGGTAGGCTTCATATGATAAGTCTATTATACGTACTAATTATGCAGAGTTCCGAAATTACGAGTATAAACAGAGCTCTGAAAAAAATCACGAATATTAAAGAAAATTCGAAATGAACGGTACTTTTAAGCCGTATCGAATGTACATAAGCGTTTCGCGAATGTCCTCTTTCTTCGTAAAAATGGCAATTCGTTCGATTTCCTTCGTAAGCAGCTAATTAGTCGTTTAAATGGGTATTGATTTAAATCTTAGCTCAACTATGTTGCTAAAAGTCTTTTTATTACTTTTCGCGCCTCTACCAAGCGTGTAATCAAGATTAAGCCACAATAAAGCAAAGTTAAACGAAGTTAATCCGAGATAGCGTTAATTATTTACACGCTAAATTCTGAAGGTATTAAGCATCTTACGGTAGAATACTTGGTATCGCTCGAAGATCAGGAAAATTTGAAACGGCAAAAATACTTTAGTCCGAGAAATATTGAACATATTCCACTTCCAATTACCATCTTTACTTTATTATTTTAACTACTAAATTTTCATTTCGCACGCTGAGAAGAACATTGACAAATTTAGATACGTGCTTTCTACGCGTAATGTTTTCCGTTTTCTCTACGTCACGATACACTGCGTTTCATAATATCGTAATAAACCGCATTCATAGAATTATTTGCATAATAAGCATCGTATGCATAAATATTAATATTAGATAATACTTCCCACCACTCTAGTACGCGTATTATGCTATATTACCTCGTATATTACACAAGTATAAACGAATATTGAATATTTATAATGCAATCCAAATTTTCGAGTGAAAATCCTGCGTAGAATATTTATATACTTGGCAAATTGAACCGGCTCTCGTCCTCGATATTTCATAGGATTTCCTATTCTAAACTAATTGATCTACAATTTCGCGCTGTATTTTCCTATAATTGATAGTTTAAATCAATTTTGTCGGTAGAGGGAATTTATTAAGGCGACGTTTATCATCTAGCGACACTCTTCCATTTCCCATTTTCCCAATTCGTTGCGTTTTATTTGCTTTAACTTGTCGGAACGATACCCAAATGAGTAATAAATTTGAACGTAACGGCCAAGATGTTCCCGGGCTGAAATTTTCCTACGTGCCCCAGTCACGAAAGTTGCGAAACGTTAATGCAAAATGATCAAGCTTTTATGCCGACGTATCTCATCGTAGGAAGAAAAGCTAAGAATACGATAATTCGTTTCCTTTTTTTTTTTTTTTTTTTTACGTTAACAAAACGAACCAAGCTGAATAGTTAATAAATTCGATTCACCTTGAATGCATTACGCTATTATTGCTTTCTATAATGGCATGCGTGTACATCCTGAATCATATTTTAGTAATTGTAGCCACGAATTCCAACCGCACAAATTTACAGATAAATATCTCGAAAAGGAATCGGTCGTTTCGTTATCAATTTTCCCTGTGTCCTTTCGAGTATCTTTCGTATCTTCGTTAATTTCATATTTCCGACATTGTTAAATAATCGCCTTTTTCATCTTTCTTTTCTTTTTTTTTTTTTTTTTTTAAAGCCCGAACTTGCGCTATTTTGCAGATCATTGGATATTCTTAATGAAAGAGGGATATTTCGTCAAACCAAGTTTATCAAGTTGAAACGTTTTATCATGGTTAATCGTTGAATCAATTTTCATTCTCGTAGTTATCGCAGTGTTTAGTAATATTTTGCACTGAATACATACTGGGATTGACCTTCGCCTTCGATTAAAATCGGTATAGGATTGATTGTTTCAAAGCGACGATTACGCTGCAACAGCACGTTTCATACAACCGCGACGTGTCGTACGTTATATTTAATTGTCGTTAAAAGATACGTAAGAGATGAAACTGACAATTCTCATTTTACAGTCATTTGAAACCGTTATTACAACGATACGAATAAACTGGGAACGGTTGAACCATCGACCGATACATGACGTGACAAAGTGGGCTTGAAATTCGTGGCCTCGGTTTCGTCTAATAATTTTTATAGGATCTTTTCATTAACGTTAGTAATTATGTCGCATCTTGTTCGATCGGGTTTTGAATTATCGTATCTATGCGAACGAACGAATCGTATCGAAAAATATTATTATACGAATACGAAGATATCCGATTTGCACGAACGTAGCGATTGAAGGTGACTGAACGAATGGTAGTTACGAGAATAAAATGATCGAGAAGCATAGAAAGAACAGTCGAAGAATATGAAAAGCGAGTGTAGTTGAGCAAATCTGCGTTAAATAAATCTATAATAGTCTGTAATTTTATTCTGTTGTAACGAAATATTTTCCTTTGCTTGGAGATATTCTTGCGTCGCGAGGCTAATCAGCGCCGTGTTCCTTTTTGTTCGAGATTATTTCACGCTGTATCGACGAAACGAACATTCGACGAAGGCAGAACGCTTCGTTGCTTGAAAACGTACAACTGCGTAAAATCGTTCGATGAGTTAAAAAATACTTTGAAAAGCTGCTTTCGTAACTATTATGTTCGTTGTGTTCCTTAGAGCTCGACTTAACGATTTAACAAATTCTTCCAGCGGTAAGATTGTAAATGGAAACTCTCGTGGTAAAAAATATTTAATGACAGGCCTTTTGAAATAGCGTATTTTCAGATGTTTTGAAAATCTCGACCTCTCGATTATCTAACAGCAGACTCTGTTTCTTATCGGAGATTCGTATTCTATGTAAATTTTAGTATCTCGACCTAATTAGTTTCCAATCCAATTCTTCGAGAAAATATTGATTCTTGGACGTTCGTTAATAAAATTGATTGTACGTACAGATCGCTGAATATCAAAAAGTTTGATTTAACTGATAATCTTGTAGCTAAAAATATGCTTTCTATCTTTAAACGATGAATTCTTCCGAAATGCGATTGTCGCATAGAATAAGAGATTATAAGAGATTAACGATAGTATAGATATCATATTGATATTATATCAAACGATATACAACTATTACGGTTACTATACGCTGTAAATATCCTTTCCAACGATCGAGTAACGACCATCTATCGGATGACCGAAAACGATGATAAATCGTGTATCATTATAGTCGTATTCTACGTGATATAATTGAATTTACATTTAAAGCGCAAACTCCTTTCTGCCACATCGATGAAATCGGTAAATAAAAAGGACTAATCGACGTTGATTAAAATTTATATTTTCAAAAATATAGAACGTAAAGTTTCGTAAGAATATTTCTAAGGAAATTCTATAACACTTTCAACGAAATTTTATTCTATAGCGATAGTAACCATCGACGTTTCGCCATAGGTGGAGTAATTAAACCAGCCGATAATTATAAAGAGTTTCCTCTGTGTAATAAATGTGTCCGGTCAAACACCGATCCTGAACAAACAAATTGGTTTTCCGACTTCGCTTCGACTTCATCGACGTCGAGTAATTTTCAATCGTACGAAACAAATCTGCGCTACCGCAATCCGTTAACAGAAAATCGTAAAGATTTATTACCAGTCTCTCTCTCTCTCTCTCTCTCTCTCTTCTCCTCTTCGTCTTTACTTTTTCTTTAACGAGATTACCTATTTATAACGTAGCACAACTACGCAAACTTATACAGAACAATGTATACGAGTTACGTATATATTTTTTAATCGTCTTTTAATTTTTATCAGTCGGCCCATTATATTTGATATCGTCGTTATGTCAACGCGAAATAATTTATTTCTCGCAGTTCAACGTTTTATATTTTTCAACTCGGAACGAGAAACCGCGAAAGTCGAAACTCGATCTACAATTTCGAGTGAATCGTTGACAATCTGCTGTAGCGATCGGTACGATCGTAAGCGATCGATTAAAACAAAAATTTCAGTCATAGACGGTGATTACGTAAGTGACGTTACGTAAAGTGAAAACGACGTGGTTGCGGTTACGAATATATTTTGAAAATGTCGTTTTGCTCGCTTGTCGCTGTGATATTTTATCTTAGCCGTGATTATATGGACGACACCGAATCACACCGATTTGTCCACGATGTAACGATTACTGGTGTCTAAGTTTCATGCGAAATTAGAAAGCTGTGATCGTGTTTTCGAGTGCCACACTACCTAGCTAGAACTACCAACTTGTAACTTGTTGTAACAACTTGTAAATATATTGCACGTACGTAGATACATGATTGCGGTACAATAAACCTGAGTCGACGTAACGCGTATAAAGGGAAAACGATACAAGTGAAAATACGCTTAGTTGACGAAAGCACTGGATAGAGATAAACTTTGGTAAGAAGAAACTCTGTATACTTGCAAATATCAAGACACGCTGCTATACGTATTCGTAAAGATTTGGAAAATAATACAAATTGTCTAAATACAGATATCGTGCATTTTCCTATTCATCCTGTATCTATGTTGATTTCAAAAGAAAAAAAAAACAATGTGCTTGGACCAATCTTTTCTGCTCCGCTGCTCCTCGCGTAAACGTCTTTTCGTCTCAATGAAAATGTCCAAAATGTGGGTATGGACAAAAAGACTTGTACGTTTTAAATAATTATGCAAACAAGAACTGGAAATTTGAAGAAACAAGGGAAAACCGTCGTTTCGATAGTTTCAACGTTTCACTAGATTCAATCTGTAACGCGATATTTGCGACGACGCGAGCTTAATTTGCTTCTGTTTCGCGTTTCAAGGTCGATAGAATTAACACGACGGATAAGAGGAAAGGAACACGGAAGCGAACGTTGCACCATAAATTGTCGTAAAAGAAGGAAGGAAAATGGAAGGGAAAAAATTAACGAGAGTTGCAGAGCGATCGTTCGTAACCGTGCCACGCGCTTCGAATGAAACTTTCCTTCTTAATTCTAATTAATTTGGCTTTAGTACTCGCCAAGTTAAACGTCACGCTGCTGTAAACACACAGTCGCTACTACGCCGCAATAAATAATAAATAACAAATAATAATAAGAAAGCGAACGCGTGCAAATGAAAAACTAAAGTACCTGATGAAAGAGGGTGAGATTTTGCTAATTAAAACGTCCTAATTTTGGCCCAAAACGCGAATAGATCTTTTGTCGTGTTAATTTTCATTACTTCTTGCCGCTGAACGGGAAATATAAATGGTTTGCAAGAGAAAAGGTTTCGTTTTTTTTTTAACATTTAACATCGTGTTTAGCGTTAGAAAGACCAGAGTGATCGAAATAAATTTGACAATTCTTCGTAGAAACTTTCCATAAAAATAACGCACTAGACAGTTGCTAAATTTAAACAAAGTATTCGTCGAGGTAATAACGAGGTTTTACAAATTCCGTAGAATAATTGAATCTTCCTCGCAATGTAAACAGTTAACAACTTGATATCAACTTGATTTTGCAAGTGTAAAATTAATTTACCATTATTCTACGTCTGCTAACTAAATGCTCGGTAATTTATGGACGAGGATGTACCTACCATGTTCCATCAAAATCGTAACAAGTTACGCCGCAAGTTCTCCGGCATGAATTTTCTTCTACCGAAACTTTCGAATCTTTGTTAGCTTCTTCGCGGATTTAAGCTGTTCATTTTCAAGATTGGTATCGTTAAGAGAAAATGAAAAAAGAAAAAAAAAGGAATTTGTTTAAGCCAACGACAAGTAACTAGGAGCGTAAAACAAATAATAGAAATATATTCAGCGTACCGTGGGAAAAAAGAAGATATCGAAGAAGTTGGAGTATCGTCTGAAGAAGATACAGGACGCAAGAAGAGCATAGATCGAGGTTCAATTTTATGAAATCGTAGAGATAAGTCGGACAGGTGAACGCGACATTACCAGTGGAAGCTAATTGAAGTAAAAATAATACACAGAAAACAGGGATTATTGTTAACAAATTTTTCAAAAAATTTCGTTTCGTATTTAACTCGATTATTCGCGATATTTCATAAACAATCGATCAATGTTCCGTTTCCCGACCGGTTCGGTGCCTATCGAAAATCCAGCGCATTGAACTCGCTAAAAAAATAAAATTTCATTTATAAAAATAAAGATAAAATAAAACTCTCGGAAAAGTGCGAATTTGGAGAAAAAAAAAATCCAATTTTAGCGACATATTTTCCTTTATCGACGCCGAACTAAACGATTTTTGTTCGAATAATTCTTTTCTCCTATATTGCACACCTTTTTTTTAGTGGTCTAAGAAACAAGCGAGCGTGTATGTTTAAGTAAAGTATTCTATCGGGCGGGGGGGAGGGGGGGGGGCAAGAAAAAAGAAAAAAAGGGAAAACAAGGAATAAAAATGTAAAAGAGCAACAAACAAGAAACCTGTACGCAAACCATCGAATAACGATGACAAGCGAGCTTTCATCGCGATAATTTTTACAAATTTCGCGGGGTAACGGCGCCATTGCGAGAGCGCGACGCGTACAAATTGACCTGCTCAATATTTCGACATTATGCCTCCGCGTGTTTTCGCATTTTATCCGGCGAAACCAAACGGAGTAGCTACGTGACACGGCAATATTTGCGAAATCGCGACTTTACTATATACCGCGTAACGCATCTGTCAAACGTTCGTAGAATGGATCGGGCTACGCCACGATGGACGTCATAAAGCGAATAAAATTTCAAACGAGTGCGAATTGAACTTACGATTTATACGACTCCCGTGGCCGCGTCAACAAGAAGGTAAATCGTCGACGATGTTAAATAAAAACCAATCCTTCCTATCGCTTTATACCTCTGTTACAACCAATTTCTGCGTGTCCACG
This sequence comes from Bombus haemorrhoidalis, assembly GCA_014825975.1. NCBI lineage: Eukaryota > Metazoa > Arthropoda > Insecta > Hymenoptera > Apidae > Bombus > Bombus haemorrhoidalis. The sequence goes on along the minus strand of CM026172.1, from coordinate 12,178,991 downwards.
TTCTCTTTATGGTCTATACATCATCTTTCTCTTTCATGTTTGTAAAATAATGAAATTGATAAAGGAAGAATTTCTCTCTCCGCCACAAAGCGATTTTCCCTGTAAAATACTTTCGTTGGAAGTAGAATGTTCTTCCATCGTGTATTAGACCTACGTATTAGATGTAACAAATGTTCCGCTTTTAAGTTCGTATAGTTATATACTTGATGTCCCTTCGTATTCGAATGTCTTGAAAGATGTGAAAATGGAAAATGAAAAAAATGGTCGTAAATACGATACGATTCGTTCATAGAAGAGAGTTCATAGAAGAGAAAAACAGAATCTTTTTTTTCTATATCTAATATTTGTATTTCCGTGAAATGCTCTAAAATCATACCGTTAATCGAAACGCGAATGAAATATTCCAGTTGGAGAAAAGTAAATTCCTGTTAAATATAAATAACTGCATATTGCTATTGAAATGTCAGGTCAGTTAAATTTTCGTATCAAGATTCGTATCAATGTTATTGTGAATGGACGTTACGTAGGTAAGCAAGATTGTGCGCTTCGATTGCATGGACCAGATTAAGATTCAATTTTGTAGATAATTGAGAAATACGTGGCACCATCAAGATTGAAACGGACTCTCTCTCTCTCTCTCTCTTTATATCGAGCAAAAAATTGGAGTATAATTTTGACACTCGGAAAAAGAGACACGGAAAACGAATTTATGAAAGGATTTTTTGCCTCGCTCTTATCCCAGCTATTTGCCAAGCAATTTCTGTTCCCCTCTCGGATTTCCGGATAATGTTTATTCTGTTTCAAACGATGGCCTCGAGAAACTATAAACGATATTAATCCATTAAACGTTGATTAGACGCAATCTACGTCCGGAGAAAATGAAGTTGCCAGCAAAGAAATATAACGAAGCAAGTTTGCATAAAAATCGTAAATTTCGACAAATATTTTACAAATTAAGAATATTTAACCGAACGATATTGCACTCTTCTGTTTAAACATACGAATATCGCAGAGAAGGAAATATCGTTTCCTACGGAGAAACAATTTAAAAATTCAATACGCAGTCGATCGATCCCATACTACTAAAATCCTAACTTTTTATTCGCTTTGCAAATTAAATGTTCGTTATGTCACGCTCTTGCGCGTTCCAACGCTATTAGTTGCCGTAGGATTGTTTTACAAAACTGGGTAACTTTGTATCTTTGGATTTAACAATTTGTCGTTATTTTCAATGTTACGTCGTGTCGAAGAAATGCGATTTAGCCGATATAAGAATTAGTTTCTTCATTTTCGCCTACATTGTCTATTGAATAACCGTTTGAAGCAAAAGAAAAGAAAGAGAATGCGTAGCTGATTCTGGCTCAACAGTTCAACACTCAACAGTCCATGTACGATCGGATGTGCAATTTTAAGCGCAATTAATCGCTTTCGGTATTCGCGATGTTCTACGTTACGTTGCGTTTAAGCCTTCGTTCAGATCGTCATCCGAGCCTTCGGCATTAAACGATGCACGAACGTAATTAAGCAGAATTAAAGTTTCCGATTCGCCCGATTCCGTCAGTATGTATTGCAAGGAAAAGAACGAAGACGATACGCTTGCCGCATAATCGGCAGAGTTTCCTAGAGAATTTCGAAACTCGTCGAAAGCGTCGCGTCAACGATCTTTCGAACGACCAAACGATATGCACGTTCTTCTCGTATTTTGGTCGGCCTGTACCTTTCACGATAAGATTCGCAGAGGAAAGATCTGTCGTGCAAAGTAAATTTAACCCTTCGCACCTCGAAGGGTTTTTTTCCGCCTGATCCATTTCAATAACTCTGAAAAGGGTAACACTGGACCGGTAATATAGCTTCTTGAAACGAAAAATTTTGATTCTACAAAGGAAGGCGGTTATATTTTTGAAACTATGTTGGCTATATTTTCTACCTTTCGGTTCGCTATCAATCGTTAAGTACGATAGAACAAAATTGGGCTGCTAGCGTAGTAAACGCTTGGGGTAGATATGGCAAGATGGAGATTTCGAAACGATAGACAGATAGGACGTTTTAATCGAAGAAGAAGATCGGCCGAGATATTCGTTGTTACGAACGAAAGGAAGATGAGAGGAGAATTGGCGCGCGAAGGATGCCGTGAAAACGGCTCCGGAGTACCAAGGGTTGACTCTTATCGACACTGACCGACGCACTGGGAAGAAGCGCAAGGATGGAGGACGCGTGCACGATGATCGGCGGTACCGTCGCGTCGCGGGCGAAAAAGGGAAAACGGATTGGCATGTGAATCGTTTTCTATACTCACCGACTATTTCCGGGCGCACGCCAACTAACAAAGTAGTCACTACTAGAAGAGGCACCTGTCGTCTACTCGTGCACATACCACGTTTCTCGCACATGATTTCACTTTAACGCGAAACACGCGCAACGAACGTAACGCTCGTCGCGTTCAGACTGAAGTTCCGAGTTCGTGGGGTTCTCTGTATATCCTAAGCGCACGAGGATCCCCCTCCCTCGGCAACGGTTCAACCCCAGTCGAGCAAGAGTGCTCTCTCCCCGACACGGAGCGACCTGTTCATCCCCACTTGGCCACCATGCTTCATCCCCTTCCGACAACGTGCTCGAAGAAACTGCTGTCAATCGACTCGTGTCCTATGTATACCCGTCACCTTTGCGAATCACGACGCGTTTCTCATTATCCCATTACACGATAGACGATGTTTGCCGAATAAAAAGGCATAGCTGTAGTATCAATGTGCACGTTTTATGTTTTCAACTGTTTGAAAGATTTTTCATCGGTTCGCTGGCGAGAATGATTCAATTTCTTTGTAATAACGAAACGAAAACGAAGCTGAACGTATATTATCACTCGTAATAGCATGTACAAACACATCTTAAAAACAACATATCGTAACTCGAATTCATAAAGATCGATGATTAAAACGTTACGAACAGGTTAAGCGATTTAATGATTTATCGCGACGATTTCGTTCTACACCAGCCAGTTCAATTTTTATATAAAACCATACTCCGAACCTATAATTATGAAACAGAAGAGCGAGCTAGATTTCTTTATAGCATGATCTATCCTCTTTTTTCCTCTTTTTTCTTCTTTCTCTTCCTTCTTTTTTTTTTTTTCTTATAATTTCAAACGTTACATATTTCGTTTCTTATTAATAAATACGTATTAACCTCATATAAGACGTATAAGAACTGAAAATCTTTGGACGATTTGCTCTCGATAAGAAGAATGTTCCTTGGGACAATTGATCGCATTTATGGTACGTGAATGTCATTTAAATTGGTGAAAGTAATAATTAAAAGTACAGGACTTGGACAAAATTCTATTTTACCTATTAGGCGTTATAACGGATACTATACTTTGGATGTTTTATATATTTCCGTATATTGTGTGCGTTCTATGAATTTTTGCGTTCTCAAATATCCTACGAACGAAGGAAAATCCTCCGTTATTACGCGTTAGAATTTCGTTTGTACGAACTCAAGTTTTTTGAATAGAATTTTAGTTTGTGCTTGATCTAATCAGCTACTGTCGATCGGGTCCGCGTATTTGAATGTGAATTCCCATTAAACGAACCAAAAATCATAGGTATCGGAGAGAAGCGGTGAACTCCTATTACACGAATTTCGAGGTATAAATTGCTCGATCTCCGATAAGTCTATGTAAATGGATGTTCCACTATACGTACGAATTGACAAGTTAAAATCGTAAACGATGTACATCTCCGTTTCTAAGTATTTACGCATTTATCAAAGCTTACGAAGGATACGCTACGATTAAACGCTTGTGACAAAATTGGAAATCCGAATAATTAAAAAAGACAAAAAGACGATGCGATACTTTTATGTTTATGTTTTCCTTCACTTCCATACGATAAGTTTTACAACGTCAAAATTGAAATACCTTTGAAACTAATCGTTTCTCAACGCAAATCTCTCGATACCTTTTCTGCAGGAGATTTCGAATTTGGGAAATAATTGCGTGGATAGATTAAAACGAGACGTAGACGATGTATATTGTAGATGATTCCATATCTACAACGCGTCACAAATACTAAAACGATCGTCGAAATAAATAAATAAATAAATTCGATAATCCTTCGGACATTAGTCTCAGATGCAAATCTTTATAATAGATATAATACGAACACGAGCAGAAACGGAAGTTTCATACCTTGAAACTTGCAGTTAATACACGGCCACGCGCGGTTTTTCAAACTCATTTTTTCTTTTTTTTACTTATTTATTTACTTATTATTTATGACTTATTTTTACATGTGTAATCACCGTTTGACCGTTTCTGTACCACGATCGACTCGTGTATTTGAACAGTCTATAACGCAAATGTAGAAAGGCGCGTTCGTTGCAAAGAAACCTGTTTCTTTCATTGACTTATTTAAAGAAAGTAGTGACGGAAAATTAGTACGCCAGACCTTATTGAGAAACAAATCAGCGTCAATCAGTTTAACGTAAAACACGTACTCGAGATTAACATCGCCAGAGAACTATTCTGGAGATTCTCATAAAATATAAGGACAATCGAAAACCGGATCTACAATTAGACCTTCTAAATTAGATCTCCTGAGAAATTTTCCATTTAAATCGGTGTAGGAAATCGTTCAAGCTCCAGACTTGGTTGTGCTTTAAACAACTCGAACACGAATTTAATAGATAATATACATAGAATATAGCTGTTTCGTAACATATGAAAACCATTTCTTGCGCAAAAGCCTGATCTATTTAACTTTATTTCCAAGTTACGGCTATTCTTATATTCCAGTAATCTTTCTTTCTTTATCGTTATTTAAAATTTACTTCGATTATACATGTATATAAAAGTTTTTAACGACGAAAAAGGATTATATCGATTTAAAACGTACGTATCAATATACTCCACTTTACTTAATTAATTATGATTTAAATATTCTATTAATTTATTATTCTTTATTTTTGACGAGTAATCGATCCTGCTAAATTCCTCTACAACACGGTGGCTAGTAACTTGCATTCCGTTTGAACAATCGTGAATCGAATGAACTCTCCTTTTTCTCGTTCGTATTCTACGTTGAATTTACACGCGCTTGTCTTGTTACTGAACTGTTCTAACGTTATTACAAGTAGCACGATGTTTATCGAAACGGCGATTTTTTTAAACAGCGTAGTCGGAAGCGCTTAAAAACCCGTACTTTTTCAGATCTCTCTTGTCATTGCTCGAGTATAGGATTTTAAATAGAAATTTAAAAAGGAGTTGCATTTTTCAGATACCCCGATGCGCAAACATACATGAAATCGTTGCAGATATACGATTCGTTTCCGATCGTTTAATTTCTACTTGTGCGATTTTTTAAATCTATATCCGTGGCATATTCTATATACCGCGACATAAACAACTGATTAAAACATATCTGATACAAAGGTTGCTAATATTCATATACCGCGCACGAGTATTAAAGTTTTAAAATTTCTCTATCCGTCATATTTAATTAACCCGTGCGTTTACGCGCTCGGAGCTTTATTTTTCTCTATGTTCGATCAACTGCCGCGAACATACTCGTTCTACAACATATGCATACACGTACTTTGAATTGTCGAAATCTATATTCGTGAAACAAATTCACAGAACGGACGACGTCTTCCGTTATTTCTCTTGCATTCTCTTGGCCGTCAAAGAATCCAATCTCAGTCCGATTTCAACGGCGCAAGCTACTTTAAACCTGCTCTCTATTTCCCTTTGTAGTAAAATTAACATTTCACACATTCAAACTGAAGGTATCTACATCGAGCACCTCTTACACCATAGTACCTACCTCTGTATTACTGTAGTACGGAAACGGTTACAACTTGAAATCAAAGTCAAATAGAACGTACATTTTTTTTTTTATTTTTTTTTTTCATTAACCCATATAATCTCCTTGCAATTCCGTCCGATGGACGTTCGGCGGATGGATATGATATTGGATGGGTAACGTTTAGATGCTATTTTTTTTTTTTAAATATGGTGTTCTTCAGTCGGCGTTGTTTCAATACGGAGCGTTGGCTAAAGAATTTGCGTGGTACGTTGTTCTTATTTCGTAGCTCTCGGACAGTCTTTGCACCTGTGCGTGAAATACCTAAATATCTGTATCACGTAAGCTCGGTGTTCGTTGTTCTCGATCATTTTTTTTTGCGGTTACTTTCCATTATTTGCCGTTTGCGAGATATAACGGTAGTCCGTTTGAAATTTCGAGTTCATAAAGAATTACATTGAAACGTTGGAATACCACGACATTAAATGTTACATTAAAAATGTACGAAAATAATTACGCAATACGTTGAGTAGAAACGACGTTGTATTCAATCGAATTAAAAATATTGCGTTAATTAACGCAACTCATGTTCGTAAGCTAGATACCTCCGCCGGCTTCGTAATCATACCATACTGCGACTTATAAGATACGAAACAATGAAAATACTTGCCTCTGACGTATCTAGAATTAAACGAAATTAATAAAAAATTAATTACACAAGCGACGTATTTTAATCTTATTGGATAGAGCAAGTGTTATCGAGGAACGTTGATTATTTGAAAAGCTATCGGAAAAATATAATATTGCGGAGCAAATTAAAAATTTCCATTTTTCAAACTTTGTTTTAACGTATTATTTATTCGCTCAACTTAATTTGCAATTTAATAGATATCCTATTAATTGCACGTGATTTTCTATCTGTTTTTTCTGTGCAAATTACTTGAAAAATGTTCGTGTAAATAATGAATAAAACACGACAGTTTACTTAAAAAAATCATTACCGTGCCGAAGAATACCAAGCTTAAAAAATGAATGAAAAAATGAAAAAATAAAAAATGAAACGAATATTTCTTCTTATAAAATGGATAATCTATACACGATCGATACGTCTCTTATTAGAAGAACGATATTTTATTTAATCTTTTTTTCTTTTTCTTTTTTTTTTTTTTTTTTTTGTTTCCCAAAATATACGTATATCTATGGCAGAAAATTTGCGCTCTGTAAACCGAAAACTGAAAAATTTCGAACGATAAAATTTGGAAAATGAATTTCACCTTTAGTAATTTCGTCAATTCCGTATTAACCAGCAAACCAAAAGAATATTTTTTTCGAAAATAGCGACAGTTAGTTTGACAAAATCAATTTATACGATACTTGCGGAATGCTTGAATTTATGTTTATTTAAACATTCTCATTTCCATCGTGTCGCTTAATATCGCCGAGATATCAATTTCGATAAAACTTTGAATTCACGCGTAACGTGTCCAAATTCGATTCGCATATAGTAATTAAATAAAAAGTACAAGTTGCTTGACCTCGTTACTTAACATTTTATCCTTCTCTGATAGGCCCGCACATTGATAAAGGGAATCCTGGCAGCGAGCCCATTCGCTACGTTGCTGTAACTAACCACGCGTGTTGGTAGAGATTTACTTTCAGATTATTCTCTGATACACAACGATGTACGCTGTATACTTAGTTGGCATCTATGCTCGAATTAATAAAATTATATCGCGTATTTTCTGATATCAATTTAATATCATAATTGAAGACTCGTAATCACTTCACATTCTCTCTCTAGCGAATTTTTTACAATTGGGCACAACTTTCTGCGGATAGATTCGCTTCGTTCGAATTCGTTATTATGTTATGGCTCTTAGAGAATTTCTTGCCTCTTTAAGTTCGCAAAATGAATAAGAATTTCGTAATTCGATTGTTCGACCATAAAACGCACTCGAGGCTCCTTAATCGAAAAGTTGAAATGGTGAAAAATTAAATAAGAGAAAATACATCTCTGTTCGGTATGAAACTTACATTTGGGTAGAGAAATAAATGGCAAAAATGACCATTACCGTATTCCATTTTTATTTACATATTCTTTGTCGCTAAGAATTAGAATAGAACTCACTCTGTACGAACAGACTTTTATGAAACAATTGTCGGCCGTTGCGTCCGTACAGCGATTTAAATTATGGTAAAATCGTGAAATTTTAAAATAGAGAATCGACGTTGAAACCGTTTTTAAAGCAATATAAAGTCCAAATGTAACAAAAGCGATTCTAGAGCTAATACGAATAGGAAGAAAAAGGAGTATCCATTTTTAGCGGTTTTACCTGGCATAGCCCATTTTATCGAAAGCAACTAAAACTACAGAACTGTCGAATTGGAAAAAGTTACAAAGCAAACGTGTCTGCATCGATTAACGTTAAAAACTTGCGATATACCGGTTAAAAAAAAAAAAAAAAAATACGGGAAATGTCTACCCACTACTGGAACGAAACAAGGAACATCCCCGTTCTTTCTACTATACCGCTATTTCTGATCAGCGTAATTTTGCACGATGTCGGGAGTAACGGAGCGTGATGTGAGCGACGAACAAAGTATCTAGCATTAATAAAATGGTTGGACACATCTAGTTTTAATAATAACGGAGATGGATTATTTCTATTTCACTTCCAGTATTTTACAGCGTTTGTAATATGTTGCAATTACTATCTTTTTCGTTTGTTCTTCTCTTACATTTGATAAGCTTCGCGTTACGAACGATATCATTACGTTCATTGAATATCCTTTCTTTAGCGATGTACTAAAATATCGGAGGTTAATTTCCTTTCCAATTGTCACAACTTTTATTTTAAGTCGAGATCTAGGAACAAATATCGTGGCATTACAACGAAATAAAACCGAATGGCCGAAATATGTATCTCTGAGCCACGTCGAATGAGCGAGTCTCGAAAAGTAGGTCAAATTCGTTCCGATCTTTACTCAAAAATAACAAGGTACGTCAATTTTTATTTGCCGCCCAACTTCAATAAGCAAGACTGAACGCGCAAAGCAAGAACGTCGATCGGAAGACATGTGGTTGAAGCAAAGTTAAAATTCAATCGTCTTTAATCCAATTTAATATAATTATTATTTTCTTCGCGACAATCCGAGTATATATCCGCGATCCGAATTAAAGAATGCAACCCCTCGCCGAAATAATTGCACGAGCTTGATACGAACTGCTAATCTTCGCTAACAACAACGACGTATCCCCCTTTTCGCGTGGTAGTACTATGATCAAAGGGAGTTTTACCCACGTGCACGCCTATACCCGACTACGCAGTTTGTCATTTGCTTCGACATTTTCTGTAGGGTGTAGAGTCTCATTATATTTACTCGATATGTATTTGGATTACGAACGAACGACTCCGACCTATGTAAACGACTGTGTTCGGATATATTCAAATGTCGTGACACCGTGCCGGCGGTTGCTAGCTTCCTTTAATGGCGTTCGTATCTTTAAACGACACACACCGTCGCAAATAGAAACCATCCCTCCTGCTCATCAACGTCTTTGTGCCACAACCCGCTACTTTATATTTACGTAAAAGTTTCTAATCTCCGCTGAACTTTTCATTAGAACCGGTAAAACCTTCGAAAACGACGGGCGGCTTCAGCTTTCTCTACGTACGTAGATACAGTTCTTTCGTTTTTTCATTTATAATATAAAAATTCTTTCCGTTTACTTAAGTAACTTAAGTACTTCTTCGGCTTTGTAATTGGGAAATTGCAGTGTAAAAGATCGAGACTCGTAACAAAATTTACTGCAATGATTCGACATTTCCTTTCGAAAAATTAATTAAATTAGTCCTAGGCTTTTCGCTACTTCGTTTACGTTCAGCTTACGAAAATTTATCGACATTGCGTTCAAATAATACTCTGAATTAAAATAATTTGAAATAACGAGAATAAAATTCTATTCTTCTCAAACAGTCGATAAAACGTACTATAATATATATACTACGTGCTGTTGTTTAAAAATTTCATTTGTTTTATCTAAAATCGTAGTTCGACCGTTAAATGAATTTGAATAATTGATAAAGCTTGCAACGTTCTCTGGAATAATTTAAAAGAAAAAGAAAACCTAGTACACACGAAGAAAATGCGAAAATTGTATCCGATGCAACGATCTAATAAATTAAATAAAATGCATGCACTTTGCTGTTTCGAATTCTAGCAATCCTTCTCCCTTGAATATGCTACACATATCAATGAAGAGATTGTTGTCAATTGTCACACGTCGCGTGCAATTGTGGTTAACCACGCACGTTCCTGGTTTGCCGGTGATTAGCTTCAACCAAGTTAGGTGAGAATTTAACTTCGCTAAAGGCGAAGAAGATTTTCACGTGACATGCAATCGTAGCTGTCCCTCTTTGTCATGGCAAATACTCGTTAGAGATAATAAACCGTCGAAGAAAGGAAATAGTAATCTTAAGAAATATACCGCAAATCTATATATGCACGCAGCAAGAAATTAGCTGTATCTACCGGAAATTAATATTACAGCTGTACGGAAATAATTTCACGCGTACGGACTAAGCATTCAAGGGGTTAGATATAAATTAGTTGTTATTTTTCTTTTTTCTTTTTTTCTTTTTTTTATATATATGTATATATATAAAGCCTAAAAATTTGTATTTTCCACGCTACTCGTTCAGACTATCCCCTGTACGCTATATACAACACTATATTATCAATAGTAGTAGTAATAAAGTTACAGTTAAAATTGCTACTTGTCAGTGTACGTGAATATTAGTAACCTTTATATCAGATATCATTTCTTACATCAGTAGCGATCATTCATCGCAGGGCATGCCAAATTATAACTTAAAAATTATTTATTTTCCACGCATTCTTCTCCTCGCCGTTGTCTATATTAGCGAAACAAGGTTTGTCGGATGTTGATCGAGAATTGAAAAGTAAATGAATACAGTGGTTGGTGCGATCGGATGTAAAAAGTTAATCGCAAGAAAGATTGCCAAACCACAAATAACAAAAGTACGAGATCATGGGAAACAATTACGAGAAAATATTATATTATATTAATATTTTTATATTCAGTGTCGTTGATTTATATTTATACATGAAATATGTGGCGGTTGCAGAAACTTTTTTAAATCTTAATGATTCGACAAATTGGTTGACGTTATGCGCGGCCTTTGACTCGAGAGTCCCGATAGTGGTTTATTGCGAAAAATTGAAGTGCCGCGAAATAATTGGTCGATTAGGGACGATCGAAATTCTTGATAAAGATAGCGAACGATGGTGCCACGCGATAGAAATCGTTCAAAGGTTATTGCGTGCCACCCTGAACCACCATACGGAAGTAAAAGGACTCACGAAACTATCGTACAACCGAGCTAATGATTTCGATACCTAAACTATGCTTTTTCTTATACTTTCTATTAAAAACTTAGAAAATTAGCAAAGCATATTAAATATTCGAAAAATATTTTTTATTTAATATTAAATATCCGAGGGATTGGACAAAGATACTAGCTCTAACCTCGACTGACTCTAAGAGCAACCTCGGTGCTCGTATTTAAGCGATTTGAATCTTCGTAAGCAGACTAAAACAAGTACGAGCAGAAACTAATTTCGTCGCGTTACATAGGCACATACCTGGATTCAATTCGGAAAAGATGTTTTTTTCCAGATTAAATCTCTCTGCTTTTCTATAATTAATACACATTGTTGAAACATCGAATGAATATTGATTGTAAACTCGCATTCGCAGAAAAAATGTGGCCCGATCCAGCCTTGCCGTCGATGTCTCATATCATCATCTATTATACCTAGCATGGTATACGTAACCGTTGTACATGTAACAATAAATACCAGGCAGGAGTAAAACTATGATTAAACTTGGGAACAAGCAGTATTAAGTAGACTTAAGATCGGCCGCACTAGAATACACTTTCGCTTAATCTCCAAGTAAGCTAAACTATCCAACGTACAATACATGTAACTGTCTAATAACGATCAAACGCCTCGTCCTCGACACCTTCTCCGACTACTATACGCCACATCGTAATGATAGATTAATAGACAACGGGAAATAGTTTTAAGCGAAAGAGGAAATTTAGAGAAAGGGAAAGTTCAATCGTTGCCACAAGATATACTCAGGTTCTCAGGAATTCTCAGGAATTTAATAGACAATAAATAACGAAGCGAACGACCCGTGTGCAAAGATAATTATTAACAATCACAAAGACGTAGCTCCTGCGGCATAAATAAATAAATAAATAAATAAATAAATATCAAAGGCAGGTAAAGGCGATAGATATATTTGCTCGATATCGAATAAAATAAAAATTCAGAAATAAGACGAAAGATGTGTATCAATGGAATATCGTTTAATCGAATATATAGATAGGTAATTAACCGAGCGAAGATTAATTTCACTGTTTCTACAAATACGTTATAAATTACTCTGACGATATCTGACGAATCGATAAGATTTTATCGTAGCTGTAGGTGTCCATATTCCGTGTGCGGTAAAAAAGCTACTCTGTAAGGTGTCAAGATGTAGCAGAGATCAAACTTTAATGACTTCACGAGACATCGCTACCGATGATTTATCGCGTCATAAAGGGGATATTATGAAATTGTTCCTTTCTACTGCTTCACCGATGAACCTTACGGTTCTTACGACGCGATCATCGAACGGTGTCAACGCGTTTGCCTTCTCTGCTTCCTCGTTCTCGTTATCACGGGCATCGACCTTGCTACGGAAATGCGTTTCACCGCTTTGTAACAACCTCTTTATGTTAATACTCCTTACTAATGTAAAAACTACTTCAACTATAGCCGACATAACAAGAACGGGAGTTAGGATCGGACGAAGAAAGATAATCGACTGAAAAAGGAAGAACTGAAAAAGTGCCGAATATATCGTTACGATATTATATTAACGAACTTGTATATTCTACAAGTTTTGGAATAATTTCGTAATCTGTTGTATATTTAAGAAAACGAATTTATCGAGTGTCGAGAGCTTGTAACGACGCTGTGATTACGGACATAATTGTAAGCGGTATCGTTCCCTCGAAAGGTTCTTTCCGCAAGTATGGTCAGGCCAATAACAACGGAAGTTACTAACGCTAGGAGTCCGTGCAAATGCACGCAATGGCAAGCTTCCGTTCTACGATACTTTCGTCCGTGTACTTTCTACGATTTGTCGGAGTAACTCTCGTGCTACGAGCCGCTACGTCAATCAGTCCCCTTTCCAAGCGAGAGTTATTCGGTTCATGGAAAACGAACATTAACGTTGTACCCTTAGAGCTTACCATGGCAATTGGCAATCGTGATTCCTTCGAATAGTTGCGTCTTTATTGCCCCTGATTGCATAACCACACAATGGAAGAAAGAGCGCGGAAGAATAAAGCAGTAACGTCGAACACTAACTTTTCTCATGACTCTATATCATTACGGTTATCATTTGCGCTGCGTGTTTCTCATCGGATTATTTTTAGTAATAACACGTGTCAACAAATGGACAGGTTTCCGTAAGGTAGAAAGGCTAATGTCATCTTTCTTAAAAATTATTCTATTGAAGTAATACGTATCGTTTGATTTTATCGAACTCGGCTGATATACGTATAAACGATACAAAGCAATTATAAGAAAACAAAATATATCGTGTCGTGTATCGTTATCAAATTCATATTATATAGTTATTAATAATGTTTATCGTATGGGTAAAATATTACATTTATATACTGGTTTTATACCATTGTATTGTCGTGGTAATACATGGTTATTTATACGTATACGATCAGAGACAAAAATAACTGGAATAGATAATGGAAGTAGATAACAATAAAGTTCGATCGACCTAGTGTTTGTTTACTATATATTCTTATAGTACGTAAATTAGTTCGTAAATGGCTGAAATTAATATTTACCTTGCCGCGTAGACAGACGAACTTCGCTTTAACGAAACTTCATTGGCAATTATTTCCCCTGCCTGTCGCGTTTATTTCTTTTTTTTTTTTTTTCGACCCTACGCAACGACGCTTTTTTTTAAGCCACTACGACACGCTGTTTAAAATTGAAACGCAATATAATATATATATAGTTTGTGAAAATACGACGAAAAAACAAAAACCTAAATTACTAAAGATCTGTTAAAACGGCACGTCGTTCGAATTCCAAAACTTCGATGTGTAGGTATCGCGCGCATTCCGTGTACGTATCTCTAAACCTTTCATGAATTTTACGTATTGAAAAAGTAAATTACATTCCGATGCTGCATACCGCGCTACTTGTATAAGAACGGAAATTAAAGTAATCTCAAAGAATTCCCATTCAAAAGAAATCGAAAAGACTTTGAAACTCGATACTCTTGATTTGCAGAAATTTCATTTGATCGCACGCTAAAGGAAATCGCAGCGCGTTAAATAACAACTTTGCGCGTGCAACTTTACACAGTGTATTTGTTTCAAGGTATACATCGTACGTGGTATAATCGTCTCTCTGACTATCGAAATGACAATCGAATATGACAAATATATATTATATATAAAATACTCGCATATACAATATACAATATCGTTGATAATAAAAATGTAGCGCGTGACGAAATCATACGTTCGAGTCAGCAGCAATCCTTGCACAATAGGAGGAGGGTTAGGCGACGATGGCGGAGACGGTGGTGTTATCGGAACAATGAGGAGTAAAAACGGTTGAGCGATCATTCGGCATCAGTCAGAAACGATCCCGGCAGAGTTTCTACGCGCTCTTAGTTAGTCAGGACGGACGAGTCAGACGAATGATCGCTCGGCGCCCCTTTAAAGGGGCAGCACGGGGAAAACGCGATATGTAAGCGACGAGAGTAAGAACGAGTAAAGCCAGGCGAGTTTAGTTTCGCTGGTCTTGTTTACTCAAAATCCTTTGGAGAAGGACGGCGCCGGCGTGCGGCGAAGAGATGTCCCCTTCCGTGAGCTACCAGCCACCTAACTTGTTTTTCGCGTTTCGTCCCCGAGTTTCGCGCCCTGCCTCGTGCCGATAACACGGTGAAAACAGCCGTCGAATAATCGAATCGATAACGATCGCCGCAGAACGACCACTTGAAAGCTACGGAATTACAATTTCGTAATTCCCTCCGACACGACTGGAAACGGCTACATTTTACCCAGTTCCTCCGACGCTCTTCGACGATCGTGCCTGCACGAGTAACGTTATTCGAGCCTCGATAGACCGAAAAACAGGTCACTGTTTTCCCTTCCTATGTTTTCACGTTACTCGTTATGAATCCGTGGCGATGCCGCGCGCGAAAATATTATTTGACAAATTCTGATTAGTCGCGCCGCGTTTAAAGCGACAGAAAAGTAATTGCCAAGTGTGTGAGTTTTGTTTTGACCGAATCATCGTTATCGTAAGTCAAACCATCCGATAATAGAGGGCTCGCTTTGAAGAACGCGCCGATGCTTTAATCGCGAATATGAATATACCGACGAACGGAACCTCCGTTGATAGAGCTTACAGTTAATTTTCGTTATAACCGCATTTGCTTTTTGAATATAGAAACTAAATGCGTTCTTCATGGGAGAAGATAACGCGAATAATGTTATACGGAATGTTAAGGACGACATTACGAGTTTATAAAAGAGAATAAAGTAGAAATATTTAATAACATTCGTACGTCACTCTGTAACGTTACATTTAAATGAAAGAAAACACGCTAGACGAGTAACTCTCGCGATAGATTTTTCGATATTTGATATCTTAAGACGACGTTTTATCGATATTAACGACAATTTTTTATACCTTCGATGCCTTGTATTATTTTCTCCTGGATTTCTTTTATCGACGCGTTTCGAAAAGTATGTCTCTCCTCTTTTTCTATATTTCAATTATATTATTTCGCTAGAATCACACGTTACTGAGAAAGAACGTGATTTTATATTTTAACATTTTGCATCCGGGTTCGAGGAGAAGTAGCTACGTAAAGATTACTTGAAAAGATTTATCATACCATCTACGCACATAAAAAATCTATAAGCGAACGAATGATATCGAATTTATTTCCATTAGCTTGCATTATTCGTCTCAGGAAACTATCGAAGAAATGCGATACGATAGACCACGAGCCACACATTCCATTTATGAATCGAAGATATTTCAAAGGTTTGCTTTATAATAGCACTAACCAATAAGACCCTAAGACTATATAAGTGTATGGAATGAAAAGAAAAGAATCTGGAATTTTATTATTAATTTATATCGTCATCGTTATTCTACTATTATTTAAGTCATCGTTCCTTTTAATTTTCTTACAAACATAACATTTTGATTTCAAAATAATTTAATTTTACATCTCAGATACCTATTCCTCCGTTCCTATTTTTATCGCAACAAATAAAATTCTTGCTTCTGTGTGGCAATAAATAATCCGGTAACTAATTGATTACCGAGTAATTTGAACAGAATAATCTAAAATTAAAAGATCGCTACAAATCTACTACTTGTTCGAATCGTATATAATATTCCACTACTAACAAAAAGATGCGGAGCCGATAGATGCCATTTTCAATGATATAAAATATATAGAAAATAATTCTCGGAGGAAAATATTGGCTCGTCGACCTAGCAAAAAGGGTGAAAACAGTCTTTAGAATCGCGAGGGTTGAATTTATATCTTTTGCCGTATCTTAGGTAATAGATGCACCGACACGTTGATCCAGCAAGCACTAAGAAACGAATAATTAATAACTAGAGGGAAATTCAGTTCTTTCGTAATTCTCCGTTGTGCGATAAAGGATCGAAACGCACACAAAGATTTAACAAAATATTATTTAAAAGATATTACAATAAAAATGAATATAACTTTTGGATATAACTAATCTTTCTTATCTCTGTATCTCTGTATACAAGCTACGTATCGAAATAGTAGATACATATATTTGCATTACTTTCGATTAAAGTTACGTACATATTTGTATCTGCGATGATTCACGAGAGTGTTATAGAAAAGATTTTGAAATTTCGCTGTAACGACGATTTCACTGTTCAAGAGAGTACGAGCGTGTCTACGCGTGTATGTCGCGGAGATCACGAAAGTATCGAGAAAGTCGACTATTTTTATTACTTTTGAGAAATTCTCAAACTCGAAACGATTTCGTCGAAAACTAGGTTTCGAGCGAAGAAACGTTCTTCTTTTGTTTCGACTTACTTTCCCCGTTGTGCTATTATACGCGACTGTACAAAGCATACACAACGAATGTACCTATATGTTTAAAATTTTTCTACGTGTTAGATACTTTCGCGAGCGAAGTACTATTGCTTAGCGCGTAAATATTTATTATCTTGACTATGACATTAAATATTAACATCCGGCGATAAAAATAGCATCAACGAGAGATCGAACAGACGATAGGAATAAGCTATCCGAGTGCCCAAATATGTTACTGTTTACACTCGTATGAAAGACGAGGAAGTGCACCAGACGTGTATGTAAATATACGAGTAACGTATATTCCCTGATACGTTTCACCGGTTCCCCTTTTCTTTCCTTCAAACTGCAGCCTGACGTCTTTATTTCTTGATTTCTCAAAGGCACCGATCAACTATGGAAATTTTGTAACTACTACTTGAAACCAGCTAGAGCAGACATACGTGTGTTTCAGAAGTACGGATTTTATTGGATCCTGCTCTACATAGTTTTATTGGCTTCGTACGAAGCTACCGGTGACATCCCCTTTGAAGTTATTTACATATTTATAAGTACACTGTATGGCTATGTATAGTGATGCTGACACAGCCATGCAGATACATAAAACGTATAATCAAACCAATGTTAATTCGGTGCAAATATTATTAGATACGAACGATCATTTTGATCGATGCGCTCAATCGTCCTTGCCGTTTAATTGGTTCCTCTTTAATTAATATTAATAAGTCGTCATAGACAATATCGTAGTTAATATTTGTAAGATAATTCATCGTACAGAGATAATGGATCGTAGATAACGGAACGTTGAAGGAACAACGACCTATAATTTATATCTTACGTGTCGCGATAAAAGAATAGTAACTTTTTACTATTTTTTTTTTTTTTTTTTTTAATTGATCTCTTTTAAAGACAAAAGCGTATCGAAATATTAGACCTTCTTTCTATTCTTTCGATAACAAAGATTAAAATCGCGCAAGAATACATTTTCCAACTTCCTTAATTCCTACCACATCTTCTTTCAAGATGTTCAGTAATTCGTAAAAAGATCGTAATTCGAACGACTCGATCGAGCTACTTGTTAAAACTTGACAAGTATCAAATTATCTCGTCGTTTATATTACGATTGTTTTCTACAGAGAGGTAACAAAGTAACTCGATGGGTATTCGTTGAATTGACGAAATTTTTCTTAGACCGTTATTACGATTCCATAGAAAGAAACTTTTCAAGAAAATGCTTTATTCCGCTAATAGCGCCATTTCTTTCGAACGGTTCATAGCGTATCGCATCGAGATGCTCTGCTCGTCCTGAGGCGGTCTACGCCCCTTCCTGAATTCTAGAAATACTAAAGTTTAATAGCCTTGCATTTTGCCACGCGTTATCAGGCCGCGGTCTCCTCGGCGCAATTTTATTTGTCATCTTGGAGATTAATTGACTAATAACCGTCCCCCGCGAAATCAGGAGAAGAAAGGCGTAAAAAGTACCCATTTAATTGGAATAATTATTTACGTATGCATAAAACAACGTACAATTATACAGATTACATAACTGAATTGCGCTATTTAAAAATTGATTTTAACGAATAATTGCAAACTAATTTTATATCCTTGTATCGTTCCGTCCGATCGCAAGCAGAATAACAAAATGACAAATACGATACGTGTCAATGAGCAAACCTGCCATATAAATGGAAATATTTAGTTCGTAGGAAAGAACATAGCATAAACCCAACTGTAATTACTCGTATTAATTATTCGTAATCATGAAACAGATAATACGGGGCAATGTTTCTTTTTTTTTTTTTTTTTTTAAATAAATACAAAAACTCGAGCGGAGTTGGTTAAAATTTTAATATCGCTGATTACCAATAACCGGTTTTAATAAAGTTTTCGTTTTTCGCTGTCTAGTCGCGGGAGTTATATTTGAACAATTAAGTAAATATAATTTTATATCTCTAGCGATAGGTAAAATTAAATGCAAAGGTGACAGTGATAACATTTTTTGGTGAAAATAATACACGAACGACGAAAACTATAGGTAAAAATAGAGATAAAATCTAAAATAATCGCAAAAATTTCGACTCAAATACGATTCAAATTTCGATAGAAAATTCTAATTCAAACTAAACGAACATCCAACGTTCGGGAAATCTATTCGATGAAAACAATATTATATTTATTTTAGTACACGATCCGTAAGGAGACTGGTCGCAAACACGAGCGAAACGATAATTCTGCGCCGAAATTACATGGTACGAGGGTAAAAACTAAAAGTGGAAAACGAAGAAAAGATGCAGCAATATCGATTGAATATTAGAATCTGAGAGCATGCAAAATCAACGAGCACGCATTAGCCCCTTTGACTTGCTAAATAGGTTAATTTGAATGTTTAAATTCCGGGCCCGTTCAACTCAATTTGCGAGGACTCTGCGTCTGTTTAATTCCTTTCCTTCGTGCTGCTATCCAAATCGTACCTGCATCAACCACCACTAAACCAGACCAGCTGGCCTGTTAACTTCCAACACGTTTCGAGCGGCCGACATACGGAAACGTCCGACAGCCCCTCACACGGATGCTTAAACGGGCCATGTGCTTCCCATATCGTTTAACTAGAGACTGTGCCATCTGTGCTTTACACTGTGATCTTACGTTTCGTACCCGTACTTCTAATTATCTTCCTAATGAGAAGTCTAAATACTTGTTACAGGTTACATCGCGGCTTAATCACAAGTCGATGATTAGATAATTGTTACGCGACCGATCATATTAATCCAAACCTTCCTTATAAGCAAGTTGGAACTTGCGAGATTCTACGTCTATATAATACATATCCTTAATTCTGTTGATTTATTATTATATCTTTGAGGTTATTCGGATAATCACATTGGGATTGAACGATCTTGTTATAAAAATTGCTATCTTTAAATTCTCAGTGTGAAAAATGTCTGTAGTTAAAAATCTGTGTTCGGAAAGGAATTTCAAAGTTTTGCTTCTATGTATATGTCGAAAGCTCGTAATATCTCGCGTAATTCAGGAATCATAACAAAATGACTGGTCATTTCGTTAATCATAAACATACCAGAATGGGACACGTAAAACTCAAGCCATTTTTCCATTATTACACAGATAGGTTAAACTCTTCTAAAAAAATCCATATATACACCACACATCCATAAAGGGTGTTTTACAAGAAACTACTTTGCGCGAATAGAAGAACAGTCTTGTTGCACAGAACGACGAAAGCTGAACGAAATCTGCTAAAACAAACTTATTTTTAAGAATAAACTTGCCCGGGATAGCGCGAACGCAGTCCCGACTATCAAAAATTGTACGTCCGAGATACCCACATTAGGGGTATTCGCAGAGGTCAGCTCGACCGTAGTGCAATGGAAGAGCCTCACCCTGGAGGAACCGCCTTCGTGATCACGGTAGCCTCTACGCCAGGTAAGTATGCTTTCTTCCGGCTCTTCCAGTTACTTAAACCCATAGGGTGTAACTACGACTGCGAGAAATTATGTTCATAGCTAGCACTACGTAACGGTGATATTTGGAACTAACGTGTAATTCGACCTTACGACTCGTACAACTATCCAATGCAATCTTTAACATAATCCGAGGAAACGATTATCTATGACAAGTACCAAGCAAAATTCAACTTTACCTCGAAGATTAGAGATTTAAGTAACTTTCTTTGCGTAATATATGTTAACAGATTTGTTATAAATTGTTATAATATTTTTATTATGCATGTACAGAATTTATCTGAAAATGAAAATATTGGCATTTATTTATAATATTAAACGTTCGAACGAAACATTTTCATGTAATTTGCATACTTGTAGAAAATTTGACTTTTGTAATGTGCGATGTAAAACGAAAAAAATGAATCTCGATAAAAATATGCAGCGTGCTTACTTTGTAAACGAAATATAATAATATATTCCTCTTTTTTTTAATCGAACTGAACTTCGTTCAAGCTCTCCAAGTAGCCGAAAACTTTTAAAATTATTTCGACCAATTTCCTTCGGCCGCATGTCGCATTATAAGCTATGGAGTATGAATTTCTTGGAAGTTGTACTCTGCTGTCTATAATTTGGCTCGCTATTATTGTTGGCACAAATACGTGAATTAACATTCAGAATGTTCATTTGAATGTGGAATCATTATTAGGCATATGCGCGTGTTCGGATGTTGTGTACGAAAACGAGACACGAAGGTAATATTTAATCACTTTGTAATTGTAATTGTAATTATAGAACATTATTAGACCGACAAGTGGTTTGAATGAGATAATGATTACGAGACACGAAATATAAAAAGCTAAGAACATATAACTGAAACGTTCGATTTCAAACATAGATCCTACTATTTGTAATGTTTAAAACTACGAACGCAGAGTTCACGAAGCCATTATTTGTGATATTCGCACAGACTTATGCCTAAAAATTCTTTTAAATGTATAATTCTGTTTTTAATATATAACAAACATACGATGTACAATTTCGTGAAATAATAAATGAAATCTTTTGCAGGGAGAATCTTCGTTGTTTGAGTCGATTGAACGTTCTTAATTATTTCTTATTTCAATTTCATAGTTTTGTTATCAGAGCCTGCTTACAACGATATGCGACATTTAAATATTATATTTCCGGCAGGTTGCTTACGTATGTAAAGAAAATATCCTAGTTCTAACAGAATCGTAAAACAAAGAATTATAAGAATACAGCTATAAAAAGCAGCTTCTCGGGAACAGAAGGAATTAAATACATATTCGTAAGAAGGAATGAGAGCAACCACTTCAATTCGCGTATAAGCTCGTCGCAAATTACTTGTAAAATCACACGAGATCATAAACATAAACAATTGTATAACGAAAAATGCATATAAACGAAAGAGTACGCTCATGCTACATCCAGTATGATCGGTAGGTTGATTGTTAAGTTCGTTACTAACCGATTATCGTAACGATACTACTTATAATAAATAATAATAAAACTTATTGTAATATGTATATTGTAAGATCTTACCTATCTTATGTATGTAAATTGCTTATTTAAAATGTGGCTTTTAATGATAAAATCCAAACATTGTACATTATACGAGATATCCATGTCAGAAATGTTCATTTAAATCAGCTGAAGCCAAATGGTGGTGCAACGTAACAACTTTAATCCTGGAACAACTTCGTTTCTCACAATAACCATCTTTATAGAAAACAAAAAAATCTGTTTGTTTGCGTCGTTTCAAAGCAACACCAGCTTACCGACGATTATCAGCGACAAACTACTCAAGTCAATCCGAAAAATAAGAATTTTTTATTTTCATCGCCATCGAATGACTGGTTTATCGTTAACTTTGGATCTATAACAGTTAAACATGTAATTCTAAAACATCGTAAAATTGAAAATGATTTTACATGCTTTTCCAAGTTGCTTAAAGCTACATAATTCATGAGGCGATCCCTTCTAAGAAAAAAGCAAGAGGATATAATACAGAATACCTTTTTTTGTCCCAGTCATGGTTTTCAAGAAAATAGAGCTTGAAAATTTATCGTGTATTTAAACTTGACTAATCATCGACCGGATATGAGTAAACGATCAGCAGATGGTCATTCCACGTGCGAAAACAAATGAAGGATATGGAATAAAGTTTTTCCGTTTAAGCATGCTTGATTTTCAAGAAAACAGAGTTCGAGCATGTTTCGTTAAGAATTGATCTAATATACGCCTATGATACGGGCGTACAATTGTAAGTAGAATTCGCTGCAGTAGCAACGACAAATTTTTATTGATAAATTTTTAATAACCTATGAGCGACGGCTAAAACCTTTTAGAAGTTTCTCAGAAGGGTGACATTGACAAGATGTATCAGGCCAAGGCCGTCAGAGCCGCTTCTTCTAAAGCATTTATTATTTTTCTTTGTATTTGTCTATCGTCTTTCTAATACGTATATACGTATAGCAACTAAGAAATGTTGAGCAGATAAAAGTGAAACAAATGTTGTTAAGCAATAAAAAGACAATTACTAACAGGATACAAACAGTAACCAACTAATGAACATTCGTGCTACTTTACAAAAAAAAAGAATTAAGCTTATTTCATAGAATAAATACGAATAAATAAACAATAAAATTCTACTGCTGAATAATTGCATAATAAAAATTATAACCATTATTCGTGATTTCTCTAAATTTGTCCTCTTTATTCGGTAAAGGTACGTTTGTTCACTGAAGTTGGTTATAAATTTCAATTTGAACTTCTTTATGAGAAACCGTCATAATTTATTAGTGTAACGCAGAATAATATCCTCGAAAAACTCCAAAAAGAAAAAAGAGACAAGAGGAACGAATGAAAATTATTCATTCTACAATGTACGGAATGAATTTTTTTTTCCACCTGAAAAGAGAATATTTTTTCCAATAATATTATCCGGGATAGCGCGAACGCAGTCCCGACTACCAAAAATTGTACGTCCGAGATACCCACATTAGGGGTATTCGCAGAGGTCAGCTCAACCGTAGTGCAATGGAAGAGCCTCACCCTGGAGGAACCGCCTTCTTGATCACGGTAACCTCTACGCCAGGTAAGTATGCTTTCGACCCGTTTTTCGAGTTACTTATGCCCATAGAGTCCGAACGTAACTGCGAGAAACCGTACGCGTAGCTAGCACTGCATAACGGCGATTTTTGGAACTAAAAGGCTGATCCGACTTGGAACCGTCTATAGGACCATCTATATATAATAATCCTCAATTTTTTACGTACAATCTCAAAATGTGGTTGTAGATCTCGATTTTGTATGTCTCTAAATTTCTATGTTTAATATAAATTGCAAATTTCTACATACATATTAACAAATTAGTTCGTAGGTCGTAATTTTAAACTTTATGACACTGTAGGACCTACGTATGTGCCAAAAAAACATAATGATAATGCTACTTGACTGAAAGAAAACGATAAATAAAGCATGCTGAAGATTCAAAGAAAACATATATTTAATAATTAAAAAGAATTTAATGATTTTTATGTGTGATATAGCACGCATGTTTTTATACATTGCTAATAATTGGTACTTTTGAGCTTTCTGAACGATATTTTAATTCGTTAGTTGTTAACGTATTACACTTAATTTAATTTTACTGTTAAATTATCTTGTAAATATTTCTCTAAAAGTTATCTACGAATTAACTGCAATTTTAAAGATAAGAGTATATTTTCCATACACGCGATAGAAATTTGTCTACTTTTTTTTTACAGTATATATAACCACCAGTAATATTAATATACACAGAGCTAGAACGCACTACTTTTTCATGCTAGAGGCCCCCCGTCTTCCTTTCCAATTCAATTTTCAACTATATATATATATATATATACTTTCGAAATTATACAGCTATAAGAGAGAGAGGAGATCACTCATTGTACACTTACTTGCCGTAAGTCTTATTTGCAAGGAATTAATTGTAAGGAATTGCGCGAAAACCTAGCAAAACTTTATTAATTTTGAAAATTAATTATCCGGGATAGCGCGAACGCAGTCCCGACTATCAAAAATTGTACGTCCGAGATACCCACATTAGGGGTATTCGCAGAGGTCAGCTCGACCGTAGTGCAATGGAAGAGCCTCACCCTGGAGAAACCACCTTCTTGATCATGGTAATCTCTACGCCAGGTAAGTATGCTTTCTCGCTGCGTTCCATGGTATTTACTATAGCTACATTTTGTTTTCATAAGCGAGAATAGGTGGTCGTTCAGAACGCACCATAGCGACCGATTCAGGAACTATGTTCTACCTTTCGAGACAAGCTGTGTTTCTTTCTGAGGGATATGTAACATATAATCTATATATTTTACATAATGTATAATACATTTAATGTAATAAATATTTTCTGTCAGAATGTATATAAAAGTACAATATATAAATATTATCAGAAAATATGTTGAATGGAAAAGGATGTTTTGCGCTATTATATGTATAATATATTTTTCGAAATATTTGCAATAATACGTTGAAATGGAACACTCTGTGTATCTACGCATTGATTTTTGTTTCTTTGGAAAAACTACTGTATATAAATGAGACGAGGCAATATCGTTGAACTGGTAAAACGTGAAAAAACCATGTACCATTTGTTTAATAACATAGAATAATTTTTAATCTATATTATACAAAATTAAGCTCACATAGGATATTTGTCAATACTAATATACATTTATGGGTGTATAACGTGCATGTGTTAACGCTATCTTGTATAACAGTATACTCATATATTATGGATAAAAATTACTAAGTGTAACAGGTAATTTTTATATATCAAAATATTTAAAGAAAAGGATAAAATATTTTGCTCATTGCCAGTTAAAAATATCATTTACCTAAAACATATTATTCGCTATAATCTCGTATACGTATAATTTTTTTTTTTTTTTTTTTGTTACTTATCGTACAATAATCAAAGAATATCGCTATTCGAGTTACAAGAATATTACATTCCCGGTAATCATTCGTAACGTAGGCAATACGCGTTTCGACGTTTTACTTTTAATTTACAAAGTGTCCACATTCAAATATATCTATCATTATTTGTATAAAGTATACATATGGTAATTTCAAGTATAAAATTGTCTACGTGTCGATGCTTACTAAATTGCGAAGAATTTACTAACCTCGTGGTACTGCCAATTAACGTCATGACGTCAGAGCGTAGTTCCATGGAACCCTTCAACATTCACCGTCCCGTAGTTTGTAGTAATCTATGGATCGATAAAACACATTGATCAAATTACGTACTGAGTGATTCATTATTATTACTTACTGTTTCTATATGCGAGCACGACATATTTCTTCGTGTCATTTACTGTGACAGTAGAAAGTCGCAGTACGAGACATCGATTGTAACATAACATGTGACAAACGCTTGGGAAGGTACGGTCATTGAAATCGCGACTTCGAGCGCAAATAGTACGATTGCCATCGCCATCGCTGTCCTCTTTATATAACAATCTCGTCGTCGATAATACGTTTTCATTTTCCTCCTTTACATCAGTTTTTACTTCTTCGTTACAATGATCGCAACTACAAGACGGTTGGTTTTCTGGACGTGCACAAGTGTACACCGTGACGACTACAAGTACTAAATATACCACATTTTCATGTAAATTCTATTGCTATACTTCCATTTATCTCTATCGAGAATGAAACTTTGAAGCGAGAGAATGATAGTAGTACTGATTGTTAGAATAGAATATTAACAGCGACATATATCTACTATATTATGCTTGTTACGCTGACGGTTACGCTTTCTATGTTTCATATTTAAATGACATTTTAAAGATGAATGGCAGTAATGTTGACTGTTAGTTACGATACTTTTAATTATATGTATTCATTATGTTATACTGGTAATTGTGGCTCTTATAGCGTGAAAATCATGAAATACGTCTACTTGATACGTAAACCTGCATACATACATATTATAGTTGCTCTATACAACGACAGCATGGCACGAGATTGAGCGAAGAAAACTGGGATTACGATTATAGAAAAACCAAAGTCACCAAAATCGATCAATGAACGAGCTTGCAAACGTCGCCAGTTCAAACTGAAACTATTCGATGATTGTACGATGTTGTATTGAGCGTATTGCAGTGCCGTGCCAAATTTATTTTTATCATTTTTGTTCAAACGTTATTTCACCAACGGCGAACGTTAGAATAATGTTAACTACAAACAAAATCTAATAAATTCAAGAATAAAAAAATGAATTTCGGCATTTATGATGCAGTATATGAATAAGGCGAAATTTATTACAATAGATTCGAGCGGAGATTACAAACACATGAAATGTTTGCATTAGACGAGGCGATTAAAATATACGAAATTATACGATGTACATATATGTATATTATGTCTGGAATTACGACCCGAACGTTAAACTTTACACGCGTGTAGAAGATGTATGAAAAACGTTAAATGTAAGTAAGTACGTTACTGTTTTATTATGTGTCAAAGATATCGACACGTGACCTTTGCTATCAACGCAGCAAAAAATTCAATACGTATCAGTGTTACAGTGACATACATTTAGTCGGCTAACAAAAAAAGACTTGATGTTTGATTATTAAGTGTTGACAAAATGGTGCTATATTAATAAACTAAAATCACAAATTGCTTAAAGTTGTTATTCTATTGTTGTTTTATCGAAACAATGACGATATTATTTCTCAATAAAATTCATTGATGTAACTGTGCGAATACTTCTTTGTTAAAGCTTGCAACGATCACCGATGCCAATCTCGATGTAAATATTATAAAGGAATTTTTCCTTACCTCACGAAGAACTAGTTTCTCTTCTTAAAGCTAATTTCTTTCGACGCTCGATAAATCGTGATTTATTTGCAATATTTCTGTCAGTATTATACACTTTTATCGTTCGTGTAGCGAATCATTCGTTTAATTCTGTATAGAAAAGCTACGATCGGCTCTATGCAATTTTCCTTCCTAACGTAATCTAATAATAATTTTTCGTTCCAGTTTACTTGTTTCCAATTTCTTTCCATTCGGCATTCCCGATTACACGCGTTAACTTTTCGTTTCCATTTGTTCTCGAGTAGGTATCGTTAGAAGCATTGAGAAAACTATTTGTTCATAGTCAGGCCCTTTTAAGCGAATACATACATGCTTATAAATTACGTGCTCTTAAAGCACGGCGCTCGAAACCTTTTCCTACGTGTTCTTTGTATTCACAATTAATTGCGATAAATGTTGTTTACACGTTGTAGAATTTTTTTACAAATTTTATGTACATTTACTGAATGTACATATGCTAGTATAAATATAAGCTGTTTCAACGAGACGCAATCCATTGTACAATTTTTACACGATCAATTATTTCCTATCACGCCGTTCGAGTACCTTTTTTATCCGTTATATGGATTAATACGTTCATTAATTTAAGGTATAATACGGTCCCTTTGGAAACAAGGCCAGATTATTAGGGTCTGATTCGTTGTATGCTGTATATACCGTACCGAAGGTTAAGAAGTTTTTCAATCATAGGGACGATAAAGATAAATAATATCGTAATTCAGATAATGATAACATTTGTGAAATGATTGAAGAATAAAGATATTTCCTCGAGATTGTTTTCATCTTTTCGACTTGCATGTTGTAAATTTTCTAAATCATTCTTAGGAGCATAGATAGAATTGATTGAACGGCGCAACTATTTATAGTACATGCATATTGTTCAACAACATGAATGCGCACTCCCTTTTCATTCAAATTTTCAGAAGTAGGTACATTTAAGCAAAGTATTTTGCTTTTGAATTTTTGCTTCTTTTTAGAAGGAAATATTTGTCGTTAGCTTTCACACGGTGTTATTATCTTTATGCTAATTGTTTGCGGATAGCGACGCTCAAGGTGATATAGTTATGGGTCCAGGGACACAGAAGCAATAACACCGAGCTCTGCGCTCGTTTCTACCTTGACCCGAAAGGAAAATAATGAACGCTAAAGTTCCCACTTTATTTCCATGAATTAACTGGTAAATCGCTGGCGTCGCGTATATGCATGTTAAAATAATATCTGCTTAATGAATGCGGAATTATTTGCCGGAAGCTTTCAGCAACAGAATTACAAGAATCAGAAGTTATACGTTATTACGAAACTGAAACGTAAAAGTAACATAATGGAAAGAACTCATTACCGACTCTTTCTCTAACTTATTGGATTTAGTAAATAGGCGAGCAGTGAGCTAATGCAGCGAAAACGTGTCATTCTACTATAGGTACATAGATACGGCGCTTGAAAAAGATGCTGGTTATGAAACACAAGTCCAGACGTATTTTAATTTTTACCCACAGTTTTCAAACAATCTTTCCGACACATAATCGTATCAGTGTCATAGTTAAATAGCGAATTATAAATAAACGAAATTTTTGGCTATATAACTGCTAGTCTATGGATATGAATAACATTTTTCGTTAATATTCTTAGTTTTGTGACAAATTGATAATATAGTTAGAGAAAATATGTTAATAAAAAATGCTTCTCAGTTTCTTCTCGCATAACGAAACGGTTACGAATTATTTAGCAAGACGTTTGGAATATTTCATAACTTTAGAGTATGTCGTGGCGTATAATAAAACGACATTCTTTCATTTAGGCCATTAAGCTTATGAGAGTAATAAGGTTGCTTCATGAAGAAAGTAATTCAATAACAACTTCGCATACACCCATGATTATTGTAGGAAATTAAGCTCGTACCATAACGTCTAGAAATGTCGATAAAAGTGGAAAGCCTTTCCGACTTGTAATTTAATGCTCGAATCTTTGAAGTTTATTGGCATAACAATGGGTATTTCGTGGCGGCTGACAATTGCATAATGTTGTGACTTATGAACTAATTTACATCTTAATCCGAGTGGCCATTGTTTGACGCTATTGTTACTCAAGAGCTCACTTGTGTCTAAGGTGGCAAACTTCGAAGGGCTGTAAAAACACGTCGTATTTACACTCGTCGATTCGCAGTTCTATCAATGGTTCCGAATACGAAATACGTGTATAAAATATTTCTATTATGGTAGGATGAAAAGCGATTAATAAAATGTAAAATAAATATGCTGTTCTTTCGTAACAATTTATATTGAAAATTTTTGAACGATAAGAAGTTAAGGTACTTGTAAGGATTTGTCGAAAAACAAATTCCAACTTCTGTCCCTCTCTCTCTCTCTCTCTCTCTCTCTCTCTCTCTCTCTCTCTCTCTCTCTCGCCAGTAATTTCTTTTAATTCAATTTAGTTTCGTATGAAATCAAGAGACTGCCTGTTTCCGATATGTCGTATAAAAATGGACGCCACCGTTAATTAATTTCGTCATATTTAATCTTCTCTTCAGAACATGAAACGTCCGATTGTACACCAATCTCTAAACGAATATAAACGAACGTAGTAAGCGGGGTTGCCATCGAGCAAACGAATATTCCAATTTTCAGATGACATAGCGCGTCTTTTTCTTTTTTATTCGTTCTTTCTCGTCCAGCACTTGACTCTATTAAGCCGCTTCCAGACCCTATCGTTCTGCCTTTACATTTTCATTTTCGATAAATTCATTATAAAGGAAGTCAAGTGCAATCAATATTAGGTATCTCATAGATATTCTTCTAATTACAAAATTTTGCATCGATCGTTCCTGACTGATGCTTCCTGTGTTGAAACTAACTTTTGCTCTACTTTAAATAAGACCACTATTTTTTCAAACGATTGAACATTTTTATGACAATCAGAAGACGATATATAACGATATGCGACGCAACAATAACGTATTCTAGAGAATTGTCGAAGTAAAGATTATGTGTATAATTTTTAAAAGTGAGATCTATTAAAAAATAAATACATTTGCTTATACGTATAAACTCTTTGGCCTATAAATTGAACTCTATTAACTTTGTTTATTTTCAATTACTTTCGATATTTATTTCAAGGGCTTGCAGAACCTGTTTCTGATCAATTTGTTTATTGCCTTTCGTTTACCGAACGGGCTTTTAAAATATTCCATCGTTTTCAGCGTAAGTAATTCCCTTAACTGCTGTATGGGCTTCGTTTATTCGATTAACATCGATTCGAACGAAGCTGTACAATTCTGATTAATCCGAATAACAATTTTCGCATATCCGTAATAATCAGTACGAACGCGGCTTTATATGCAACAGAAACGAAACGCGATTTCAAAAGAGGGGTATTGAAGTGATGGATAGTGTGAGGAGTGGTGATGGTAGAAAAGGGTATTGGAGGGTGAAGAGGTCATGGAAAATTGTCAATCAGTACGAACCATCTAGACTTGATTACAACTCCAGCATTGGACTTGCAGTTTGTTTCGATGTTTCAGAGGTGGATGAATTTTTATGCTGAGATAGCGAGGTTCAGTTACCCTTATATCAGTAATAAATATTTGTGGTTTTATCGTTTACCCTCTCTAGAGATTTCCTTTGTCATTTTAGCCTACTTTATGTTAGGCGGCATAGTTCGTAACTTTTCTTTGATATATCCACAATATTGTTTCTCGTATCTCGCGTGTTTTTTTTTTTTTTTAATAATTCATTTTCTAATAATTCACAAACTATAGTCATTCGTGAATATTGGTTATTTTATTTGTTTGTCTTAATAATCATTTTC
Organism: Bombus haemorrhoidalis; assembly: GCA_014825975.1. Classification (NCBI taxonomy): domain Eukaryota; kingdom Metazoa; phylum Arthropoda; class Insecta; order Hymenoptera; family Apidae; genus Bombus; species Bombus haemorrhoidalis. The sequence goes on along the minus strand of CM026172.1, from coordinate 12,147,804 downwards.
CCTTTCATTGGATCGATTAACTTTCTAGCGCTATGCTGTATAAATTTCGCGCGAATGTTGTTGCATGAAATAATAAAGTGTTAAATATCTATTTAACAATAACAAGAACAAGTATAGGTATTTCCCTTTTTACATTATATCGTCTTAATGAACGAAGGAATAGAATCGTATTAATAAACGTTATTAAAGCAAACGCGTTAATTAGATTATCGTATTAATAAACGGAAGAATATTATTTTATAAGAACAACATATATGTATACGTTTCTCAATATTTATTAGAAATAGGATATAAGCACAAGGAACAATAACAGGATAATAATAGTTCAGTGTTTTAATACAGTCAAGGATATTACAGATTATCGTACATTTTATCTATTTCTTTACGAGATTTGGTATTATAGATAAAAAGGACAACTTTCAAGGTTAATGTGGGGCATTATTTATATTCTTACGACGTAAACAAATTAAGTCCGAGAGCTAACCTCTGTGCTGTGTTACAATATCGAAAAGATGTAGGCCAAAGGAAAAATACTGTATCGAATAAATAGCCCTTTGTAAAGTAGATCATGAAGAAAATTGAAGAAAAGTTCATTGGCAGGTCATAGGAACATTACTGCATGGATGTCAGAGTATCAGAAATTTATATTTAACGTTATTGCATTTAATTTTCGTTTCTTATTAAATTTAATTATCAGGAATAAATTTTACGTAATCGACTTTTTTCACAGGATAAATCGATACTCAGCGATATGTATACACACAGATATATTTGTAATGTTATACTCTGACTTGAGAATTTTCAATATTTTACAAACACGTACGTACGTAGTTGTTTCCGATGAAATGGAATTTAGTTGTAGCCCGTATGTGAATATGCATACTCACACATCCATACATATACACGTTTCTAGACAATTCTAACTCTTGATTTCACGTTCAATCGGCTCTCTGACTTTCAATCCCCTTTTGCTTTATTTTGCTATCTGCATTGATATGCGATCAAAACAATTTCGATCAATGCGCTCCGTGTAACGGTTCCAAGGTAGTTAAATATATTTAATAATTGTAAATTCGAATCAAGCATTCTAAACGATATGTAGAATTAATTATAATTATAATCGTATTGGCGAAGAAAAAATTGATCGTTTTTGTAATTTGCAAAATCAATATGTATCCGATCTGAAGATTGACGAGTAATTCTATTAAAAATTATTACAGATTTTACGATATTTTGAAATCTTCGTGTTATTTTAATATCAACGTACGGTGGATATTGCAAGATCAAATTTGCTACAAAACCATAGCATAAGAATGAATTTTATGTAGAAACGTACACTTAAATAAATATCGAAGGCCTTCAGGGCGTGTCCTAAATTCAATGTTTAACGTGGAAAATGCTGTTTTAAATATTTATTTAAACGTGTTACTTCTACGTAAAATCCATCGTTACATTACGGTTTTACGACAATTTTGATTTTGCGATGTACACATATTAACGTTAACATAAAATTTATAACAATGCTTGATGAAAGATTATTAAGAGGAAATTTGACTAGTACATTAAAATTTCCTACGATTCTAAAAATTGTGAATATGTCGAACGTTCTGTAGCTATTACGCGAAGATATTATACTCCTGATATAAAATTCTCGACTGCGAATATTTATATTTTTATTGGAAATTTAAATATGCAAAAATACGTGATGCGCATGATATATATAGAAGGATACGCAAGCTAGCCAAAGTGTTGTAACATCGAGAAGGTGAAACAAAGCTCTATTTAGATATCGTCTCTAATTGTATTCACGCACTTTACACGTTTCGATATGAAATTCAAAACTCGACTAACAATAAACGAAACATAATATCTATCTATCCAAAGACGATTCTATCGCGCTATTAACAATCTTTGTTGTACGTTATTGAAATTAGGAAAACCATTGTGAGTAATCGAACGTAATATAAAGAATAGTGTGCAATCAAGAGAATCGATTGATAAGAGCATACGCGTCACTTCCAGACACGTGACTACCAACGTTCATCCCCGTTTGTCAACCTATTCACCCCTGATCTATTCTCGTGTCAATAATAACAGTTAGTCGATGCAAGCGTGTCCCATGTACCACGGAACAGTCGCCTGTACGTGTGTCTCGCCATCCATGTCGCACGTGCTTATATGATTACAGAGGAGTAAGAGTTCACACGGCAGAAGATACATGAATGAACCAACGTATACGCGTATACGTGTGTATGTACGTACGTAAGCGTCAACCACCCTTCATTCACCCCTAAGTGACTCGTAGTTTCGATTGAAGAGAGTGAAAGTAAAATTGTTCCTCAGTGTGTACAGAAGCTTAGAAGGGAGTTAAGAAAATCTCTTTAAGAGAAGATCAGATAAAAGAGCGATGTCCGCCTATCCTGTCGAGGAAAGTTTGTAATTCATACAGTTCATCCGGAAATTCATTATATGCAATTAATCCAATTTCTCGTCGTTATTTCCGATCGAGTTATCTTTGAATTTTTGTTACAAGATAATTTATTTCAAGCGCTTCATTCGTAGAATTATTCTCAAACATAATTACATTCTATTTTAAATATACTGACTACTCGACAAAGTTTAATTCTACTGTTAAAAAGCTGTTTAACGCGGACCATGAATTCTTTGGCATTAAGCTTTTAACAAATTTATTAATTTAAGTTCATTGATATAGACTTTATTGAATAAAGAGTAAATTGCTTTCTTTATAGGAAATGACCGATAAGATCGTAGAAAATGATAGATTTTAATATTAAAAGATGAGATTACAACGTGGATATTTAAAAATAAAAGTAGGGAAATAAATCTCTTAGTATTATCGAAGACTAAAAGGAGCGTATAGCAGGAGAACAATAAAGAGAATGCACGCGTTTTGACGAGGCTTATTTTTCACACGTATAACAATTCTTGCGACTTTATTTCCTATACAACCAATGAACTTGTTCCGATTTGCGAGCATTTTGAAAGCACGTGCTCAAGATCAACGGAAGCAATTTCTGAAAGAATTTTCAGATAATACAATTTATCTGGCAATAGTCGCGCGCGTGCAATGTGTCAAATAAAAGATTACGACACGCGTTGGACATTACGTGGCGTAAAAGGTTACATGAACTTGGAAACGATTTTATTCGTACGGCGAACCTATACATATATAGATACGTATAGGAATATATAGATAAAATATAGAATACATAAGGAATAAATCGATCAATTAATAATCATATTCTTTTCGTTATAATTCAAATTGATACAATATATGTACTTACATGGAAATTAATATCTAAATTATATATCTAAAGATATGATTGATAAATAAAGCAATTAAATCAATGTAACTATATGATCTGTGTAATGTCCGTATAATTTATATAATTTGAAACAATATTTACGATAATTTCTAATTATTAAGAGCTATCATTTGTTAGAACTTTTCCGTCCGTCTTATTCGTTCGAAGCTTCGTCTATCCGTCTATAAAATGTATAAAAGGCAAAGCGATATTCATCAACGCTCGGGCCAAACTAAAAACGTTGACGGTTCGAACGGTAGCGTTTCTTTTATGACATAAGCATCGGAAAAGCAATAAGAAAAAGTATCTCGTAGGTCGATAATGTGTAAGACGTGAAATTCGGCGTATGAACTCCGCGTTAAACAGTAGATAAATACGCGTTTCAGCGTTTCATCCTGAAAGTCGATCCTCGCACGAATGAGAATCGAGTGCAAATGAATTGTCAATATTCGTCGATCGATCGAATACAAGTCAGATAAATAATTAATTATTCGCAACTATAACGGAAGAATATCTATATATAAACCAATGGCATCTGTTGTCATCGGAAGCTAACGCGGGCATAGCCGCGGCAACAATAATTTGATAAAAACAATAAATTATGCTTGTAATGACTTAAAAATTACTAAATTTCACTACCATATTATTATCTTTATCGTTTATTTTTTATCGCTTGCATTTATTATTGGAGAGGTCCTGGTGAAACAGCAAATTTTCATTAGATATTAATATACTTAAAAAGTGTATGAAAAAGGAATGTTCAAAAATGTACGAAAAATGTGAAGCTTCCAATTATTATTCTGTAATTGTAGAATAACCGTATTAAAATTGTAGAACAATTGTGAAATTATAATTATAAAAATAAAAGTTTCAAACGCGATTTGAATAGACATTGAGTATTAATACCGTAACTGGTATTCTGATCGATGTTCGGTGCTTACGGGGCGTATCAGATATATCAGTCAAGCAATTAAATGCAAGAAATTTTACTGGTCTCGACGTTAATGGTACTACTGGCCTATCGGAGAAGAGAGGAGAAAGATAAAAAAAAAACTTAATTAACTGTTCGCGCAAAGGAGAAGCTAATTTTGTCGCATTTCCAAGGAATCGCAAAGAAAGTCTGCGAGGAGTGGTGACATTGGACATTTCTCCGAGCATACAAGATCCAAGAAGTGACTGGCAGAGGTCTTTCCTCCCTTAAAATCTACAGTTAAAACGGTACGAAGGTAACATAGACGGCTATAACATTAATGGATTGAATTTTCCAATTTTCCAAAGTACTTTCTGTTAATGTTGGAATCATTATTGAATTGAAATTTCAATCATAGTTCGCAATCCTACTGATAAATTAACTGCATTGCGGTAAATTGCACCGATATTTCGTTGATTTTATTTAAAAAAGTACATTGAATTTATTATTTATTCCGATGGTTACTAGTTCGGTATAATTCGTAGGAAAAAGTGGAGAAAGTACTCGATACGTTGTATAATTATTGAAAAGAATATGCTATTTTGAAGCGAACTGTTCGTTAACGTATGTTAACGTATTGTATGTTAACGTATGTATGTACTTGTAGATTTTAAAGTACGTAATTATCTAAATCGAAATTGAAATCGAGCTACGAGTAGATGGATATATGGGGTCATATATACCACTTAAACAAAATGCTTGCAATAAATAATGAATAGTCTCCTTGACAAATTAAATATGGCTACGGCATTACTTTGACATCTTTCGAAATTCCTGTTAAGCTCGAGTCTATCTTTAGTACAATGATTTAATTTTAATACTAATAGTAATAAAATGAAAAATTTAATAATACCTCGCGTTAATCCTGAACTAATATAACACGATAAGAATGATCGTGATACATTACTATAAAAGTAACATTCTAACGGATTGAATAATGATTTCATCATTTTCTATTTAGATGACATTTAATAAATATTATTAATTCATAGTGCAATTTATAATAGTAAAATATTCCCGAGTACGTACTGTGAATATATATATATATTTATTTATTTATTAATTATAATTAAAAGTATGCGTAAAAAATGTTATACAACAACAAAATTGTAATAATTGTAATAATTAATTAATTTAAGAAATTAACGCAACAGTTTTCAAGAATTCTACTACCTCTACGTGAATAAAATATAAATTTTAATGTGCCGAAACAGTCGTTTTATAATACAGTACATAAGGTACATAAATCTTTTAAAATATCCACTTAGATATTAAAGTGGTTATTCGTACTGGTATATTAATTCGAAGATATTAACCAAAATATTTTCGCAACGTAAGTCTGTTGGATACTAATGGGTAACGTTCATTACTGGAGTATTATGTACATGGGATAACATGTAAGGATACCGGTTAATCCTACGTTGATACGCTGAAATTCTCGTTTCCACGAGATAAATATGGCGATCCTGAATTTTGCAAACTCAACATTTCTCCTGTAGCGTTGTGCAAAGATACACTCAGAAATGTCTCGCTAACGTTGAAAAGGCATATTTTCTTTCATATTAACAGTTAAAACATGTTAAAAATATTCTCAAATAAAATTTCCCTAATGTCATATAATAACGTTCAGGAAAAATTTCATCGTTTAACTTTATCGTTGGTTTATTCGTTCTTTGAGAAATTCTATGCACCGCTTTACGTTAATTTATCTTTTTTCTCCATGAATATGCATTTCGTGTTATACGTCTGTCAACGATACGTATTTAATTCATAAAGTAGAATGCACGGAAAGAGTGTCAAGAAATCGTATTCGATGAAAATGTAACAAACGCAACGTAATATAATTTACGAAATCTACTTGATCTTAGTGATCAGAAATTAAAAATATGTTATAGAATAGGTATATCAAATTATTCGCCGATGCATGTATAAACAAATATTCAAGGTGTTCACAGGGACATAGCGAATAAAATATGCTTTTCCTTCCTAGGATATGCTATAGCAAAGGCTATAGCAAAGCGTAATTACCGTAATATCACCAAGATGCAAATAAAGCGCATTTCGCACTTGAAGTATTAAGATATTATCTATACGTAAATACGATGCAATCAGTATACGTACGTAATGCAATCAGATGTATAGATAGCAGACATAGGAGGTAAAAAAATGTCGTAATTCGTTTATATTTACTACGCTACTTACAGTCTACCAGCTATGTTTACGATATACGCGTTTACCGAATCTCTTAGCTCGGCTGTTTCAATTTGATGCGTTATTAATCAAAAATTCGTCATGGTTCTCCTCTGTACGCTTTCATTAATCTTTGATACACGCGAAAAGTACATCGCATTAACGTGTCGAGCCGATAACATCGAAAAAAAAAAAGAAAAAAGAAAATATTACCTATCTGCGGTACAGTATACCGTGGAAATTAGTATTCAAAGGACCGATAATATCGCGTTAACGGGCCTTTCGTATTAGGAAACTTACGAAGTATTGATTTTACCGAACCTTTAGGTAAACTGCGTTGTGCATACGAGGCTCGTTTGATCGACGAATTAGCGCCGATAAACTTTTCTAACCATTTTCCACGTTGTTCAACCCTAACGTTCGTTCCCTTTACGATTCGAGTTAAATAAATGCCTATCAAGTCGATCGAATACGCGAATCGAAGTACAAACACATATTCTGACGAAGATTCATAAATTTTAATATGCGAACTTGAATAAAAATATCTGCTTCGACTATATGAACAGCGAGCAAGTTAAATTACACGAGATATTTTTCGAAAGTAACTTTCGTTTGAGAGAAAATGGATATTTCTATCGTTTGTTGGCATTATTTAACACAACTCTATACACGAAACGCAGTGTCTCGAGCAAGTATTCCAACATTCGTAGAAATTTTTTACAGACGTGCTACGCGTTTCGTGCGAAAGAAATTTTGAAATTTTGTTACGAGACCCGACTATTACGATTATATTGGTAAAATTTGAAATAAATCTGAAGATGTGTACGTGTAGAAGTTACAAGATCATAAAAACGTTTAAGCAACCAGTCAGATACTATTAAGGCACGATATGCAATGGAATCATCTTCAACGTTTATTTCATTTCAAAGCGATTATTCCTGCTAAGCAGTAACTTTTTATTAAGCGTACATTTTCAAATCGATTGCAAATTTTACCAATACGATCTCGTGTCAGTCGCGCCTGCTTAAAGTGACAATAAAAGTTTTTTTATGATAAACGATCAAGTGCTTTTGCGTGCCATCGTACGGACAAATTTCTGCCACATTAAATGGCTACTAATAGGAAAATTTCATGAGAATGGAATTTGAAACTGCCACGAAATACGCAAATTAATGTTGCATGAAATGAAAGACGAAATTCTCTAACTCGTCTCGTCACGTGGACGTATTTAGAGAAACATATAGATGGAATATCACGTTGATGAAATTTTTAAAGATGAACTGCAACTCGTTGTTTATACCACAACGTATTAACTAGGCGAACAACTCGTTGGTTAAAAGCATTATATGTAGTATGAAAGCTACGGGTGGAAACGAGGACAGGTAATGAAGTAACTAAGGTAGATGAAACGAGGTACGTTGTTGTAACTTTGCTTTCTAGCTCTCAGGACTAGTGTAGATCCACTAGGTGGTTCATCAGTTCAGTCTGTGGCAAATGTGAGGTTACTTCCATCCTCTTTCATCCCTTCGTTCACCCGTACTTTCTCTCGAGGCCATCAACTCCCTGTCCCCTTGCTGATCTATAGAGAATCCCACACTTTCCCTCTTCCTACACCCCTAGCCTGAAAACCAGACAAGACTGACCTTTACTCGTTTGACCAGAGAGGTCAGAGATCCGCTTACGCTGCTACGAATTTGAGATTCCGTAAATCCACCAAAAGTTTGACCTACGTCACTGGCTTTCCACTTATCTGGCAAACATACAAGGTTCGTGGGAACATACGAGACTATATAGTTTCCGACACGATGAACAGAAATTGCGACGTAACGACGAAAGGAAATCCATGTAAATTCCAGTTTCCTTTTCCTGAAAAGCGATATTCGGCTATCTACCATTACTGTCGGACTAGCGAAATATTAACGGGATATTCGATTCCTGCGGGACACGTAATAGGTACAGCCAACAACGTGTATTCATAACACTATGGATCCGACAAATCGCCGAATTTGAGCTAATACAGATGAAATAGGAGAATCTAGAGAAGCAGTTAATTTCCCGGTACAGTATAAGTAAGCGATATATGTATTTGTATGTAATTAATTGTATGTAAAAATTTATATCGAAGAGAAATCGAACAAATGTTCATATAATAAATAATTCTTATCCAATCTTATTGTGAGTATATTTCTTCGTTTTCACATTCTTTGACGCCGTCGTAAATTCTTATTTTAACGAATCGCATTCTTATTTCTGTTTATCATAGTAACAATCAAACTGCTTGATTCAAAAAATCAAGTACCAAATATGGCAAATAACTATTTCATACATTGACTATCGGATATAACGCGAATACAACGTTCGTAACCAGTATCTAGCATCCAAATTTCGTTTGTACGTCGTGGTTTATGTGTAAACGATAAATCTTTATTTGTGTTCTCCAAACACCGTTCGTTTAAATTATGTATATATCGAAAACATCAGTCAGCATAATTAAATCAATATATAATCAAAACTATAAACTAAACTCAAGATGAATAAATTCGAATCACAGCTATGTTTCATTTAAATGAAAACGTAATTTGCTTCATTGTTTTATCTAATTACTTGATAATTTTATGTATTTATTGATAATACTTTGAGAACATTGATTTATCAGCGCGAAGACTACCAGACGTTCTAGTCCTCTAGAGAATTATCGAGTAATCGAGTAATTTCTTTGGAACTTTTGACAAACAATAATCCAACAACCTTTTGATAGAAAGCCATATACACATAAAGTTATTGAAAATATATTTAACTTTCTAAAAACTTCTAATTCGTTATAATTTCCAATTATGGTTAAAAACTTCACGACTAATAACAGGTTATTGTACGATACTGTAAGAAATAAATAAAATAGGAATGAAAAAGAACGTAGGTACATGATTGTCTGCCAACTCTTAAAAATAATCATGCCATTATAACGGACTTACATTCAATTAAGTCAATTAAACATTGATATTGAGATTCTCTATTCGCGAGTGTCGCAGATACAAACGAAATATGGATATATATTAACATGGATATTTATATTAATTATGTAGATTGTATGTATTATCTATTAAAAATAATTTACCTACATACGTTTTTCCTACCGAAAATATCGTATGTAATTTGATTACCGCTTCATAAATTAGTATTAAAATAAATGAGTTAGCGTGGGGATCCTAATAGTACCAGGTCTAAAATACCAGAAAGTGACTGACAATCAGACGTTTTATCGTGAATCTAATTATTGACGAAAATAACAAAGTCGAAGTGGGTAACAAGATATAAAGGAAGGGAAAATGCACTATCTTATTCGCTTTTGTGAGCGATATAGCAGCCGGTATACACTTGATTCAACAAAGCAAATCAGAGTTCGACACGCGAAGTCGGTATGAAGCATCACGCGAGCTATGGCCTCCCCCTTGGCCAATCTTTTTCCTGCTTTCTTAGCCTTGCCCGTGCTTCCTTGTGAAATTAGTGTCAAGCTAATTTCGTGGCTGAATTTAGAAAACTTCTTTGATCGTGTGTCTCAATGCTACCCGACTAACTCTCCATGATCAACCTTCTCCCTTACTCTTTTCTTTCCCTTCCTGCTACTTACGCTATTTCCTTGAAATAGCAATTGCTTTGTAACGTCGAGTACATTACGGAACTTCTTACCGAGTTACTTTTCGACTTTCACGCTTTTGCGAAAAGGAATACGCATGCGATTCTTTAAGCAGCCCAGCTTTCGGTCATATCGAATATGTACTTTGTATTTGTTTCTTTCCCTTTTTTTTTCGTGTCTTACGATAAATCATGAGCCGTTGAATTTTGTCTCGCCAGGTGATACAGTCCGCGAGACAGTTTATTATATCGAATAAGAATATACACATAGCGATGAACAACAGTATTGGCTAACCAGACCAGCTAACGTGGTAAATTCCTGTGTGAAATTGGAAAAAAAAAGAACACGATTCTTTATTCTCAATCTTTCTATGAGATATAAAAAGATAGGGGTTAGGTTGTGCGTGAAAATAGTTTTGACATTGACTTTGGTTTTTTAAACAATTGCGTTTAAACTTTATTTTCGATAATTGCTACGAGGGATCTTTCTATCTCGGTGGATTATTCTTTTGATTCTAGGTCGGTTCCAAAACAGTTGCAGAATCGATTCTTACAGGTGTTTATTATAGGAATTCTAGGAATAGGAGGAATTTTTTACGGGCAATTCAAATGTACTTTTCTCAAAAACGAAGCAGCAAATAAAAAGTCGTTGTTCTGTATTTTCGAACTATTTTTTCATAAGAAATCCACCCATATCCGATTGTATTGCCCGTATCGAAATATCCTGTATAAGATAATATTACCAATATTGCGACAAGAATTATCAAAACATTTAAAATATGTATAAATTAATATATGATTTAACATTTTACATCACGTACATGTGCGTCATACATTGTACATTCAAATTTTTGTTTCATTCTCATCAAGTGTGTATATATATATACACACACATATTATAGTATCAAACCAAAAAACGTTATCGCTTATATTTACACATTGCTATACTTTAGTACTTAAAAATATTATTTAAAAACTTTGCTTTACCGATTCGGCGCCTATTCGATAGTTAGAATTATTTATAAAATGGCAAAAATTGTTTATGTATCGTTCAATATTTGAATTTGGCGCCTATATTCAATGCTCATATATTACAACATATACTTGTATATATTTATGATATGTAATATAACGTACACGTAAGTATATGTGAAGTTTAACGTATGAAAAAGAGAAAAGGACGCGGAGCAGTATTCCTATGTTTACGTTAACGCATGTTTACGTTTTCTTGTCTCTTATGCGCTGAATTTGACAAATTAAAGTTAATCTATCTACTAAACTAATAGTTTTTCGACATAAATAGGTTAATAGCTTTTTGTAGAGAATACTCTACAAAATATTCTACTGTATCGATTAGTGTATTAAAAGTACATCAATGACACCTACTTGCTTATGATGCCTGATGAAAGCTTCGCTAAATGAGGAGAAAAAAAGGAAAACGATCGCTATTTCGAATACACACACAGGACGCGTTCAAATTAAACTCGTAAAATATTTTGATTCTATTCCTACCGCAAGAGTGCGCAAGGAGCGGTATGAATCGTAAAATCAAATGTATACATCGTACATGAACGTACATAATGTGCATAGTACATATTTCTGATTTAAGAAATGTTGATTCTATCTGTGTAACAAGATTCTCAATTATATCGCAACAGCTTCAAGCCTTAAGTATGCTTAATTTAGAAAAAATGTTTATGAAATCTTTATTTGCAATTCGTGATCTCTTTTGTAAATTGTGAAAAAATAATCTTGGGCCTTTTGAGAAAATTATTGAGGACATATTTATCGAACAAATATATGTGTATATGTATCGCAACATTAACGTTTATTTTTTCTTGTTAAATACAAGAATATTTTCGTAAAATATAGATACGTATATATAGTGGCCCATAGAATATTTCTTTACTGCCATCTATCGAAAACATTTACAAATTACATATATGGACATGCAGGAAATCGTATCGAGTATTCCGTTAGTACTTAGTACCAAACATTGATACCGTGGTGCTGTTGTTGCAATGCGAAAGGTTTGCATGTCGGGCGGGTCGATTAGATGATGTAGAAATCGAAACTACAAATCATTTTTGGCATTCGTACCTGTGAAATACGTTGCACGATAAAAGGTGAATGTATTCTACGTTTTTCTAACTAAAATGGAAAGTTTCGAATTAATTCATTGCGTAAATATTATTACATGACAGATGGACATTCTTCGTTGAATTCAGTGCAGAACGTTGTAACATGAATATTAATTATTGTGTTACTCATATCTGTACCACATTTCTCGCTTTATAAATCGTTTGCTTTTTCATATCTGCGAATATTTATTATTTATATATATATACATATATATATATATTTATTACGAGACAAAAATTGACCTAAAACTGACGTCACAGAACAGAAATCAATAATCGCAGTAAATCCGGTTGAAGTTCCGTTAATAAATTTCGTGAAACCTGTCAAGGATTTTATAATCCTAATAATGATGAAAATCCCTTCGTATAGTCTCAAAGTCTTTTATTAATGTTATATTGTCGAATATTGTTTAGGTATTAAGAAAGTAGCACAATGATGTCTGACAGAAAAGCAGAACTTGAGAGAAAAAAGGCCAAACTTCAGGCTATTAGAGAGGAAAAGGAAAGACGTAGAAGAGAAAAAGAACAGAAAGATGTAAGAAATTTTTATTTAAATTTAATGTTCTTAATCGTTTTACTCTTAAAATTTTGTATCAAAGGTTGAGGAAGCTACAGTTCGTGCTGCAGGAACGGATAAAGATCATCGGAAAGAACTGGATGCTATGCTTTCATCCTTGGGGGTAGCACCAGTGTCGGGTAAACGATTAAATTTTAATGCTATGTTTATTGTACTTTCATAGATATTACTTTGACACAATTTGTCTTGTTCGCAGATGTCTTATCCAGTTTATCTAGTATGAATTCTTTGACTCCGGAACAAAGTGCTAACGCTACTCCTGATGCTAGTTTACAGCCATCCAGTATAAATTCTGCTCAGAGGTATTTATATTATATTGGATAGTTCTTCATATATATTATATAAGGATATATTTGGATTATTTAATTTCCATCTTTTTTTGATAGCAGCAGTGCCAGGAAGAAGAATCGGGAACTAACGATTGTTTCTGTGGCACATACCAATATTCCACCGAAAGAACCAGTTGTTTATACCAAACAAACACAAACTATTCAAACATCGCACACATCTCACGACGGTGAGTCGCTATATTCAATTTTTAAATAATTCCACTTTTGTGTTGCTCTTAATTGTGAATTTAGAACTATATATAATCGTTTAAGACATTTTAATATTTGTGTTACGCTAATGTTAATTCAATCCAATTAAAATATCACACGAATATAAGAAAATATAATCTTTTTGACGTTTATAAAGAATGAATTGATTATAATGAAATATATGTTATTATTATATATTTTTTATTTAGTAACATTTATATATTTATTTATTTATTTATTTGTTGCATCGATTGTTAATCCTTTGTATTCTAAAATTCTCAATCTCATAGTAGATTCAATTAAACGTAAATTTATATTTCTCCGTAGTGAAGAATTGAAACCCGAAGATAATTAGTAGTTATATTGAATTACAAAAGGAGTAGATCTTTACATAAAAAGTTTTTCGCACAGCTTTTTGTAGAAAAAAATTAACTTTTAGTAATTACTCGATCGCGTATGATTACATTTATTTACAATATAAGAGATTTAATATATCCTTGCAATTGTTATAGTTCAATAAAATCCTCTGTTACTATAGTGCATCGATGCATTGATGAATAGATGTAATCCGATGGCGCAAGTAAGGACGTTATCAAGCTTGTAAAATAACAATAAGGATTAGAATTATTTTGGTCTCGTAATAACTGGGCATAGATAAAGATAGATGAAGATTACACAATGATAAGTAAAAGATATTAATATCCAAATTTATGAATTATGTTTACAGAAGAATACAAAGGATTATAAAATTTTTGATACCGTTTTAGTATTTTGAAAAATGCTATCACTTTCACATATGCCTATATATGGTTGAATATGGTAAAGTGGGTGGTGTATATAAGAATGTATATTTTTAAAACATATATGCCATTACTGACAATATTAATAGGTACCTAATACCATAGCCAGATGTAATAATACATACATTGTGTAATAACACACAGCCAGTCACATTATTTTATTTGTTATCTTGATTTTATTGTGATAATAATGACAATTGGTTTACTCATTTACGTTGTATTTTATGATTAATTTTAACTAATGAGGAAACTTACATATTCTTAAAGTTTGTCCACATTTAAAAATAGCATGTCACATATTTGTAGCGATATTGGTATTTTATTTATTCACTTTTTTATTGTGTGTATTAGCTTTTGTTGAACTAAGTTTCCAGCAGTTTTCAACACTTGAAAAAGAATAACTATAATCATGAATATAAGATATCTGCTTGAACAGTTTTTGCATATATTAACAAGCGAATTCATTTATCTTTAATAACGTTTTGTTATTACCATTAATAAGAATAATAACAAAGAAGATTGTGCTTTTAATGTAAATCTAATGTTATTGAGGAAATAATAAGCCTATCGTGATCATCAAGTATATATTATGTAAGGGTATTCTAACAATTAAATAGCGTATGTTGCAATGTTTTCATTTGTACACTTTTACATACTTCGTAGAAGAAGTATTAGTAGAAATGGATAACACTTAACAAAATCGGGTTATGGAAACAAATATTATTTTTCTTGGTGATGGAAACTATTTCCTTTTTTTATTTTCACTTTAGTTTTATTAAACCGCAATTTCAGTTGGTTATGTTCCTTAATTATCCATTTATCTTGAAATTTTCTTCTTAATTATATAAACATCTATAAAAACTGTCGAAAAGTTGGGGTTTTTTAATAATTCCACTTTTCTTATACCACCTACTTTACTACAAATTTTTTGAATTATTCAAATACTAAACATTAATATTTTTGAATATATATCATTCCTAAAATAAAGCATAATTCGTTCATATGTATTATTTAAAACAAAGTTTACCTTTTTAGTGTGTCTGATAAAAAAAAAGTATTATTTTATTTACGATTGTTAAACATAAGAAAGATATTTGGTATAAAAATGTGGGATATATTACGTGTTACATGCGTGTCCCGTTACCTAACTGAACTTGCGGCATTATTAAATATACGCGTATTCCATTGTCTTGCGATACAAACGGTCAAATCAACTGGTGTTGGACATAAGGACTGTCCGCATCTTCTTCTGCATACACCATCTACTCCTCCTGTTCAACAACAACACCAACTCACTCTTACTCCGCAGGCTACTTTGAGACTGACTGGTGGCGTCCCAGGAAAGGTGGGTCTGCACCAAACTACCTATGTATGTTCTGTCTTCTTTTTATTACCTTTCCTATAATTGTTGTACAACAATATATGATAGAGGTAGATACACAGATATCTATATTCGCAGCAGAGGAGTGTAGAATCAAAACTGATAATAGTTTCTATTTATATTAAATTTTATCAACTTTTCTATTCATATATATCTACTACGTAGTATCGAATATTATCAAAATTGAACTGAACGATGATTATGTTTGATTGATTCTACAATCTCAGTTAATTCAGCAATATTGTATATGGTGATAGATGTCTTGAAATATTAAGAATTTAGAAATTTCCCATTTTAATCTCTGAGTCGAGTACAATGGAGAGTGAAGTCGAGTCAAGTAAAAATATTTTCAGCTGTATTAAGCGAAAGGAAGGAATTTTTAAAGAGCGTTAAAAATTTTAGTTTTCTAACGTTATGCAGTTGTAATATATATATATATATATATATTTTTTTTTTTTTATCTATCACTACCATATACAATGTCCACTTGTTCGCATAAATAGGCTTTTAACATGCTTTATATAATTTAATTTAATAATATACTAACAGTCTATTAAAGTTATAGAATATATTAACATTAGGCGTCCTGTTTGTTGGGAAAATTTAAAGTTTATTACAACAATAAGTTAGTATACCTTGACTCATGTGTGCTAGCATTAAATTTGTTATTATAGCAGACAGATAGATGATTATTATTGATGCTTTAATAATTTGTGAATATGAATATTCGTAGAAAGCAACATTGTTTTAATTGTAACAATTATCATAATGTATTAGCAATCCAGTTACTTAGTATTTTGTTTAGTACTTGAAAAGGGATATTATGTTCTAAAATGTTTGTATGTCGTGTCCATTGTTTTTTTTCTTTTTTTTTTTTTTATCTATTATAGTGTGCAAAATGTAGTGCATTATAAACTTGTCCAGTACTCTAACAGAACTTTCATTTTGAACAATTTATAGCAAAATTTATTTCTGAGAAACTTAGGGGGGTGGAAATAAGTGTGACAAGGAATGTAAGTGAGATATTGAATATTGCTTATTAAAAGCATCCATTGGTAGTCACATTCGATAAGAAATGTTTTATAACTTCTTGTTAAACATAGTCAGTACAAAATTTAAGAGGTGTTGAATTACGGCAAAGATTGAAATTATACTGTTTGAATCGTGCTTCAGTAATGCAAGAAGTATTGAATATGTATGTTTCCTCGTACGTGTAGGAACCGCAGCACAGCACAATATAAAAATTTACAAATCTATACCCACCTAACTACATTCAGCGTATAAAATTCTTTGTTAGTTTCTTTTTTTTTTTTTCTTCTTTTCCTTAGTACGGTTACTAACTTCAGTTCTATTTAGTATGTAACAAACGATTATAAGAAATAACTTACTTTTATAAAGGCAAATATATTTTTACCGAGCCCGTGCAATATAAATTTTAATAAGAAACGATGCTATAAACGCTTTGAAATAAGTTAGTAAGAATGAAACGTATTATTTAAAATTCGAATTATAGACATTTGGCGCTGAAGTATCGTATATCGTTTTCTTTTTATTTGATTTTTTCTAGATACTTTATTATTGAAACTTTTTTCTGTTAAAATGCTTATAGTCTGAGTGTAGAGAGGTGCTATTAGTGTAGTGCATTCTTAAAAGATTGTAACTAAGTGCAATTTTTTTCCCTCCTCTTCTCAGCTCATGCATTCGACTATTACGGTAAGTTATGATTTCTCTTGGTTTTCAACAAGTTTTAGGTTCAGATTTAGGTTTAGATATATTCCATTTATTTCCTTAGAATTGAAAATGTGTAAAATGTAAACGAGATACAAAGTTAAAGCATTAGGACGAAATAGATATGTAAATGATGAATTCCATATGCGAAAATCTAAATTTTTAGAATTATAATAAATTTTAAAGGTAAGAGAACCATTACATGGATTAGCTAGTAAGCTAGAGAATGCACTCTCTCTCTCTCTCTCGCTCTCGTTCTCTCTCTCTCTCTTTCTCTCTCTCTCTCTCTCTCTCTCTCTCTCTCTGCCTCTTTCTTTCTACCTTTCTCTTCAGCTCAAGTATTCATGTAAAAGATTAATAGCAAAGTGAGCTATATTTGAATAAAATTTATCAGTATTGTAGACATACAAAATGACTCTCCACCCAGAATTTAGAATATCTTCGCTACCTTATATCTTGCTTTGGACTTTTTGGCTCTTTTACTTTTTATATGAATATTATTTTTTTTATTGGTGTATTCTATCTTTAGTTTCTGTATTTTTAATTTTTTGAGGATTTATCTGACATCCCGATTCTGAAACGGAAATATTTTAACGTTTATACATTTATGAAAGCATGCACTATAAATTCTTAAATGAGAAGGAGTAAACACGCATAAATGTATAAATTTTACAATTCGAAGTGTAATAATAATTCAAAATACTCGTTAAAAATTGGAAACCAATTTATATGAAAAATACAATGTACAGAACACATACAAAAGATTATTGTACAGAAGTTGAATTGCAAAATGTAATTCCATGTTCCCGATACTTTAAATACATAGTAAAAATATTTAGCCTTTATATTCGTCAGCATTAAATAAATATATTTGGAAAATTTGTAGACTACCTTTGGAGTACTTAACTATCCTATTTACAGACAGAGTTAAAAAATTCTATCATAAAAAATTTATTTCTATTTCTATTACACTTAATGATATCTCCTCCATTAACCGAAATATTTCTCGAGTTATAACATTAATTATAGTATAGAGTAATTCTTACAGAATAAAATCGTATTTATTGATAAAACCTTATAAAAGTGATATGGCCGATCTGTATTAAATAATCCTTACCAGTTTTTTCATTAATAAAAATTTTTCGCACTATAAAAGTTTATAAAGTGAACTATAGATGTTTTAACATTCTGATATTTGATAAGATTTCATAATAAAAAGTACATTTAAATAATTCATCGAATTGCTCGATATTGTTTGAAACTGGGATTGTCTGAAACAAAAAAATATTTCATTGTATGAATATCCATTGACAAATCTTGTCACAACTTAACGCACCTTCCAGAGTTCTCGGCGCGATTTCACGGTTATAATAGTTTTCGTAGTTACTTGGGTTACTACAGTGTATACTAACATGGGAGCGGATATTATGGTGTTAGAGTTGGTAAATATTGTATAAACAAAGTTTTCTTTTTTTTTTTTTTTTTTTTTTTAAATAGAAGAAAAGAACACACAGCAACGAGTTCTGTGGCTTGAGCTTTTAGTGTCGCAAAAGTTCGATTTGCAGATGTTGCTTTTTAACAGCACGGTTTCGTTTTTTGTGAAAATGATATAGCAAGAAAGTTCATTGAATTAGTAAAAATTAGAAATTGTTTGTTCACATAGAAATACATTTTGTGAAAATAATACGTATTTCAAACGTTATTAATATTATTTCTTCCGATAAAACGTCTCTTCGTATTAATCTTTAAACTTTATGACGATACTTTTCTTTTAATAAAAGCTATTTTTATTTCATATCTTTCAAACGGATTGGAATATGGTGAAATCATTCATGTAAATTAATAGTCGGAGATGTCAGTCTGTTATGTTAAGATATTTCTTCGTCTTCGTTTCTTCTTCCATTCCTTTTCTTTTTTGTTTTTTTTTTTTTTGTTGTTGTTGCTCTACAGAAACTTATTCCCCAAATTTTGTAATATTGCGTTTTACGATGGAATTGATTTATGAAGAAATTACTATTCCCTTAGATCGCTAAATTAGCGACGTAGTTGTAAATGAATAAAGAGATTACGGTATACATATATATATATATATATATATATGTGATGATTTTTAATTGAAGTTTGTTCAAAAGTCTAAAGGGATTGCAATTTCGTAAGATGTACGTGTATCGTTGATTTAATTTGCAAAAATTAATATTAGAAAGAAGTGTTGTAAGAAACGGATTTATTAATTCAGTGTGTATATATTGCGAAGATGACGAGTTTTGTTAGAAAATCAAATTTAAAAGTATGTAATAGGTATTTTATACAAAGATCAGAAAATGTTCTACATTCTTTATCGATCCCTTTAGAGCATAATCTTGTTAACAAATATGATGATGTTTATAGGGTATATTACTATACTATTTGCATGTATATAAATATATTTATAATTAATATTATCGTCTCCAATCCAATATTACCGTTTCAATCTTTCTAGCTAATTGTTGATGTATCTTGCATGATAAACGAGAAAACATTAACGAATAGATCTTATACGTAAATTGTAACTGTCGATCGAAAAGGCTATTTATAGCGTATATTTCGCGTGCTATTTGTGAGAATAATTAACAGGTTTTCTTATATCCATGAAGGATATGTAAATATGTTTTCGCGGCATACATCAATAATTTTCTATGAGAGACGTGAAATTAGATACAAACATAACTAACATGATAAAACACGTGATTGATTGACATTTTCTTTTCCCTCCTTCAAGACGAGTACAATCTAAATCCTGGTTTAGAATGGGAGGACGAATTTACAGGTAGGTAATCCTCTCTAGAGACGATTCACTCTACCTAATTAATATCACCGATACAAGGATTATATTCATTTTCACAAAATTGCATTCGACCAATAATTTTTTGTTCGTTTTTTTTCTTCTATTCAGTTATTGTATTTGTATGCACTGAAAGGAGGGAACTTGTACTATCAAATTACACTCGAACTTGCTTGATAAATCATCAGATTGTTAAGTAGTTTTCTATGGTTTTGTTTCATAACTGTAAAAACTTGCTTCATTTGTCCTGCATGCGTAGATGTCATACAGTTTTATGGTTTTGTTCAATCATTCGTCATATTTCACTACGCATGATCGAAATACAATATAATAAATCAATCGTATCATTATCATTTTCATTTCGTTTCTCACTTAGGCAATTATTTTTTTTTTTTTTTTTTTTTCAAGTATAGGTATAAACTAGAAAATTTTTTTAAATATCTTTTTTTTTTTTTTTTTTTTTTTTTTTTTTTTTGTTCTTGTATAAATTACATATTCTCTAGCTGCTGCATGAGACTTGGGAAGTTGCGTTAACACATCACAATTTTTGTATTTTTATTTTTCGATTCTGTATAATCTTCGATGTTCAAAATGTTGACGAGAAAAAAAGAGAGCTCTATTCGTTAATGGGTACTGATATTGAAAGCATTTATGAATCGATGTTTTATATACCTAGAGTATAACGTAACTTATACTTCACTTAAAAAATCATCGATCAATCTTCCATTTACCTCGGCTCATTCTTCCATTTCATCTGCATTTATGCTAAAACGTAGGGTGGAGAGATATGTTTTCGGATGATTTTCATGTCAATCGTAAAATATCTCAGATTGAAGTCCGATTTTTTTACTTACGTAATCCACCAACAAGCAGTCCACCTTCTTATACATACGTGACTAATGTCAATGCATGTGATTCAACCTAGTCGCCTCTCCTAATGTCTGTATAATTTTTCATCTTTCAATCAGTTATTATTCTTATATTATTTTTTGTATACACATATGTAACTTTTATACGCTTTTACGAAAACTTTTGAAAGAGAGTTGCATCCCTTAAACTTGACGCTTTCACAGTTTCTTTATTTGCAAAAAGTTTATCTTATTTTTCGTGACGTTTCAATTACATGATAGCTAATACATTTCAAAGTTAAACGTAATGATCAATATAAGAGTTGCACAACTTGCACAAATATACGAATGCAGCGCGGTTTTGCTCTTTACTTTTATGCATTTCTGTCCTAGTTCGGATTTTAACGCGATAGGTTCTTGCAATTATTTTATTTTACGTAGAATATCTTGTAGGAGATGCCAATGACGTTTATTATGTAGCGTTACGAGATAGTATAGCTATCTTCTTCTCCTTTCTTTTTCTTTTTTTTTCTTTTTTTTTTTTTTTTCAACGTAGAGCATTCGAATTCTTAAAGTAGGGCATTTGCCAGAGGTAGATAGATATATCCAAGTTAGGGTACTCGTGGCGGAACCAGCTTATTCACCACAGTTTTGACATTTGATGATGGCCAAGCCGAAGACGAAGAGAACAGTTTGCCGCATATGGATGGTTTCCAAAGCAAGCTTCCTCCTGGAATTCTTCCCCATGGTTTACCACAGGTTAAGGAAGTGCAGCCGGCGGTTACGCAAGTGGAGCAAGAAAAGGAAAAAGAAAAACCTAAAGAAGGTGATCTTTCTTTCGTCTTAAGTTATACAGCACAGGGCCTTTCGTATCCCGGTCTTCCTTCTTTCAATCTTCGTCGGAAGTAATCAAAATAGTTTTTACTGCGATCAAGCTATATAATTAATTATACAAATACTAATTTACAGTACAAGAACTCAGCGAAGAAGAGAAACAAATGATTATACTGTCTGAAGATTTTCAACGATTCCTTGATCGTACTAGTAGAATTGTGGAAAGGGCATTAGGAGAGTCCGTTAATATTTATAGCGATTATACCGGTACCATGGATGGTGAAGATGGAATGTGAGTAAAGACAAACGTTATTTAACATTACGCTCCAATTATTCTTACATGCCATATACACCAATCGTTCGTTCGTTCGTTCGTTCGTTCGTTCTAAATAAATGAAATAAGATAGAAGTAAATAAGGATTAATACGCGAAAAGGTTCGTCAATTTTATAGGGACGAAAAGAGTCATCAGCGTTTGTGGTTAAATCGCTGGTTCTTCTGCGATCGATGGTCTCGTAATCGTTGTGTGACGTCGATGGATTGGTCACCTCAGTTCCCAGAACTTCTTGCAGCCTCCTATAACAACAACGATGACACTCCGAATGATCCCGATGGAGTGTGTCTGGTTTGGAACACAAAGTTTAAGAAAACAACACCGGAATTCATTTTCCATTGTCAGTCTCCAGTTATGTCGACCACGTTCGCAAGATTTCATCCTAATTTAATCTTGGGAGGTACTTATTCCGGACAAATCGTTCTCTGGGACAATAGAGTACAAAAGAGAACTCCTATTCAACGTACTCCGCTATCAGCAAGCGCACATACCGTAAGTCTGTTTGATAAAAAGTCGCTCTACCATCAGCGGTGAAATTTTAGGCCAGATGAATATTGTTCTTAATAAATCGCGATGTTATTTGCAATCAACGGCCAAAGCACAGCTATTTAAACAATAGCTTTCTACTTTTAACTTAATTCGATAATTTAACTTTATTGAACTGCAAAATAATACAAAATGTTGCCGTAAAGGATGAAATTTTATCCACGATGGTATAAACGTGACTTGTTTCGACGATTGCTTTCCACGATCGATGTACATATCCTGGTTCTTATTTTCAGCATCCTGTATATTGTTTAAACGTTGTTGGGGCACAAAACGCGCACAATTTGATAAGCATATCAACCGATGGCAAACTGTGCTCCTGGAGTTTGGACATGTTGTCACAACCGCAAGAGACGTTGGAGCTTCACACTAAACAGTCGAAAGCAATTGCCGCCACTTGTTTGGCGTTCCCCCATGGCGATGTTAATAATTTCGTTGTAGGCAGCGAGGAAGGAACTGTATATTCCGGTAAACGAATTTTGCGAAAAGAAATTAAATTGACGGTTAACCTACGAGCCTAGCTCTTCTAACTCTCTGTATTTGTTCGATAGCTTGTCGTCATGGTACAAAAGCTGGTGTATTAGACTCTTACGAAGGTCATCAAGGACCGGTTACAGGTATTAGCACGCACGCTGTACAAGGTGGAATAGATTTCTCGCATCTATTCTTAACATCGTCCATCGATTGGACGATCAAGCTGTGGAGTCTTAAAGAGAGCAAACCTCTGTATTCTTTCGAGCACAATGGTGATTATGTTTATGACGTTGCGTGGTCACCGACCCATCCGGCTCTCTTTGCCGCGGTAGACGATTCAGGACGATTAGATTTATGGAATCTGAATCAAGATACCGAAGTACCCACCGCTAGTGTCGTGATCAATGGTTCTCCGGCTCTTAACAGAGTTTCGTGGACACCGAGCGGTTTACACGTAACCGTCGGTGATGATACTGGAAAGATTTGGGTGTACGATGTTGCCGAGGTAATATTACACTTTTCGCTAATCTAGTATTTGACTTCGTAAATAATTATTTCAAATTATCGATATATCGTTTAATTCAATTTCTAATTATTCTTCAACGCTGAAAATTGTAAATGCACGTGTTTCTGTAAATATAGCATCTGGCACATCCACGAATCGACGAGTGGAACAAATTCTTGTACACCCAGCAGGAATTGAAACATAACAAAGCGGACGAAGAACTGCATAAACTTAATTTAAGAGAACCTACTTCGTTAACTTCCATACCTCCGCTGCTAGCGACATGTCCCCTCAGATAATTTTCTTTAGAAATTACTGATAAGATCGGCTTGAATACTTTAAATTTAAAAATCAATTGAATTTATAAAATCTCTATAATCCTAAAAAAAAAAAAAAAAAAGAACTTACGAGAAGCAAAAGAAAAGTGTACTGCACTAATTATAATTTATAGGTGTATTCTTAACTAAGATACCTTTAGTCTGTATAAATTATTAAACAGCAGAACTAACGTATCAGTACTTCGTTCATTCGTAATTGCTGTGCATCGAAACGGCTACAGAGACCACGTGTCCAACAGAAATATCTATCTATATAGAGCAAATTTAGCTCGCAATCGGTAGCTTATTAAGGATGTGTAGAACATATCTGTGCATGTAAATAATAAAACGCTATCAAGCACGATTTAAATCGACAAATTACAGAAAACGAGAGAACGTAGTTAAGAGAAGAGACTTGACACCATCGGATAAATTGTAATGTGATATTTTATTCTTCTCAGCTTCTTTGTTTCTTGTTGTTTCTTTTTTTTTTCTTCTTCTTCTTTTTCAAAATATACATGTATTGTTTTCAGAATTAATTTCCAAAAATGTAAATTCTTTTCACTCTAACACGAAAATAACACCAATATTTAAACATTAAAAAAAATTCTAAACATCCGTCTAATTTAGTACGATAACTTTTAAATAATTATATTATTATTTATATTCTTATAAAAAGTTTGACGTAATATAAGCCTAATCATTTTTTCATCAATGTGTAATTTATAGCATAGCAAGAATAGTAAAATTTATTGAACGAAGATTATCGTCGATTAGAAATGTAAATATAATATTATCCTTGCGTTATAATAAACTGCTGGGCTTTATCTAAAATGTGATACCGTTGTATAGTGCTGTATTCAAACGCGTACTTCGACTCGAGTCAAGCACATTCTAAAGTATAAGTTTTTTTCTTTCCTTCTCTTTTTTACAGAGGAATCATTTAGCTTACGATTCTTTACACACTCGGTAATATTCTAAACACAAACTGATATAACTTTGTTAAATGTGTTTTGTAATGCGTATTTTTAAATTTATGTTATAATAAATAATAGTTATTACTACGGTAGTAGATAAGTTAATTATTTTTTTCAGTGATACGAATAAAATTTTATTTAAAAAATTCACACGTTAAAGCCAATCCTCGTTTTTTCAGATATAAAGCTAACCCTTTCAGATATTACCTGTTTCAACAAAGCTATATCTATAAGAATATCTAACATACAAAATTATAATAAGTTTTATTATCAGTAACAGTAATTCATTTAGCAAATTGAACGAACGACCTAGAAATATAATAGAGCACAGAATTACGTACTTTTACAAACAATTAAAACCATAATAATTTTGATCGCTGTTTAAGCTGTTCTCTGGTAGATCTTTTAGACCTACTAAAACGTGCCTATAACCAAACTATAATTAAACGACATATTACTTTTACAAAGTATTATTTTACGAGTAAGTAAATTTTATTAGTTGCCAGCTGTAGAATGTGATGCATATGTATATATTGTTATATGTGATTTTTCACTTGGAACATTACATTCGGTTACATTCGAAGATCCAATCGCAGGCGTTGAAATTTTAACGAACTCTTCGATTTTGTCTCTTATCATGATTCTAAAAACAAAAACAAAATCCTAAATAATAAAAATCAAACGTATACAATAATATTATTCGATAATATCGATCGTATTCTTATCGCTTGCAATTAACAACTAGCATACACATACATACGTAGTACAAATATTCCACTTGATTTTGATCGTGCAGAAGTAACCGTTTATGTACAACGCGTACTCTATCGTAGTTCGATAAATTCGTCGGACGTATATATGTACAGTGATTAGAAAAAGTATTTGCGCGACGCTCTATTTATTATTGCATTTACACGCTGTTTAATTAGACGAGTCCTGTAAGAGGACTGTAAGAGGAGTAAAATGAGAGGAGAAAAGAAAAAAAAGGACAAAAGATGATAAAAGTGTTCTCGAATTTTTAAGAAACACGACGTAACAATAACCAACAGACAGACAAAAGTTCCAAAAATTAGTTTCTTGGACTTTGCAGCTGAGGAACTGTTGCTGGACGATCGTTTTATTTTTTTTATTCGATACACGGACACGATTCTTCTATCGTTTCTTTTTTTTTTTTTTCTCCTCTTTATACGTATAGACTGATAGCTCAATGGAGAATCAAGACAGTCCCTTCTGCATAACACCGAGGCCTACTCTTACAAACCAAATATACCTCGTATTATTCAGTAGCGTTTTCATAACGAGGATAAAAGTTTGATACGTATTATGGAAATGAGACGTAGAATGCGATATAAAGAAAAATGCTTTATTGGAAGAAGAAGCAAATACTTTTCGTAGCCACTGAACTCCTCGAACATCGTTCTTTGACCGTTTCGTTACCCGTTTCTGTTCGTCCAAGCACGATTCGTTTCGTACATCGACGGTATAAATAAAAAGATGAAATCACAGATACGGTCGAGGAAAAGAGAAAGATTAATAAGGAATACGTAGGTGATGGTTAAGTGTTTGCCAAACCCATGCTATTGCGATCGATATACATCAAACTATTCTTCAGGTAATTGGAAGGAAAACTTTGGTCTACAGTATCAAACGATTACAAATCCTATGCTACGAGGCGGTTTACGCGATTGCTCGCTTAAATGTGATAATAACCGATGCTATACGTTAATCGTTAAAAATACAATCGTGTTACTATTACGGCTAGACGTTTATTCTATTCTTGCTGACTTCTCGTCGTTATCGTTACTGAGCAAAACGTATTGTTCTCGCGTAATTAATAACTTGTGTTGTCCATTTACTAACAACGTGGAACCTCTTCTTATGGTTCGTTTACCTAGTTCGATCGCTTCGTGCGCGAATATCACGTTGTTGTAAACCTTCACGAAAACCGCGAATACGATTGTTATACCGACTAGAATCAATCCATACGAGGTACAAGGGGCAGCAACGTCGCTAAACGTTGTTGCTAAATAAATCCATCTGCGGATAGAAGGTGTCAGTTCTTCGATACCCTCTTCGACCCACATAATAGGAAATACTATGTCGGGAAAATTCGACACCACGCCGATGTATGGTTGATGTTCCACCTTTAGGTTTAACTGAACGCGCACTTTTCCTTCCAACGGCACGCCAAGTTTCTATAAATCAAACAAGTTGCGCTGTATAGTATAACGTGTTATAGATATCGACGTCACGCTTATTAGCTTATAAGCTACGCGCATCCATATGTTATTTTTGAAATTTTATCTTATTTCATCATCGATATTATAGTATTTCATCGACGTATTATCAATTCCAGCGATACCAGACGACTCGTTCGTGACGATTAACGGTTTGTAGATTTTGGATCGAAGCAAAAGATTACCATCAATCGTAATCTTTTCCTCGTAAGTTCTCTTGTAAGTAAACGAGAGACTTCGACGATGGAGGATTAAATTGCGTTAAAGCATATAATTACAAATCTAATATCACTCGTCTTCTCATACGATACGTTTATTTTATTTTTTTAAATTACTTACCGGTTGAATTTTAAAGTAAGTCTCATGCATGTCCCGATTTGGCTTTAATCCGTGTACTGCGTCTAATAACTTGGGATCAGCTTTGTAGAAATGCGGAAAGGAAAGGTAAACGGGTGCAGCTGAAATTTTAAGAGCAGTTTAAGTAATAATACAAAGAAAGTTCTTGGAAAATATCTTACGATACTTTTAATTTTTACGTAACGTACGTAAAAATACAGACACATTATCTACCGAATTGATCAAATTTGAAGGAAGAAGAGTTTTCGATCTATTTGGTATTACGGTTATACAGGTAGTACGGTTTAGTTAGTACTTACTGTACTGGCAAGGACTGATATTTTGCAATCCATTGAAAGGACAGGTGGACATGTCGTCCGAACAGAAGCATTCGTTCTCTGGGCTACTTTCATTGGGACGTCCAAACGCAGAATCAGGCGGTGTATATAAATCTGCTTTGATTCCAGATTTTTTAACTGGGCCACGATATCTCAAAGGTAAGGTGCGACAAAGATCTTTATCCCAAATATGTACGATATCTGCGCCAGTTTTATCACGGGGTGGGAAAAACGATCCTATCATAAACGTACGAATTTATTAGACGTTATACTAGAAAGAAAGATATTAATTGTAACAATTAGTATCTTTTCGTTATGATTCCTATAAATTGAACGCCTGAACGTATTACGTCTAGAATTGTATCGTTTAGAGGTGCGCTTGAATTTATCAAATGTAATAACAAATAATTCACCTATAGGATAATTAACGATCGAATCGGTTAAATCTACCTTCTGAAGCTCGGATGGAATTGCAAGGTGAGTTCGGCCAATATGGCAAACGATCTAATCCATTTAAACGATTTATTAATCCGAACTCCTTCATATCTGTATGCCCCGTAAAAATAGTGGACACTTCTTCTAACGTGCCATTCCTCTGCAATTAAAGTTATCATCATTATGCCTATTATAGAAGTAAAAAGAAAAAATCGTTTCGTTTCTTTTACACGATACCTACAAAATACCGTAAAAATGATTAATTAATCATATTTAAAAATAAACGATCAATCTACCGCTTTTATATCTTTTATCCGTGCTTTAATTGCACGCGCTACATCGATCGAATATATTTTTGTAATTACCCCAAGAAGAAGCCCCATTTGACTCATGGGACGTCTTGCTTTCGGGAAAAATTGATGCGCGATGCTAACGAGCGGATCATCGTATCCAAAGACAAGTTGTTGAGCAGTTACCGGAACGAACGGCGTCATGCGCATTCCTCCCAAAAACATGTGTAATCCCAAATTAATAATTCGAGGTAGTCCCTTGCTTTGTGTCGACAACGTCTGAAAAATAACGCGACGCACGCGCGTGTCAGAGAAAAAATTCTTTCGTAGAAATCGTTTAAATTTTGAAACGCGTTTTCGAATGTGTCGATGTTTGCACAAAAGCTACTCTATATATATATATATATATATACATATATATAAAAAGTAGAAAAATATTTTAGTAAAGCAACGTCAACGACGTGGCGTATTTCTATATTTTACGACATCATCGATAATTAACATTGATATATATTTAAAGCGTAGTTATAAAATTCCAGAATAAATCTCTCCGCTACTCTCAAATTCGTATGTTATAAGAAAAATTTACTTACTAATAACGGAATGTTTGGTACTACTAGTTTAAGGTTCTTGTCTTTCGACATTTCTGGTACAAAGTTTAATATCTTCCTGTGTTGATAACTTACAGTACCATTATTATGGAAAACGATATTTACCTTTTCCATATCTTCTCTGTAAATTATAAGTTTGAAATACTTTAGTAAAATATTTTCTTCGGTCGAACAAGCCTAAAAATATATAAATATAATATAAATAAATATAATGTAATGGTCTGAACTTCGAATCTCAACGCACTCGATTCGATCTATATAGAGAGGATGGATTGCCTTTAGGCTTCTTACAAGGAAGCTCATAATATAGATCGATCAAAATTATTTTCCGTAAAAAAATATTCCAAGCGTTCTAAAATAATTACTAATTGGGCAATTTAAAATTCATCGAACTGCGATTACTGCACGGAGGTATCGATCAAAATATCGAACTGAAATACCAGGAGGATTCAAAGCGTGCAGTTCCTGCATTCTTAAATTGCGAGACCTGCAAGCATTTTGTGATTTATAAACGTACAAATACTTGTACATTTATAAAGGTAAACAAGAAATATAAAAACAATTGTACTTTTTAAATTAATTATTTACAATTACATAAATCATAGCGGGTTATTACCGAGTCGGTTGAGATTATAAATTAAATTTTTTAATGATTTTTGGGAAAGATCGGATAAGATTTCAGATTTTAGAGAAAAATAGAATAGAAAGTAAAGTATCGTTCGGCTATTAACTTTGATATTGCTTCATCGACATACTCACTTATATACGAATGGACCAATCTCTTGCAATTTCGGCTTCTCGTTATATTGCAGAAAGTTTTCTGCGTTAGTTACGTTGAATATGTATACTTTTGTCAGTCGAACTACACCCGGCTTCTGCCAGTATTGAAACGAAAGAGAACCATTCCATAATCGCAGTTGCTAAACGAAAAACGGAACGTTGTACACAGAATAAACGTTAAAACGAGTCGATAAAATCTAAAACTAAAACATATACACCAAACACGTACAACTAGTTTATGAAGTTAATTTTAAGTAATTGTACGTATATCGGGGGAAAGAATCATAATCTTTTAAGCTTAAATTTAATTCCAAATTTACATTCCTACCGATCTATTTTATTTTTTTGTTTCACAAATTTTTCCTACACTCGCACGGAAAAGAACAAATTGGAATTACAAATTTGAATTTCGAATTGCAAGATTACGAAATTGCAAAACTAGAAAATACATTATGCGTATAATATATATATTTAATGTATGAGAATGGTTGCAAATTGTAAATATGAAAACGCGAAAGCAAAGGTAGAGAAGATTGAAACGATCGATATCGTGAAGCAATAAATACAGAAACTGATTGAAAAGTATAATCGGCAATTAATATTGTCAGCGGAACCTATAAATTCTATACATATATATACGTGCATAGCTTGTTCTTCGTGAAAGCGCAAGGCCGGCTACGAAATAAATTGCAGTACCTGTTGATACCAGCAATTCGAGATTTGTACACGTTCGAGAACTGTTCTATTAGACGTTGGTATTAACTTTAACTTTAACTCGTTCTTTCTTATATCGAAACAATGCTTTCAATGTCTCAAGATCTTGAGAGTTATTGGACATTACACGACAGAATAAATATTAGTAAACGTTATTAGGTCGTGTATCTTGTTAAGCAGAACAAACAGTACTCGTTCGATTCGATGAAATTGCGAGTCTAACGAAATGGTTAATCTCTCTCTAAATTTTTCAAATAAAATTATAAAGTGGCTAGACTCGATACGTAGCTTTAACAAATATGACTGTTCCTCGTGCAGGATATCTATAACGTTTATCCGTTGCGCTAACTCGCAGAACCGATTGATGCAAAAACTAATGTTAACAATTTTGTTACGTTGCTTTATAGTAGGTTGTATTCAATAATAAATCATAAACGAACAAATCTGTGATTACCTACCTTTAATATGATATAATCGACCCAGGGAATGCTGCTCAATATGATACCGATCACAAGCGTCAAAATTCCTATGAAAATCGCTGACAATCTACCTGCAAGGTACGAACAAATAGAATAAACGAATTAACAAATCATTTTATCGAAACATCGGTATCGGTATGAAAAGCATTGTATTACAATTCACTTGAATTTTACTTCTTTTATCGCTTGTATATATCATCATGTATATTTCCTACTTTAAGAAACGTAAAGTAATAATGTAAAGTAGCTTTCAAAGAGTTTCAATGAAATAACATTCCAAGGCGTAGTCAAGTGTCTCGTTAAAGCGATGTATCGTTAGATAATCCTGTTACATTTAGCGTACTCTGAAAATACTATCTCGTCACGTTCAAACGAGAATCGTGCAATTACTTAACGATACGATAACGATAAAAAGGATTTTGTTAAAGAGAAAGTTTTGTAAAGTTTACCTGAACGTTTAAATACGAAATGTATATTATAAGAATGAAATGTAATCATGTCTTCGTAAAGTACATTACGCGTCATTTCGTACATCAAGATCTACCGATAATGCCACTTCGCTTTATACACTCCTGCAGTTTCTACGGTTGCGTCTAATAAAGTAGAAACAGGCTAAAATTACGAGTAATCGTTTCGTAATTTTACGTGGCAATTAGAACAAGACGACTCGAACGTTTAGGAACTGTAGAGTACTTTCAAAGGTATTTCATTTCGCGTATACTCAAAAGTCGTAACAATGAAACATAACTAAACAGTTATCAAGAAACGGAACGTCAAATTTCAGAGTTATTCGAACAAAAATAGGGAAAACTGATAGTTTGTTTAAACGTTTAAGGGCCCTATATTTTTGCCTGTTGAATTACGTAAACATTTGAATATAAAATATAAGCAAAGTTATATACTTCTTGTAGCTCGAACTTCTCCAATCTCAACATTTCGTTTGCTGCTTCACTTTGTGCAGTAAAATTACTCCCTAGCGTAGCGTACATGTTCGTCGTTTATGAAACAAACGTTCGTCTATCACGCAACGAAATATAGTTTTTTATTCTCAGCAGAACTTTATTATATTTCGTATTTTAGTAAGACGTTTTGCAGATATGAAGACCACACCGTACGCATAATACTATCTATAACGGAAAAAGGCATCTCTTACTAGCGGATATTACGCTGAAAAGGTAGAACGTTTGGATGTTACAGCGATCTGATATAACGAGTAGATATGGATAATAAAGTTTTAGCAACGAAAGATTCTACTGTACGTAATTATAAATATTAAATCGTTCGATTTTACTCTTCTATAAACGTACCGCTATACTTCCTATATTATTATAGTTTATGTTTTTAATTAAATTACACGGTATAGAGACAACGAAATTTAATTTATTTTACATGTCTGCGGCGTAGTCCTTCTTTACTTTATTAAACGATAAGCGTCGCAACTTTTCTCACGATTCCACATCTTCCAACCGTTGTGAAATTATTGAAATGACAAAACGAGGTTTGCTTCGTCCTTTCTTGTATATTTAAGGTGTCAGCTGGTTGACAGATCGTTAGCGTTGCCCTGTTAACCTTGACAAGCAAAGTTTCCTCAATATTTTATATCTTCCCAGAACTTCTCTTTGGTCACGTTTTTCCCCGTGTCTCATTATCCTTCACCTTTCTCGCTTATCCCTCACCTTTCTCATCCTCTCCACTTTCTCTTTCCTCGAACCTGTCCCGAAACGAAGTCAAACGCACTGCGTTTTTCGGTCGTTTTCAACCGCATGCGATACAAATGCAATAGAATTCGTTCAAAACATTTTTCGATACAATCGATAGGTAACTAAATAGCATTATTTCGAACAGTACCCCTTACTGAGTCACCCTATATACTATAATAATTACGTATAATTTATAGTTCCGCTGGATGATCGTCATAAAGGATATATCCGATTTTCCCTACGATAGCTCGATACGTAACGGAAAAATTATACGAATGTTTAACTCGTGTCGAGATGTTAATCCGAGTTTAGTCGCTGGAGTGTCCGAAAGGAAAGCTAGGATATCATCGACTTGCGTTAGAGTGAAAGGTTACTCTGGGAACGAGGTTATGACAGTATATTCACGTAATACTTTAAAATCAACGTATATCGTTAGGAAAGTAGGATAATACGTTGAAAATGTACGAGCTACTTCCGTCCATTTAATTTCTTCGACCTGGTGTGCTCGTTTACAATTTACAGATTCATATTTATAATATCGAATACGTGTCAATGCTAGATTAAAACTAATCGTAAGATCGCTGGTTTCCTTAAAACGTGGATATTCCAGTTACCAAACTAACGGGAGGCTTCGAAATCGTTAGATCGAGACAGCGAATGTAAAAATATGAAACACGATTAATCTCGCGGAGCAAAATTTAATTTAAAAGGCTCGTAATTAATCGTTTCTCTGGCATCGTGAATAGAAATTGGTGGAAGAAAAGAACAAGGAATAGTCCAGTCTCCAAGATAATTACGTTTCACCGTTTATGAATTGCGAAGCTCGTTCTCGGAGATGTTAAAAATTTTGGAATTTTCTAGTTTTAGAATAGCCTGGTAAGTAGTATGTATGTTACTTTACGTTACCACAAAGTGAACAATTCGAAAGCAAATAAAACCAAGAACGCATCGTTTTCGTGCCTGAATATCTAATCGTTATTTAGGTATATACGTAGGCGGCAGTCATCGTGACCTTTAAGAGTCCGGCGCATAACGAAAACGATATCTCTATCGTATTCACTCTAAACGTATAGGTAATAGTATAATACTGCCGGACGTATGTGTAACGTTTTTAATAGAATCACTAACTCCGTGGACTTTTACGGGAACGTGATTTAAACCCGAGATACCGATCGACTCGTCCTTCGATTTACCTTCGAAAAATTTCACTCTCACTTCAAGGACGATTAACAATTCTATGAAACCGTTTCACCGAGCGTAAGATGCGTTTCTTCTTGCGTCGATCTTTTGAAGTTCGTCTTTCTTTCTTGATATTCGATAACCTTGCGCTTCAAGATATTCGGTGAGTAATATACAGTATATCGTTAGAGATTCCACATCGAGTATGGGTCAATACGCTATTGCGAGGACATTTTCTTAAATCAGACGTCCCGGGGAATACCCATTTTTAGATACTTAATGACCCATTGGCTGGAATTCCTCTTATGTCATATCTTTTTCTGCGTAAATATATATGCATGTATATGTCTTTCACACGCTTCCGATAATTTGACAAAAGAACGTTTCGAGTAAAAGTTAATCGGCTTTCGATCGACTAGGACTAACTGTATAAGAAATGAAATCACGAATGGCGAGCATAAACGAGAAAAGCGTTGAAAAGCGCATACGCGCATTACAAGAGAAGCACAAACGGCATATATAGTATTATAACATAATACCTGTATTTCAGAGCGATTCTACCGATATTTAATTATTACTATTAACAGCACGTTATGACGCCACAAATGCTTGCAATTGAATTTTTGCAAATATTATTAGTAATTTACTCGTTTCGCTCTATGTAATTGCGAGTTGTACAGCTTCGACAAGACTTTTGACAATGTAAAAGCAAACGCTGTAGCGCGCAACGTGTTAATCGGAGACTTCGATGCCAGAAAGACGCGATAGAAGAGTAAACGATAGAAGAGTAAACGATAGAAGTGTAAACGATAGAAGAGTTTCCAACGTTCTTATTTTCTTACCCGGTAACTGAAACCGTGATAACTTTCTGGCATAACTTTCCTACGTGTTATACAGGCAAGTAGCACGCAATTTAGCGTAATCGCGAGTTCATAGATCAATCGTACCTCTCGGCTGAACGTTGCGCGATACTCGTTTTCTAGGTCTTGATCGTGAAAATTGCATCATCTATAAATAGAATACTAAAATCTTCCTGTACATTCAAGGACAGAGAATAGGAGACAATGGATTTTATTAAATTTTTAAAAGAAATTAAACTGCTAAGGAGAACGATACAGCGACTACTATCTAATATTCCTTCTTTTAATCTTATTTGGAAATAAGATGGAAATATCTGAACGATCGGTGGCAGATTTCTTCACGTTCGTAAGTTTTGTCATTCCTTGTCGACGGATATGAAATTGAATATGAATGGTAAAGTAATCGTCAATTCAATTATCAACGGGTTTCTCCTCCTTTCCTATCGAGTCTTACTCCATTTAGAAATCAACTTTTCCATGTTTAGCTTATAAAATCTTGAGGAATTTGCTTACAACTTTTTCCTTAAATTCCGCTTCTCGCGACCTATGGGAGCTATGCAAATAATCGAAATACACGTGTATTCTTGTTTCTAACTATTAGACATCTATTATAAGACGTCTATTATTAGACATTTAATTGTAAGACATCCATCTGGTCTGGGCAATCTCATAAAAAATATGATTTCCCAAATTAACTGTGTATTCGCGCAAGATAATCGTCCAAAGTACAGTAAAATCTTGCAAGGACTATTCGCAAGACGTACGAGGGCGCAATTAAAATTGCTTATTAAAATTATATAACGCGCAAAGCACAAAAATCGAAATACGATCGACGGGGTAGTTTGTATCTACAAACAATGGATGCGTTATATACAATGGATGGATTAAAAAAGAATTTCGTTTTATTATGTACAGATGATTGATAAGATTTTTATCATTTAGCTGAGAATGTTTGGCGACTCGAACGACGCTGTAAACTAACTTATTGCTCGTAAACCGTGAACGGTATAAATAATCAAAGTTATCGCATAATTTTACGATCTTTGTCTTCTCGATCGCCGCTGCTGATTACTAGTTCACTTTTTTTTTCTTACGTATCCTCGAAAACCTGAAAACCTAGAGACGAAAATCTGTTGACGCGCCATGATAACACGTGCCTCGGTTAGCTGTATTTCAATCTTCGATAGCCTTGCCTATTCGGCTGTTCAAAGTACGTCTAACGTTCTATTTTACGGTAGAAGGTCGATCATCGTAACGTTGATTAGTGGAAAACTTTCAGTTAATTGCTCGAAAGATTTTCTGCAGGAAATTAAAAAAAAAACACATGAATAGAGACTGAAAAAAATTGTTACATTTTCATTCAGACACTTTTTTCCTGTTTCGTATTCGTAAAATGTGTCTAGAATAAAGCGTCTCGTATGACTATCTGGAAACGAAGGTTATCTGAAAGCCAAGGTATGAATAAAAAATGACTTTGTGAAATTTATTGACAAGCGTTACTCGCGTCTGTTACTATTTTTTTGATTCGCGATGAAACTAAGTGTTCGAAGCTGAATAAGTTTTAAAGCAAAGTTTTGATCTGACACAAAAATCAATTTCAAGCTTATCAAAAAATAGGTATTTCGATTAAATCGATAGCCTGTCGTTTCGTAATATGTTTCGTAGCGTTGACAGAAAGTTAAATTTCAACTGCTGCTCGATAACCGTAATACTCTCTACTATAAAATATTAGATTATAGTACTTTGCGATATTTCCGTTGATCGCTGACATTTATTTTCTAATTTATACTATATGTTAACTAGACGATTATCACGTACCTAATCATATTTATAATCTTCATCGGGCCGTGCTGCGCTTAGTTTTTATATTCTTCCAGATATGTTATTAGCTATTACGCTCTAATTTATCATTTAAACGTTAGACGCTAAACTACGACTATAGATGAATATCACATTGAAATATGGCAATTACTTTCCAATTTTACGATTGTTATTTTCAGTTCTTTTAGTGAAACAGTTAGAAATCGTATCCATGTCGTAGAAAGTTTTCAAATCCGTTTAAGGATCGTTTACCAAAGATTTAGCAAACTAGTTGAATTTTATCTCGTCGAAGTTAAAAGTATTTTCTGCTTGAAACGCCTCTTACCTGTCATTGTTGTTAATCTATCAGTAAAATAATCGTTAGATCGTCAGGATTACCCGACGAAATCACTATTTTCTTTTTTCCAATATTCATACATAATCGAAACGTATTTCGTAATATTCGATGGCGTTTGTAAATTTATTCCAAGCTAACCCTTGAACGTATGGAACTTTTTGAATTTCAATTCTATGGAAATTGTACAAACGACAGGTTGCTCTTTTCTAAATATATAAATATCGTAAAATATTTTAAACTACTCGACGCATT
This sequence comes from Bombus haemorrhoidalis, assembly GCA_014825975.1. Taxonomy (NCBI): domain Eukaryota; kingdom Metazoa; phylum Arthropoda; class Insecta; order Hymenoptera; family Apidae; genus Bombus; species Bombus haemorrhoidalis. The sequence goes on along the minus strand of CM026172.1, from coordinate 12,110,495 downwards.
TTGTCATATTAATGGGATACCTTCGATATTAGTTAAATTTCTGCCGACTATTTGGCGATATTGCACGATTTACGACGTAAATTCGCTTTTGATCGCACCTGCTGTGTAAACTTATATGTTCTGTATGAGAAAACCATATTATTCCTGCTAACGCCTATAATAATTCCTACGGTTTCGCATTCTTAACTATCATCATCGTTAGAGTACTGTAATGCAAGAACTCTCACAATTATCGACAATCACCGGGTGCATACTGTTAGCAAAAAGTACTATTTGCTCACGAGCTTATTCACGACTATTCGTTGCTTGCCTACTTGAAGCGCTTTCCTATTTATACAAATTTTTCAAACATACTTTTGTAAGTTGATAGATGCGAGTTTACGAATTTATTTAATTATTTTAAATTTAACTTATTCTTACTTGCCGAATAATTTTCAATCGATCGAAGCAAATATTTATCGGTTTCAATGCATCTGCAGATACGATATTAATTTTATTAATTTGCACGTTCTTTCTCTTCGATTTAGTTGTTATAATTTAATTATTGATAATTTCGTTATACGTAGATTTCGAAACGATACGATTAGTAAAATATACTTTTTAGTAAGAGAAGAACGATAATAATAGCATTGCTATTATATACACGAAGCGAACCAATCAATTAAGTACACTCGATAACCTTGTTTTTCCTTTTATAGGTAATTCGATTACTAATCCGACTTTAATGAGATGTTAATTTATAATTCGTAATTTATAATTCAATGAAGCGATTAGTTCGAATATTCATTCAACGATCATTCAACGACGCGAACTTTATTTTTTTTGGCGAGATACTTTTGCATAAAATATGAACGTTAAAAGTAGAAACGAAGCAATTTATTATCGTTTTATTAATGTTTAACGGTCGAAAATTATTTTAGTTCCTTGTCATTTATGAAATATATACATTTATGGTAGTTAATATCGTTCCTTTTTATATATGAATTTCTCTTGCCGACGTTACATGTTACGCGTTTCTTAATCGAAGATATTCAATTTATTCAAATTTTAAAATGCTGATGGAGACAAAGAGACACGGCTGGTTATTTACGTGAAGCTTTAATTACTTACGATTTAGGTAAAAACAGACGAAAGAAATGAATGATAGTCGGATAGGATATGAATGATAGATAGATAGGAAACGGAATTTAAAAATTTCTCTCAAGTCGAATATAATCACGGTGCTTTGCAAAAATTGCTTGTTTGTCGAGGATTGCTGAACGGAAACTACGTTCGCAGCTCTTTATATATATATATATATATAAGGTCAACGATCTCTCAAGAACGAAATTTACGGTTTTGTACGGAGTAAAAAAATAGGGAGAAGAAGAGAACAAACGAGTTTGACAAGGAGAACCTCCGTAACTGCTCTATGGACATTAATACAAGTACATACAGCCAGTGTAACAAGTGTAACTTTTTTAACTGTGTATAAGTTTATCATCTTTTTCGCGATCCCGACCATTTGCAATTTTTCCAAAATATTTTTACGCGTCATTTCGTAGACCATTTCTAACTGAAACTGAAAAAAGGTTCGAGTCGTTCGATGCGATTTTTAAAAAAGTTATGCTGTTTTACACTACCTGTATATGCAAATGTATCAGAATGACATTAAATACATCAACGTCGGCCTAGTAGAATAATTCTAACGTAACGATGATTTATGTATGTCCTTTTTATTTATCTAATTTACCTATTTATTTATTTAATAGTAATAAATAGACCGCGAATTTGTATGTCTCGCGACGGTGCAAAACACACACGAGGGATGAACGTAATAAATAAATATATAAAGTACAATAATCGTTATAATTTTGAACGGTCGAGCCAAGTCTTTATCTTCGATTCCGTTCCTTTAGCCGCGTTCGTAAAAATGTCTGCATAAAAATCCACAGTGTAATGACATCTGTGTATTTCTCCACGCATGTATCAGCATTAGGTATCTTGATCTATGTGCGTACGATAAAGCTGCAGAAGGATTGTGCCTGAACATTGAACAGAAAAAATAAAAGTTCTCCAGATTTTTCAATGTTAAATCGATGATTCCGATCATTCCGATCTCTAAGTTGCACAAAGTTCCGAGAAAAAGATGCAAGTGTTATGTACGATCGTGCATAGACGAAGGTCTTAACTTTATTTTGCTTTGAACGTTGCGACAATCGAATCGCAGACTATTATTAGGAAAATATGTGAAAGGTTTTTAAAAGTAGCACGCGATAAACTAATACACGCTCGGCTTTATTTTCCATTTTCTCTTTCTTTTGAGTTAGGCAATCTGGAACTGATGTAATTCTACGCCAAGGTCATTGACGAGATTAACCTTAAGCTGTTAATTCATTTTAATTTCCCAAACCAAAGAATTGATCAAAGAATTTCTTTAAAGATTGACAATTGTTGCTTTTCACTCGTCGAAGACCCTAAGTAACTCGGATTGAGCCCTAAAAGATCACGATTTTAGATATTTAACAAAGTTTTATTCGGACAAAAGAATTTCCAATTCTTAACTTATCTCAGATTTTATTTAAACAGTTGGACTGCTTCGTAATTGAAAAATCAAGTTCGAAACTGCTGTCACACTCAATGTGCGAGCATCGTATACGGCGAGTATCCGCTTTCTATCGAAGGAACTTCGCAAGCGTTTAAACTCGTCGGGACCGAAACGTCGATAACGCGACGTTCTCGAAGAACTCGGAACTTGGGTCAATTCTGTGGAGACAGAAGGACGATCGAGCGACGTTTGTGGAGAGGCAGGAGCCGATCCTCTGGAACAGGAAATCCGGACCATCTCCCGAAAAACGGATTTCCAGTGACATTTTCCACAGCGTCGCAGTGGTACACTACGAAACGATGACGTCGCTACCACTTGAGGAAACTGAATCGAAATTATCGGAGTATCGTGCGAGTCGGATCTATGCGTCCCGAACTCTCTACGAACGTCCGTGCCACGGAACGTTGATCCCGCTAAGAAGAACTCGTCCGGGGGAGAGGCATATCCTACATGCAGGAATCCAAGAAAGGTAGCGGCAAGAAATCCGCGTTAGGTACCTTGCCATCCTGGTAAATGTGTATGATTTACGCCTGCCAGGATGTCGGAGCCGTTACATCGACGAGGTACCAGCGTCAACATCGATCCATAAAGACGACCGGCGGAAAGACGCAACGTCCGCGACGCCTCGCCGTCAGATCGAACAAAACGCGCGTGGTCCCGGTATGGGCCGAGTGCCAGCAGTTGTTGCCTCTGGCGGGGAACAATTAGGAAATAGTGAAATCAAAGAGGATCGCATCAAGGATGAAGGAACTCGACAGACCCGGTATCGCATTCAAGGTTGCGCGAACGAAACTCAGGGAAGCGCCCTCGTCGATCTTCGATCTTGAATTTGACGCTGGCGCGTGCCACGACGATAGGCTAAGATCGAGACCACCGATCCTTTCGGCGCGGAAATTATCGCGCGCGAAATAGTCGACGGGTGCCAGATTTTAAAGCGGAAAGACAACGTAATACCTCTTTTTCTTTATGCTCTCCTCGCATTTCGTACGATAAGTTTTACGACGTTAAATCAATTATCTTTCGATCCAAGTACGTCAATACGTTTCATAGAGAATCCAACATATGGTGTACGAAGAAGATGGATAGTTCCATTTAAAGAGATCGAGGTGACCTTGAAATCTATGAAACTTTCGAAGAAGATACATGTATCGCGTGATACATCGTTCGAAAGCATTTCATTTTTCCTAACGATCGCTTTTTCTATATTCTCTCTACCGCTTTGATGCTGCGGCTTGCCCTAATTGCGTGCGACATCCTGCATACATAGTGGACGTAGCTCGTAAAGAGACGAATAAATATACAGATGTCGTACAGGTATTTAGGCTGTTTTTTAAATGAAGTCGTGCGATCACACACGTACATGTTTTATACGCATGTGTATAGTTTCAAATTTACGAATAAATATTTTCCAAAAGTTTTAAAGCATCCGTCAAAAAGCGTAGTCTGTTCGTATTTTCTATCAATAGACGAAAATATACATTTTTACGCTATGCAACATTTTATCGTAGTTACAACGAAAAGCGAAATTAAATTTCCTCTTCCGAAGAAGCTATATAGAATTCGATTATTTTGAGAGCCATCGTCTTCTAATCTTTCCAAACGCTTTAGTTTTTTTTTTTTTTTTTACTCATTTTTAAGGAAATAGTACGTGTAGCAGTGACGCTAAATGTCAATCATTTATTTGTTATCGTCGATCTTGGCGTATTTAACGCTTAGTAAACACTTCCACGAAGTAAATGCACTTAGTGCATTTATCACCGACACGAAACGGAAGAACGTTATTTATAAGGACGCGCGAGACGAATAGCGAACATATAGCCGTGCGACTTTGATATTTTGTCGTCGATGTTAATGTTAACAGCTCTTTATAGAAAGGTAGATGTAACGAGGAATATCCTTAAAGTAGTTGCACGTCACATCTTGCACGTCTAAGTAGAAATATAATTGTAGAGATAATCGTAGAGATATAATTGTGGGATATACATTTTATATTTTTATATTTCCAACAAAATTGCAAATTATTTTAAGACGTTAATAGAGTTTTACAAATTTCATTATTTACCTGTTTAATATCGTGCTTACTGATATCGTTTAAAAGAAGGATAGTTTCGCTTCCTCGCTACTGTCGTAGCGATACATTATCGCAAACTGACCTATTAAAATTTCAGCATTTTTACGCTGAAATTTGCTGTCCGTGAGTTTAAGAACGAGTGACTCAGAGTACAGGGAAACGATTAACTTGCACGTATGTACGTTTCATTTACCAATTCCCCGTTTAAACATAAGCAATTTACCACAAAAGATTGGCAAACCAACGATCGTCGAAAGTGTATATCCTGAAAGTAGGATAACGGGCAATATCCGAGGAATTCTTGTAGAATAAATTCCCTCGTATTTCATTTTTCGACGCGCACCATCTATTCTGAATCGTTTTACATTTCCTGTGATGTAAATATAAACGGCGCACTGTGGTGAAATATCTTGATCATGATAAAAGGTAGATCTGTTATTGGTCGTTGATATAATCTTTATTTCTCCGACTTTTTAAACGTAAAATGACAAGCAACCACAAAAATATAATAAATTGTACAAATTCCTTTGTACATTTCATCGTGCTTATTTCTCTATATCTATATTTTATATTACACGTTACGTCGTGTTTACTTTTGCACCTTCGAATTTCCCATAAATGCGTAAAAATGCAAAGTCTAGTAGCAAGTTGTAACATTTATATATTATTGTCACGTACGAACGATAGAGATATACGATAAAGGAAGCTATGTATATTCCTTGAGAAATGAAAAGTAAAAAGTACTTCGCGTCCGACGGAATATCAACGATCAGGAAGAAAAAGGAAACGTCCGGGGCCGAAGCTAAATCTTCGTTCGATCAAAAGGAAAGTATTTCATTGAAGTGGCATTGAGGAAGCGATCGTAAATATCGACGTCTCGAAATAGATGCTCGGATTGAACATTCTCGCGCGTACACTGCGCAAACATTAAAATAAGAACGAAAGGAGTATTTCACAGATCACCTTCGTATCAGAATAAAATATGTACACCGCTGGCCGACAAACGCGTTACGACACGTACTCGTTTCATCCATTAGAAAATTTCAACTTTTACTTTATTTATTTTTTTAATGTAAAATACTTTTCACGTCTTAAGACACGTATAAAGCGTCCGGCACCGGCACGACAGAACATCGAAACATGCGTTTGATATAAGGTGGTTCATACTATTCGTCACTCGTTTAGATGCCGAGACGTAACGATTCGTGCCGTATTGTATAAATTGGCCATAATGCGAATGAAATAACAGATTTATAATAAGATAATTGGGAAATAAAAACGGGCAAGAGTATCCAATTTGTAGAAAATATCGATAGAAGTCATTTATATACGTATAAGCATTTGATCGAAATCGATTGACGTTGTATATATACGATATATAAATCTCCAAAATGTGTTGTTTAAATTTTAATTAAAAAACATTACACGTAAAAGAGTTGTAAAAGCTGACCTTTACCTTTTTCAAACGAATCCCAGCTTTCCAATGTATGCATCGCTACATATAAAATCTGAGATATCCCGTGAAACGTAGTGTTTAAAAGCTTTATAATAATTCCACGTATAAAATATCAAAGTCGTTAAAATGCCCTAGATTTCATACGGCATTCCAATAAATATACAGGTTCTAAGAGGCCTGTATGTTATTATTTCGTAAGTATAGTAGCGCTCGCATATAATTATCTTTATACGTAGCGACAATATTTCATTCTGATATGCCAGGACAATTTATTACTAATTACACAGATGAAATATCAGGATGTAATTAACTATATAACTACTTTACTTCGCTGAAGCAAAATTTACTTCTCTTTGATCGAATACTGTCATTATTATAGTACTTCGTAACTATACGATATTTGCTTTCCTATTGCTCCTGTTTTACGAGTATAATGAAGTAAAGGAACATCCATTTTCTACGAGAACTAAATATTCCACGGTTCTGAACCATATTTACACATACTCGGATTTTCGAATGAAGCATTTTTTGCATCAAATACTACGTATCGTTATCGTGGTATCAAATTTTCATAGCCATACGAAAGTCCATATACTCGGTACTAAATGCTATAACATAGACAGAATGGTGTACAAATACTTTCTCTAACCATTTTTCTTCCTTGTCGCGTACACCATAGCGAACTAATCAGTTTCGCTACGATAGTATTTAACACTGTAAATACCGCAGTTTCTTCCTCCTTTTTCCCTTTCAAACGCGTCTCAACAACAATCGTTGAAAAATAATCGATCATTAACAGAAAAACACTATATATATATAAAAATACTTATCTTCCTTTGAAAATCAAAAGCTTGCTGAAAGGAATTATTCCATTTGTTAACGAAAGTAGTAATTTTCACTGATTCCTCGTCTTTTTTAGCTTGTTTTTATTTATTTTTTCTTTTTTTGTCTTCTTTCGTTGAACTTCAAAAACTCCTCATAATCGGTTAATACGACTTTACATTGGCCTATTATTAAATTGTTTCAGTCGTCAATGGTCAGTTGTCATAGAAATATAAAGAGCTCGCGTTAGTACTCGAAACGGACGATGAATCGATCTTCCGTAAAAACGAAGTAACACGACGCGTCGTCAGTACGAAGTAGGTTATAACGCTGGGAGGACCATCGGCAAGTTGTTATAGATGTTATGTGCTTTTATCTCATCGGTACGGTTACTTAATAGCCTATGAATCACGTAATATCGAATACGTGACGGAGCCGGTCGAGCAAGTCAAAAATGTCTGCGCTACTGTGGACCGTACTTCTTCCAGAGTTTCTCTGAACAGCCGAGAGTGAAAGTAATCTCAAAATTGCCAAGTCCACGAATACGTGTGTATCCCTCTTGCTTTCGATCGCTACAGGCGCCTTACGTCTCTCTCTCTCTCTCTCTCTCTCTCTCTCTCTCTCTCTCTCTCTCTCTCTCTAGCTCTCCGGCTTATGCTTCGGAAACGCGCCAGCCCTGGTACATACATTTTGCAACCCGCCGTATAAAAATGTTTGGACAGGTGCGGTTTTGTAACCCTGACTGCATTCCAGCGCAAGGGGCTAATCGTTAATCGGATTTACGCTGCGAGAAGAGCTTCGACTCGTTACGAATAACCGTGCATGATTTTTTCCCAGCCCAGGGAAACTTTCTGTCTGCTATCGGCTATCGAAACGGATTTAGATCGCGGATGTAGACGTATGGTTTAGATAAGGATATAGCGACGATCGTTCGAAAAATCGTTCTTTGACGAAACTGTGAAGTTTTCACATTTTCCAATGGTACACGTTAGACGTGTTGATTTTTAAACACGTTGTTTCTAACAACGCGGATTCTTAATATAAACTTTTACGAACGTAGAATGTAAGGAAACAAAAGTTAAATAGAGGTTTGCTTCACCCGTTAGACGTTGTAGCGGGCACCGTACTACGAATATGTATTTTATATATCTTTGCATATTAGATGCATTCTGTACGTTCGCGCGTACTAAAATTTTCCATAAATGCACAAGCATTCGCGATCTTTATACTCGTTAAATCGTTTATCCTTCAAAATCTTTTGTTACGAGTTCAGACGTAGCATCAATTTGCCAAAATGTGCGGCATCTCGCATTAACTTTCGTCGAGGTTTCTCGAATAAAAAAAAAAAAAAAAACAGTTTAAGAAGACCTAGCCGTTCCATATGTAATTTCGATCAATTCTATTTTAATAAATCAAGGAAGATATAGACCGTATCGATGGCCGACTTGTGCCATCATCTTTGTGATTCATCTTTGACGTACCTATTTAGAAATTTCATTGACCCGATTGCACTATTTTCGTTTCTTTTTTTTTCTTTTTATTTCGTAAGATGTATCGTATCTTCTTCCTTCCTTTATGATATTTAAAGACGTTCGATCGCTTATATAACGCGTCTCATTTACTTAATTGTTCCCCGGTTGGAGTGAACTGTGAATGAACGAAGTAAATCTTATAACGATAAACATCAGCGTTTACAGTTGCGACAGAAAACAATTGTAATTGTTCCGGTTACTGCGATATCCCTTTACTTTGATTTTATTTATGAGTTATTCAACTCACGATATTTACGATTAATAGTCTCCGGATGCAGAACGATTTTATAGCGCTCTGTTCGTACTTAACTTATAGTACAAACTTCGATCGATTTGTCGGCTGATTTTTTCACCAATTACTTTGAAAATGATTCGATATCCGGAACAGAAGAGGTGATGAGATATAACGAGTTAGGTGAGTTCGATCATTATCGTACTTCCACGAATGGATTCATTTTTAACAATTTTTGTTTCACCCATATATAATTCTAACCTCGAGGATTACAGAATGGTTTTCCGGTTTATAACTTCCCTATCAATATTCTGGAACGGGATAAGGAGTCTTTTTCTTCCTCGGGAGACACTCTCACAGATCCTGCGCGAATCTTTCAACTCAATTTTCTTAACGCGTTATGATTAATATTTAGCTGGCCGAGTGAGAGTTGAAGCAAGAAGCTACGGTTTTTAAGTAAACTTTATTTACTACCTATTCTTACTGAAAAACGATTTATAATTTAAACAGAAAACAGAACGCGCTACCAACTCGTGTAATTTATCGCTGTACCTAAACGCTCATTTCGAACGGTATTTCACAATTGCGTTGCAGAAACCGTAGTTCCGTCGTTCGTCGTTCAAGAAGTAAAACTGCGCTACAAAAACTACGAAAACGAACAGCACTCTAACAAGTACAAAATCGAAGTTTACATGTATATGTAGATTCTCGTAAGACATTACTTTCAATAATCTGTCGCATATGGCAAACGTGTTGCCTGCTTTTAATCTCGTATCGTGGTCAACGAAGGAGAATGAAAGAATAAAAATGAAACCTCTGATTTCGTGATTAAAAAGATAATACGCTATAGCAACGAAACCAGCTTCTGATTCTTCAAATGCCAAACAACGTTAACCATCAACGTCAAACGATAAGATAAAAACGTCAAAAGACATTAATACAACTCTACTAAAAACACTTTCACGTTGCTTTTATTAATGGGATGAGATGTCTGGTAAAAGAGTCTGTAGGTCTATGGAAAATGTATCGGGGATATCGATCAACAAGTAGTTGAATTATCATGAGATATATATTTATTTCGAGCATATAAAAAGGAAAAGAAAGTTCTGTAAGAGAGCCGTTATAATTGGCTGGCTAACCGTAGTTAATATTGGAAAGTAAGAATCAAAGCTTCTTTACGAGAAGAAGATTGCTTGACCGGCGACTTTTTCTTATAGGTTCCTTCTACCAGACAGCTCGTCAATGAACAATTGCAAAGACAAAAAATCTTTAATAATATTATTACTAGACTCGTGCCAGTGAAATCGAAATTAAGCTACGAGATCCATAAGAGCAACGATGAGACGGTCGTTCTGACGATTCTGTTAATTCGGTGGTGTTTAAGAAGACGTTGCTTTCACCTTATTAGAGCGGAAGACAAAAACTGGGAAAAACTGGTTCGGAATGAAAGGCATATCCTGGAATGATGCATCGCTTCGAAAGTGTGATCCCGTAAAGGCAAGCAACGCGATTTGTAGAAACGACTGCCTGGTTTCTGTGTAGCATTCGCTAAAAGCGAAAATACGGGACACACATATCGATGTAACAATAGCCCGTGAAGGAGCTATTTCCAATAACGGAGGTCAAGGTACAGTAGGCTAGTGGAACAGGTTGCCCTACTATCGTGTATGTTACGCATCCTTCCGATTATGCTCGACTATAGCCAACGTGCTTTACAGTCGCGAGCGTCGGTGCATGGTTTGGTCAGAATCCGATCTGAACGCTGCAGCGCGACGCGGCGTCCCGTTCTCTTCGAAACTTTTCAATCGAGTGAAATTCCCGGCAATAGACACTGGCCAATTGCGTGGAAAGTTTGAAAAAGTAGAAACGAACTTAAGGAAATAACTTAAATTACAGTACATCCGTGTCGAATTCTTATATTTATGCGAACGATGATATAGGTTTGATCCTTGTGGTATCGAATATTTACGAAATACTTCTTTTAACCGATAATCACGAACGTTTGTAAGTTTTGCAATCGTCGAAACGTTCGTTACAAAGAAAATATATTCGTTTATTCGTTAATAACGTTATCAAATTATGATAGTCATCAAATTATTATTCAATTATTTAGTAAATAATCTGTAGAAGAATATATAATAAATGATATATATATATTGTGGCATTGAGCATATTACATATATGTAATAAACTTCATCGATACGTACTTGCACCAGTTTACATATCCACTTGCAGTCCACTTATCTTTATCTCTAGTTACATTCTTTTTAATTAACAGTATTCGTATCGGAAGATTCTTTGCGAGAGACTTTTTTCCAAATAACTTTTTTCCAATTTCAAGTTCATCGAAATAACGTTATGCTGCGAATGCATTTGGTGAATTAACGTTAAATTGAAAACGAACAGCAAACGCATTCCCCTTACGATACATGGAGAAAACGAGAACCTCTTATGATAATTCAAGTTTCTCTGGTAACGTTAAGAATTTCTTCCTGATTTGAAGGTGGAAGCAGGAAAACTCTCTAATCTGTTACACATCTTCGAAGGAAGTTTAACTTTCAGAGTAACATGCCTTTTAAGGATTTTTATGGCAACTTTTTTCACGCCCTTTAATATCGCGACGCGGTGTTTTAAATTTATTTATTACGCGAAAATATAAAGTTGAAACTATCGTGGAAAGTTTACTACGTGTAATATGTAACTTTTATATCGATATATATAACAAAACACGAAGATCTTATCAATCGTGCATTTGCTTCCGATAATCGCTATTGTGTTAGTTGCGAAAACATTAACAAATTTTCTTATATAGGGTAATGGAACAAGATGGAATAGGTAGCTGACTAAATATTTAGATTACACAGGTTTAAAGGAATATAGGTATAGAAGGATATTTGTTGGAATACTCAGGTTTGTATCCGATGAAAGCCATAACCAACGATAATGTAGCGTTTAAATTTGGAAAAAAGTTCAACCGCATTATCTCGCGGAATTGAGATTCTGATCGTCATACTTTCGCGGTAAAATACGCGCGCTAACGCTCTTGAACACCGGATCGTTTCATCACGATCTAACGGAACCATACAGAAAATCATAGAGTAGCTACGATATGCTTACCGTGCTTGAGTTTCCCGTTCTTTGAAACGAGGAAGGACAAAGGTCGTGGAACCTTGTCCGTGCACAGGCCATCGTGTTGACTCGTTCTTTGTCCGAATAGAGCGTTTCTTCCCACTTTCATGTATTCTTTGCCCATCTTCTTTGGCGAACTGATCCCTAATAATGACCCTAAGAACTTCATTTTGATCTATTGCGCAATCAGATTTCACGATAATCATAGAACTTTCACAATTTTCTTGAAACTCGCTCTAACCTTGCTTTTCTAACGCTAATTTTTCTAACACTGTACCGATCAGGCTTCGAGACGTTAAAGTTCCTCGATATTAAGCACGACGTAATATGCTATGAGAAACGTCGAAGAGATCGCGAAAGCGATAAATACCGTTGCTAGAGTTAGTTTACTGTTAATAGTCTCGCTATTAAGATTCACGGTAATTCAGTTAATTGGATAATTCGTGCTCTGTTTATCGCCACTATACCGTAGAAATTTTGTTTCGCTTAATCTACGATTTGTTACGTTTTGAGAGTATCGTTTCACGTCACTTCTCCGAACATCGTTCCCCGGGGGTGTACGCGATCTCTTCTTAAAACTTCTATTTGGTTGATAGGAATCGTTCGCTTCCTTCTTCGCGATCGGTATCGATTCCTCCTTGCTCAAACTTATTTCCCGCTATATCTCTTTTCTTTACTGTTAGTTAATAGCTCGAATTACGCTTTCACGATCGTTCACGAGATGCTGTTCTTCGTCCTTAACCTCGACGATCCTCTGCGATTTTCGCTCAGGTAGCGCGCGCCTCTATCTTTGTAGGAGTCGTCTTCTGAAATAGGAAAAAGAGCCGATGTTAGTGAAGTGAGTTCATTTAAATCGTTCGGCTTTCTGTCCGCGATGCATCGATCAAAGACACGTAGAAGGGAGAAAAGCAATATCTGAAGAAGCAATATAGAGAGGAAAAGATCGATCGATGATAGCGAGATTCAGATACGGTAACGAGGAAGGATTTTAATAAATTGCGGGCGAAAACAAAGGTATTATTTGAATATCAATTAGATACGTTATCCTGACACATACAGTATATATTTATAACTCATAAAAAGTAAAACTACTTAGAGATCATAGGTTTTTCATATTGAAATTTTCAATATACCGTATACGCAAATGTTCTTTAATTTAATTTTCAAATTTCTTACTTTCCTATATATTCCCTATATACAAAAATGAATCGCAAACCCGCGTTTTTACTTATACGCAGATAATTTTTAATAAACATATATATGCTGCAAGTGAAACCTCGATAAAAATATAACAACATCATAGAAAGCGTAAATAGTTTCGTCATGGAATATGAAAGTTATTTCGGTCTCTATACATATAATAGTAACAAGGTTAAAGGTTGAGGAAAAGGAAATTTCAAACAACACAGAGAATTCCTAATAGTACTTACACTTTCACTACTAGTTAGCACAAATACCTGGTATTTACTCGTGTGCTATATATAATGGTTATATATGGTCGGGAAAGTAGTAAAGAATATTTCTCTCATTATAATGTAACATCGTATTATGTTATATAAAATATAATCGTGTTTTAGAGGAGAAATATTGTTTCGGGATTAAAAAGAACGTACTAATACTTTGTCGGGATTTGTAGATACGCGTATAGTTTATTAAAAATTGGGAAAAAATTTAAATCTTTCAACGAAGTACGATTCTTTGACTCTCGATCGAATCACCGATGAACTTGATAAATTTTGTAAAATTACAGTTCTTTCGTTCGAGTTGGAGGTATGAAGCTACTCGTTGACCCATTACGAGAGAACCTCGAGAAAGTTACTTTAATCAGCTGCTGTTTACTTTTGAATTTTTAATGAAATCTATCTTAAAATATCCGAATTTTTAACACGTACATGCAAAAAATAGAAAGTGCCGATAGGAAAAATCTGTCGATCTGTCCAACATACGTTACGAAACATACGAGTGTATGTAATTGGTGTTGAATAAATTCTGTCTTAAGCATGACATTCGCATCTTATTACTGTTACAGTTTATTCTCTTACGTATACAATATTTCATAATTTTCGTACCATTGTATATTCGTGTAAGAACTATTTACATATATCAAATCTTATATCGTCTTACTGTTTATAAGACACGATTATTTCGAAAACGACTTTATCATTTTGTGACGCAACATTATTTATATTTTCATTCTTATTCCTTATATGCATTGCAATATAACAGCATATTTTGTTCCGATTACACGTATGATGATAAATATAAATCCTAGTAGGAGGTCCGCTGCGATATCTAAAGTTTCATCTAATTTCGTTGGTCTTCGATACTTTCCACCTTTAAACTTGCTTTTTAACCAGACATGGTTCAATTAAAAACATCTACATTCCTTGGTGTATAATTGTCGATTGTGTAAACTTCCCTGATTTACTAAACTAATATTTGCGTAACCATAACGAGACATCTTTGAAAGATATTAGAGATAACATTCTGTAAATATGGAATTCCGGAAAGGTATCGGGGAGGAATTGGCTTAACTGTATTTTTATTTTCCCAAGGAACTTGTCTGCGACGATGGTCGTCACACGAATACGTGTTTTTCACTTCGATACAAGTATTACGACGATCTCCCAGTTATTTTCGCTTCCCATATTTTTTTTCTACCGATTCACTAATACGTGCTTTAAGTAATTTGTCTGATTATAATGTTAAAAAATAGCATTATTTTATTACGCTTTACTACTTTAGTCCACGAATTTGTTGATAAAATATTTTACACGTACATATACCTAACCCCGCGGAGCTCCTTCTTCGTAAAAATTCCTTCAGACTCGGTGCAGGCGAGCAACGCTTCATCGTTGCGGTGTCGTTGTGCGATTCGGCAGGATAATATTTTTAATTGTGCAATGCACACGATCCCGCCACGATATCGCAAATGCGACGTCTCGGTGTCGTTGCGATCTCGTGTCAGCGACGTTGTGCGATTTATTTGTAGTTATGCAATGTATACAAGTCTGCGATGTCACAACCGAACAAACGATACTGCAGCGATTGCGCGTCATTTGCCAAATCGCAAAATTGTCGCACGGCGTAACAACCAAATATAATATCGATAGATTCGTTTTAACGTTATCGTTAATTACCTTTCTCCGTCAAATGGATTCTTCCGACATCGTATTGTTGGCAGAGGAAATTCGGAAATGTACCGAAATATGGAATGTAACGCGTGATAACTGTCGCGATGAAAATGGGAGCAACCTAGTTCGGATAAAAATCTATGAACAGCTCTACTCTACTACTACTACTACTACTACTACTACTACTACTGTCTACAGCTCAAATTTTAGAGAAATGCCTAACACCGGAAAGGCCGCCATTGGTAAGTCCTTGCCTTTTTCAAAAAAAAAAAAAATATATATATGCACGTATGGTGTAGCAAACAAATGCGCGAATCGACGATCATTTTAAAATACCTATTTACCATTATCTTCGAATATTCTGATATGTCTGTCTAATGATATGTCTAAAAGATTATACACGAATACGACTGGAAGGCTGGATATGTATATTTTATTCATTTTCAATCACACGTTGAAATAGCTAGTCGTCGAATATATGGCAAGTCGCATTACAGTATCGGTATCATTTAGCTGAATTCCGCTGCCGATTCGTCGAACGACTCGATACTCGTACGAAAGTAATTGAAAAGTTTGTCGCATCCTCTTTCAACTCCTAAGCATCGTGGCGATTTCAGAGGATTATCATTGTACAGTACCTTCTACCATTTCCTGTAATAAAATATTCGTACACTAAATACGCGAAACACTGTTTCGCGTATAGCTACGTTCCATCCATAGCCAGTTTCGAATCGCAGCAACGTCGTATCGGTTGTCCGCGACAATCGCATAGCGGCACGGCAACGGGATCGCAACCGGTGTCGTGCCGCTCGTCTGCATCTCAGAGATCGCGGTGCATCTGACAGATACGGTAGCTTAAAACTTAATTACGTTGTAGCGCTTATTTTTGCGAAAGAAACTAAACGACATATGAAAAGCCTTTAATTGTACTAAAATTAAATTCTACTATGATGTACCAGCCAACGATCTCACGCCGTGCCGGAACCGCTCGTTCTCGATCAGCAAAACATCAAATATAGATATACCCGAGGTATATATAAACTACATAATTTAAGTATAAAGAACGAACAATTACGAACTTGAAAATATCCAGAATTAGATTCCACGTGTGCCTGTCAGATGAGCCGCGATCTCAACCGTGACATGTAAATGTAGAAATGTACATACTATACCATGCGTGCAGTTTATAGGTCAAGTGTTTAGGCTATATCGAGTGAAAGCGTAGGTGGAGAAGGACGAAGAAAGAGGAGATAGGAGACGCGCGTAAAACTCTCAAGCCGTCAGACGAGAGCTGTACACGATAAATAAAACAAATTTCAAACAAGTATAGATTCCAAAGTAGTAAACAAATTACAAAGTTGATAAAAAAAGTTAGTTATAAGATCGTATTAATCGTTTAAGCCAATTATAAATTACGTTAACATACTGTGAAAAGTCCCGAGCCGAGGAAAAAACTCGAACAACAAAGAAATAGCCTTGTCAGATGACTAGAGCTGTTATGCATAACGAAAATAGGATTTGCCCAACGATAGACACGCAATGAAACCGTTACATCCCCGAAGAGACAAGATAATGGTTCTATAGCCCTGAGAACTGAGAATTTCCGCGACAAGAATACGAGATACTTAACAGATCATCGCAAAATGTTTCAACTCGTAACCAGTTATTCATTTTATCGAAACAATTGCCAACTTTATTACAAAAACTGAACAACGACTTCAATCGTATTGGTTCCTCTCCTTAAACCATCGTAAATCGTTGTATCTGCGCTTGTATATTCTTCGCCTGTGTTCATAAAAATGATGTGAATTTGCATGAACATCCGCACTCTATCGCTCGAACGATCGCGATTTAGATACGTCAACGAGAAGTTTATGAATTTTTCTAATCTCGTGCTATGTAAGCATCCGTAACCAACTGCCGTATTTTGACAGCAAATGCAGAAATTATCTTGCGTAAAAATTGCACGAACTTCGTGGAATATTCGATATTTCATGGCAGTGATTCAACGACGAACCGATTTCACCGACGTACGCACTATAGAAATGAACGAGTGTTAGAAGTGAAAACTATTTCAAACTTTCAGTGCCTAGATTTCGAAAAATGACGAAATGAATATAATATCTTTGGAAAGCTTGTTGGCCGTAATTTAAATTTCTGTACAAATATCTTACAATTATTGAGAAATTGTATATGAATGCGGTCGACTTGTTATGTACTTATCCGTGTACATATGTACGTTGCTCGTTACCGAAACATTAATCGAGCGATTGCTTAAACACATAGGATAATTGGTTATTTCTACACGTGTTTCACTTATCCATATTGATAATCTTCTAAGATTTGATCTTCAAAGGCGAACATATACCTAATATTAGTATTCCGAAACGTTTAATAATACAAAATGGAATACGTTATTGCTCGTCAAACAAGGTAATTACAGACGGATAATTTTAATCGTACTAACATTCGACGAATAAACATTAAACGCTAACGTTAAACACACGCAAGAACAATGGTTTGTAAGTAGAGATTTACTTTTTATCTATATACTTCTTATTTATGCAAATATTGTATCTCTGTTTTATAGTTAAATACTCCTTGCCCAAACAAATATATGTATAGCTGAATGAAGTCCGACTCGAGCATCCAAATGCTGAATACAAAAAATTTGAATAACGATTGACTTTTGAATAGATATACGATAACAGATGTTTTTCTCGTGTACGTACAAGTAAATTATTTAATAATACACACTTAGGTATGGATAGTACAAGAAGAAATACAATTAATTAATCGAGATATTGTAACATTTACGAGAGGTATCTCGTAGAACAAGTAAATAGTTCTTAATGGAAATTAACACCGAAATACTTTTTTCATGTAAATATGGTATAAGTGCATCGTAATCTGTTATGTTCTCTTCATATTTCCCCGGATGAATTATACGGCACGAATGATTAACGAAAAATGGCATAATCATACAAATCGTAAGTAGGAAGAAATAATTATACATTCGAGTCACAGAAATTATCAAGTTTCAACTATCTAATTTACAAAACACGTATACGTACACGTACATATTTGTTACGATACATTTTCTTCGTTATAGAGGTTACTTCTGACGTTATACGTCATTACGTTAATATTCCGCGATACTGTTCCGTCAGCGTCGAACATGCCGAATTCAAAGATCTGTCAGTGATGAGAATTTGGCAGAATTAAGGCAGTAGCAAACGAAACAGTTAAAACTCTATTGTCTTAGAAAATCGTTTAACGGCAAATTTTGATAGATGTTATTATCGATACTGGCTGCATTAACGTATCGATAATAAAATTAACAAACGATTGAACGCGAGTAAAGTCAGTTTTGTCAAATTTGTGAGCGTATTGCGTATAGCGTTCTTAACGATCGGAACAAGTTGAGACTGTTTCAAGTTATTAGAACGAAATACACATCTATTATATGTATATCTAATTAACATTTACGTTAGAAATTTGTTTGAAATGAAATTCTAGGATTATAGCCGCACTAAACGCCATGTGCTTTTCTACTCTCTACAAAGATGTATTTAATACTTGGGTGTTAAATACCGGAAGTCTTAAATACTTTCTTTCCTAGAAATTATCTCTATACAACTTTCATTTCCATATATTTTTAATGAAGCGTGTTATGACAGATTATATCAATGAGAGAGTATACTAATATAGCAGTCCTTGCATAGGTGATATACTCGTTAAAAATGATCGACGTAATTAGAGAAAAGTATAGTCTTTTATAAAATTTGTATAATCTCTTCAAAATATCAGTAACAATATTTTTGCGATCAAATGCCCCGTACGACATAAATAACATCGTGAATCAATTATAACGTAACAGTGTTCTATTTGTGCAAACAATGGATCTATGTACTTGCGCTAATCCTCTATTCTTCTGTAAATACTAATTTCCTTAAAATACTAATTTGTACGACAGCAAATACGAAACTGTAATAAGTTAGGGAAATGCTGTTGTGTTCTTAAGAAATCTTCAATAATTCTTTTTAATATATACCGCTTTGGAAATGGTCGTTCTAATCTTTTTTTTTTTTTTTTTTTTTTTTTTTTGGAAAATGAATTTGTTAATCCGCGTTAAAAGTATTGAATTATCGGATTGAAATCGAACCATCCAAGTATACTATAACGTTACTGCTTTTTGATATCCTGAAAACGCAAATCTATTATTTTGTAAAAATCTGTTTAGTAAACGTAACGAAACGCAAGTGTTACGGTAGCTCGCGATTGCATCGAAGTTTGCAAGACTCGATAAATTAAGGAAGAATTACGTTCGGTTGCTCCAGGGCCTTAAGAAATGTTTAACGATCGTGCGTATTCGCTGCAGATGCAGATCGAAGTACATACAGATGCGTATGTAAGTACATGTACATTTTACACGCATTTGAAATTTTCAACGCTTATATCGCAATCCTATATTGCCTTTCCTTGCTCTCGCTATCGTTCTTTCTCTTTCTTCTCCTCTTGATTGGTAGAGTACGCTTTGATCGAGATTAACGTCGAAGCGCGTTCGTTTCTTTCTTTTTCTTTTTCTTTCTCTTCTTTTTTCCTTCTTTGTGTTTTCATAATTGTGCATCTTATGGTTACTACACCACGTGAACAGAAAGGGATGGACATTTTACGTGCAACGCATCTCTTCGATAACAAGGTTCACGGTGCTATCGATCTTTGAAATTTTGTGCCATTTTTTCGCGAAAAGGGAGTTCGCACATAAAGATTAAGATGTTGTTCTGGAAAATAGCTTATACAACGGGGACAAGAATTTTTGATAATTATTGAGAATATGGGCGACCTCTCCGATTTCGATAACGTTGAAATATATCGTCAAGGTCAATATTTTATAATACTGTATGTATTGTCGAGCAATTTTTCCGGACATCTTGAAAATTAAGGCCGAGCGACGATTGCCACGTATAAAAAGGACGAGCAAGGACGAGATATATATATACATATTTGAAGATCACATATTTGAAAATCGGTGATGTCGTTCCCATTTCCAATAATCACAAAGTTTTTTAAACAAAAAGCGTCGTACAAAGTCGAGCAAAGTCTCGCTAAAGCGCCGTTTCATAGTCGCGTCGAAAAGTCATCGGAAGTTGTCAGTTACCAAAAAGCTAGTTTCGTCTAGTAAACTAGTCTTTCTAATTCCTCGAACAGACGCATACTGGTTGGCCCGTTTTTTAAAAAAGTTCTCCATTTTCAAGGACGTTCGAACACTTTCGTGAGTTACTTAATGTATCGCATGAAAAGTGTTGAAACCTGTAGAAATATGTATTCGATGTTTCTGGTACCTTCTACGATTTCTCCATTGAACGATCATAAAAGTTATTCAATGACGTGTCGCGATAATACCGTTGGTATTATTGCGATTCGATAGTATCGAACGTTTTAGAGAAAGCGGTAATGCATGGTCGCGTCTGATTCCTACTGTTTCGTTTCGTATTTGGAGCGTAAAGCATTTCTGAAATTTGGTATAGCAATGATTCTGTATAACGTTTCAAGCTACATTTACTTTCATCGATACGCTACACCTTACTTTCAATTTTCCATATCACGTTACAAAACTACGCGAGCTTACGGTAATCGTTATATTCTATAAAGACGTCGTATTACTTTTGCAAAGATCTGTTCGAAATATTTTTCTAAAACTAAATGTTAACCTTAAACGTTAAAGGTAATAATAGCTATCGTTATTATAAAATTGTATTCAAAATAGAATTTGTATTATACATACGTTAGGTTTGTCTCGTAGTAAAGATGCAACGATTTTACGTTTTTACGTTCTCTTTACAAAAATATATAAGCAAAGAGATATTAAGGAATTTTTATCGCTCTTTCGTCGTTTATACGTTTCCACGAAGATATTTAAAACGATCCTGTTAATATTTACGAGGAGGTAAACACACACACGTGATACCGATCGTATGTCCTGCGTATCGCTTGGAAACAAAAGCCGATCACCCGTTATACGTATAAGAAAAAATTGTTCAAAACGAGGACCTTGACAACGTATTTCAAGGTAACTATTCGGCAGTTCGAAACTTTACGCGTTAATAACGTATCAACGATTTAACGACTCGAACGGTTTCTCGAGCGATTCTTTCCATGCATTCGTTTCATCAAAGGACTATTTCCTAACGCTCGCCACCTCGCTGACAACGCCGAACCTTCTTCTAGCTATCGATGATCTAAATACGAATTTCGACGTAATTACGAATCAAACTAGCGACAATTCAAATAAAAAAAAAAAAGATAATAAAAGTTCTCGATCTTTCATCGACGAACGACGATAATCTGCGATATCCTAATCGATATTCAACTCGTCGAATGCTACGAGAATGCTAGTAGTAATCGTATCATAGAAAATATTTTCTCAAATATTATAAAGAGAAAAAAATAAATTTCGTTACGGCCGATGGAAGATCTTCAATTTGTTAAGATCCAAGAGGGAGGGAACCGAGATTTAACTGGAAGGCGGAATTTAACAAATTGCAAGTATGCTCGATGGATAACGATGGTACAATGTATTTTGTATCCGCTGACTATGTAGAAATACGTAGATATAACGACCGCAAGGACGAATGGTGTGGCTGACAGAGTTCACTTGCCGTCTATTTGCGAAGGAGGAACTGCGATTCCTGACTTTCCATTTGCGTCCACGAGGAGAGACAGAAACAAGCGTGACGCACATTTCCTACAACCGTTATCGCACCGAGAACCTACAACCAGATCGGGCTTTCACAACCTTTCGATATTTCCAAAGGAAGCAAAGTCACAATATCAAGGATAAGAAAGGGAAATCGAGTTTTATAATAATTTTGTTAAATCGTCGATATGCAAATATATAAATAATACGAATGGAAACCATTTCATCAAATTACGTATCGCCACGCATTCCACGCTCGAGCATTGCCTCCATCGAACATATTTGCTCCGTACATCAGCAATGAATAATCTCAGCATTTGTCTATGGTACTGTCTTGTACATTAGGTTGCAGCAATCCGACTTGATGCAAACACGACAAGGCAATGCACCACGTGCCTAGTACTAGAATAAACAAACGCGAAGAAAACGATGGCGGTTATGGATCATTTACGGTAAAACTACAGTATCTATCACCTTCGATAGCTATCGAACCTTGAAATCTTGCTGTACGTTAACGACCGCTAAATTCCCTTTTTCTAAAACGGCCACTAATACAGAAATGTCGATTAATTCCACTGTTTCTTGTCGTTTATAGAAAATGTAGAGAAATAGTCCAACGCAACCGTTTTTATCGTAAGTACGATATTACGAGCTTAACTACGGTCATACTCATCGATATGGATCCGACAACGATCGAATATAGATATAACGAAATCCTAAATAAATAGGCTCGAAGTTGAATTAATAACGAGTTTGTCTATCGATTCGCATGCGCCAAGTCAACTAGAATAGTCAAAGAGATACAACTTAAACAGAGATTCGTTTCGTCCATCAAACATCGTAACGAGCGTTGCATTTCGGATATTTTACGTATTTTTGCATCTTGTATCTCGCTCTATAAATTCTACTTGGAAATCTGTTTCCACTCCTCGTTCAGAAATGAGACTATATGCAAAGAAAATCGTATTCTATTTCTTTTTTTTTTTTTTTTTTTTAGATTAGATCATCGTCTCAATACCGCAGCCAATACATCGATACTACCCAATACTACTATCCATCCGATCGACCAACGAGACCACGAAGAAAACGCTCGATCGATCTTCCACTCTGATTATCCGCGAATTCTTCGCAATTCCCATAAAACGAACACAACGCAATCGCGTTTGTACAGTTATTTCCGTACAGTTTGTTCGGTGATATAGACGTTTACGTGCTACAATCAAAATATCGTTGACGTAACATCGTCAATTTACCGAAAGTCCAAGTCTGGATAAATTGTAAAGAATATATATATATAATAATAAAATAAATTACAATTATATATAAAAGTTTTGATAGAAGATTTTGAAAATGCTTTCTCTTTATACGACCGATGCTACAGAAGATACAGAAAAATCTTGGTAAGCGAAGAGACAGACGGTTCGAAGTAAACAGCGGGAAAGCGGAAAAGATACAGGGAAGCATTTACCCCGAGCTTGCGGTTTCCATTTGAAACCGCGATTCTCGATATTTTTACGATATTCTACGAATAAAGCGAATCGTGATAAAAGTTTATTATCGTTTGTACCATTAGCTTGCTAATTCAGTCAGCTTATAAAAATTACCGCATCGCGTACGATCGCGTCTCAATCTATAGATTTTTCAGTTTCCAAGTTATCTTCAAGAACGTAGAAGATATATTTATTGCCAAATTTATTACGTTCTGCGATATATATGGAACTTTATTTAGTCTTCCTTTCCTTTTCTCCACATTTACATTTTCTTTATCGTTATCTTAAATCAGTTAGATTTCGTCGAAAGATCGATGACAGTAACGTATCACGGTTGTAATCGATTACGTCACACTGTTCGCGAAAGGTGAAAGAAAAAATTGTTACTCGAACGGTTTCACCTTCTAGGAGCATATAACGGTGGAATAAATAGATTTTCATAAGCGTTAGGTAATTTTCACCGAATGATTCGGCGATACTACGCTACGACGAAGAAGATCGATGCCTTCTTCGTTATACCGTGAACTGTTAGATAAGTGCGAAAAATCTAGCTTGACGATGTTGAAACGCGGATCATCGATACGTCGGCGGTGAGATAAAATATTCAAGTTCGCTAGATCTTCGTTCGTGTTTTTGCAACGGTAAATTAGCAACGATATGGTCTACTAGATCGTCGAATTCGAAATTTGAATAATTAATTTTCTGCGCCTGTGAAACGATAATTAACATTCGCGTCATTAAAAACATTGCATTATGTTAATTTTATATTGGTAAAATTATGAATATTCGAGCAAAGGATTATAACTCGACCCGTAAAATCCATTTTGTCTCAAAACATCCAAAAATACTTTTCAAGGTCTTTAAAAATAAAGAGAAAGTGTCGACATTGTTACTTTTTACCGAGCGTTGCTTTATCTTTGCTCTCGCTTTATGTAATAACACGTTAATGCGGACGATCTTTGTAAAATATCGACAGAATAGCCACGAAATTACTCGAACGTTGAACATTTAAAAGACCTCTGCGCTATTTGCTGTTAGTTAAATTTATTTAAGCAATTACATAAAGGTTTAACGTTAGGTTTATCGTAATTTGGCAAATTTCGACTTGTTTTCGGTGATATGCCGAGTCTCGACTCGCCGAATATGTTAAAAAAAAAAGGTAAATTCTTCCAATTTACTTTCGAAAGGCTCTGGCTAAGTATACTTATTCGACGGATGGTCAAAAAATTGATGCGATCATAAAGAGAAAGTGATATCTTTGCGAAAGCCTGTTCGGAGTGGACCGCGCAATTTTATCGAGTTTACTATTTCCATAGTTGCGTTTTTTTTTTTCATTAAGAACGATTCGATGTGAAATTATTACATCCCGAAGTTATATAAAAATACAGAGATTATACTTAACGTTTTTACAGAAACGTTTGCTTAAAACTTTTACTCGAGAACGAGATGAAACGTGATCTTCTGTATCGATAAAATTACACGTTCGTGTATATATTTGAGAAATACGTACGTTATTTACGGAAGCGAGCGAATAAAGAGCTATTTCCGTTTTAAAGCGAACAAGCGTGTTTACAGCGACATTTAAACGTTTTGACAGTGACTGGTCGACGTTGCGAGGCAGCTGAACTTGCCCTAAATATCAAATAATAGTTCGAGTAGTTCCAGTAGTTTCAGTCAACGTACCGTGTAATAATAGAGCGAAACATGCCTACAGGTGAAACGATACGAAGAAAAGTTCAGGTTAATGGTTCCGTGCAAGATCGATCGAACAGATATCGTTCGTTGTAAATTACGGATTATTTTACCTGGATTTATAAGTAATATTAAATTTTGTTTAATTAAAAAGGGTAAAATAGCATTGTAGAAAAAAAGTACGGTGTAATTATTAAATCAAATAAAATCATCCGCGAGTATTTGATCCTGTTAACGATGATCCAACGAATCTCAAATCGTCGCCGTGATATTTAAGTTGAGACGTTTATTTGAATTCGCCGAGGACGCGCCGTAACGACGGTTTAACGACGTCGCGAGAAAGAAACTAAACGCCTCGTAAACGGAAAGAAATGTTACCCGAACCTTGCGGTAATCGTTAAGGTGAAAGGTCATACCTCGATGTCCTGTTGCATTCAACACGCATATAGCGCAATGTTTAAATTTATGCCGAAAGTTTGCAGTGCCGACGAAACTCGGATCGGAATGATCGGATTAGTAAAACGAAAATAATATTATATAGTCTGTATAATTGTCAGATCGACTTTTTGCGCAGTTTTGCAAAATCGAACGATATCGCGTATCCAACGTACAAAAATGGATGAAATATCCAAAGGAGAATACTAGTTAGAATTTTCGATATTTTAATCGTGCCGATAAAAATATAAATTGGCGCTAGAATCTGCGGCCAAATTACTAGGGTAATATCGTTCAGCGAAGAAAGCTTCGTCAAGTTCTTCTTAACAAAAAATCCAATTTACGTGAAAACGCGATGGCGGATTGTTTAATTTACCATTTTACCATTTTATCGTTTTTATGAAAACTGGCTAATCGAGTACACGCTACATTTTCCATTCCACCTCGGGATCAAGCGTTATTTAAAAAAATGTATATATAGGTCATTCTTTAATTATTGCGTTTGATTAGGTAAACGATACGTGATCGTTCGACATCTTCCTAGCTGTCTTTAAAATTCCACGTATGAATATCTACATATCGATATATATATATACACACACACATACATATACACGCGCGCGCGCGATATACACATCGGAGGCAAAACAATTCGAAAATATTGCTCTTATCGGTCGTTTGACAAAGTTCGCAGCTTATTCGATCCACGGACGAATTTATTATTCCACCAAGGCGAAAAATTTGATCAACCGTTAGAGGTCCGATCGAATTCTCTGGCATCCGCTGTGCCATTCGTGCATACGATCGACGTTTCACGCGCTTCCTTCGTTTATACCGCTCGTATTAGCGTGCAAAATAATAATGAATTCACGAATTAGCAAGTAATTTTCCACGCCGGAAATCATCTAGTAGATTCTGTTCGTTGGCCTTCAAATTCCAACAATTTTCTCGTCACACGACCGACCAGCGATCCGCGCGTCACTTACAGGAAACGCAACTTTTATCAAAGAAACGAGACGATCCCTCTTTTCGACGACTCCTCTGAAAATTTTCTAATAAAATTATCGCGAGACTGGGCTATCACCGATCGATCACGGTATTAAACTCGTGACCGTATTCTTTGCTCTATCGTAGATGATAGGACGCGTAACATCCACGTTCTTCGCCACTTTCAGATAAGAAATTATTCATATCTACTTACGTAAAATAGCCGACAGACGTTCCCTATATGCGCGCACAGTCAGGTTCGTTAACTCGTCGGTAAAATCCCTCTTTATGTAACGGACAACAGTTTCGTCGAGGTAAGCGATTGGAAGGAACAAAACCATACGAGGCAAGTTTCTCTATCAGCAAGGTGCTACACGCGCATATTTGTCGGTCGTACTCATTTAGACCGTGATCGCCGTTTCCCTTGCTCACGATATCCCTCGTAGGATTTCCTCTTCAACCTACTTTCCACCTTGCAACCAAGCCTGCTTATCGCCTTATCGTTCGATTGTTTCTCCACTGACCGACGATCACCGTCCGATTCGTTCCTCTCATCGATCTTGCGTATCCTCTTCGCGTCTATCGTCCGTCCAAAGAAAATCAATCGTCGGTGATTCTTCTCGAAAATTTGTCAAGCGACGGTGAAAAGCTCGAGTACCAAAGGCGAAGCTTCCGGGGGCAGCGCATGGGGTGGTAGCGTACAGCTAATCGAAGTGGCGATGGCACACGATGATTTTTCAGCAGCGATTAGCGACCAAAGGAAACTCTTATCCTTTATTTTTACTGTTCAATGTTTGATATCTCACTCTTTACATTTGCTGGTGCGCGAGACCAAGGCAGCGATATCAAAATCCAAAAGATCTCTTCCGATGTGTGGCAACGTCGAACAGGCTTCGACTTTCGCCGAATCCATCACTTTTTCGGGACAAAATTTGAAAAATTCTGAGACCGAAGATTCGCCGACGCGTACGCGAAAAGATATCGAATCGAAGAGAAAAGGATCGTTGATTTGCGAAAGTTTGACAGCCCGAAGACGAACGTTCGAAAGATACGCGCGCGTGCTCTTCGATCCTGTCGAATCGCAAGGTGAATGAGGAGATAGCGAAACGGTATTGCAGCGTGGACCACGGTAACGAGAACGCGGTGCCCACTAGCCGGCCAAAGAAAGTGGTAGGGACAGCAGGTAAAGGTACGTCCCGAGAACTCTCTATAACGCCACGCATCGAACCTCGCTCTCTTGTCAGATTCTCTTTAACGAAACTTTGCTCGCTTTACCGATGTCCGATGAGAAGCGAAGATCTCTCTTATCGCGCGAACGCCGTGGCAAGCTATACGACTAACGTCGCACGCGTTGCTTTCGACCGCGTTTCAATCTTCGGAAGGTCGCGTTCGACGGATAATATTCGCGTCGCTTATTCGACGACGAAACTATTTCACACGCTTCGCCGAACGGTCATCTCCGGATAAAGTAACGATCGTAAAGAAGATAAACGTTGAACAAAATAGGAATTTTCGATGTATCGTAATTGCAACTATGCATAGAGTTACAGCACCTTGGTCATGAAATTAATCCGTTTAACTTTTGCGTGGTCAGCATGCTGTGATAAATTAATATATTTTCGTAAAACGCTTCGTCTCGTATATTTTTTATGTTAGAATCCTAGAAAGTTACAAGGCGGGATTGTAAAGAAAAAAAAAAAGAAAAACGGATAGAGAGAGCGGCCACGACGAAGGATAAGCTTTTGAAGATTTATTTCGTACAGATACATCGCAACGATGCATGTAGTGGCGCAGTTCGATAATTAATTAACGATTAATGGATACGAGGTTGTATAACACGAGAGAATTCACAAACTAATTTGCTTTAAATTATTCTAAGTAAAATGTGTATTTTATACGCTATGCAGGCCATAATAAATTCAATTTATTCTTAATCGTAGTTTTAATTATTCTTTATCGTAAATTTAATATACGATAATATAGAATAAATCATTTGTCGATGTATCTGGAGTAATTAACATGCAATTCTAATTGAATATAATTGAAATTACAACGAAACTGGCTCTGTTGCATAGAACGATCTTCGACAACCTTATTTTTAAATTTGTTATAATAATCTTGTAGAGTATACATATATATATATATGTAATCTCGTACGACAAAGAATTAACTTTCTTACTAATCAAACTAATTTCTATATCCCTTTGTATGTGTGTGTGTATATATATATATATATATATATATACACACACACACACACACACACACACACACACACACACACACATAAAATTATTCTAAAGCATTTTTAGTTTAACAATAGTTTCTGCTTTTTACGGATCGTTAAAACGTAAACTGTCAGATACAAACAGATAATTACGTATAATAAGTTAATCGTGAATTCATGCTTGTGATGATATCGGGATTTGGACCGACCTGGTTTATCGACTGAATAGAAAAATAGTACATATGCGCATAACGAGTAATGCGCAAAGTATTCTACGTCTTTCAACTACGCTCGGAATTAATGACGCTATGATCAAATGAATGCAATTTTCCGCGCTATTTTGTTCCACTCTTTCCAATCTCGGTTTAAATCGTTTGAATTCCTGTTCAATTTTTGCAAAATATATATTTCACAGATTTCCATAGATCTTCCTACATTCTCATAGACTCTGATAGATGCAAAGGAGAATTTTAAAACATTATTTTATTGAAATAATGTTTATGATATAGGATATTTAATTAATTGAGTATCCGTTAGCAAAATGTTGACCATTCGTAGAACATTCGTTTAAATTTTATTCCAAGCATGATGTTTAATACGTATTTGCGGTCGGAAGACGTCCAACCTGAAAAAAATATACGAATTTTAGCTGAAAGGAACATACGTCAGAGCTGTGTAATTAGAAAACATGTCAATATTGGCGCAAAAATCTAAGATCCATGTCGTGATACTTTTTCGCAATACCAATGTCAGTCATTTGCAGAACGTTTCTTCGAAAATAAATGACCCGTCGTTGGCTAAAACAATTGATTTGAACGACGCGCTTTACGTACGTAGGTAATATTTTTGACCGTAAAACAAATTCCAGAACATCCTTAAAACTTCCATCGTTTTTAAATAACCATACCGACATGGAATATTCTATTCCGAACAAAAATATTTACAGACGAAATATTTTTATCCTTTTACGCTATAATACAGATACCTTAAATATTGAAATATCATTTTGCATTATCAAATAATATTTATTTTCATAGAAGATGTATAATTTGCAAATTTATCGTTCCACGATGTGGTAGCGTAAACGTGGTAACGTAAAATTAGAAATTTCATAATTTTTCAGAATTTAATAATCGTGTAATCGTAAAGAGAAAATATCGCATAAAGATGGTTCAGGTAAGATACAAAGAAACATTGCAAAACTTGAAAGAACGCAAAATTGAGAAACAGGCAACGTTTCTAACCAACAAAAACGAATTGGTTAACCCCGTGACTTTCTTGTTTCGCGTGTTTCACGTTAAGTAACCAATTAAATGTATAAGCTAACTCAAATTTACTTGCGCGTCGTGATTGTTTCTCGTGCAAAATGATATTGTACGCGAAAGGGAAATCGTTACAATTATTTTTCTTTGACAAGTTCATAAATCATAGCTAACCCATTGTGTTTCCAATTATTAAACTTACGTTATCGCTAACTATAGTTAGAAAACGTGAATGAAGGTATACAAACAGAGCAAGGCTATATACATAATATGCAATAAGTCAGATTGTAGCTTTTGTTTAAACAGTGGGACCCAATTTTATCCTTCTAGAATCTTTTTCTCTCCATAAATTAAACAATGCACTTACGAGTGCGATTTTTTAAACGGGATCGTAGATATGTATTTCTCAAATATATTTATTTTACCTTACCACTATTTTATTTATGCCTGAAGTTCTGCAGTTAATGTTACTGCTACATATAACATAAAACATAATTTATATTATATAAAATCGTATTGTCAATTACTGTCATAACTAAAAGACACGATCGTGTAATAGGAATATGTGCCAACACGATTAAACGTACGTACGTGTATTGCTGCAATCAAAACGTGTGACGCCATCTCCGAGATGTTGCTAAAACTAGAATTAGTTATAGGCGAGAGCACAGAGGGAGTTTGATGTCACCAGACTTGTTCACACGATCATATTCCTCGCTCGAAAGAGCCTGTCTATTAACATCATTCCTCTATCTCGAATAGTTTCCAAGATATTCCAGAAAATATTTTAAAGTTTAGCTGTGCGAATAACTTATGAATGAATTTTATGAAACGTCTTGCTTCGTGTCTCGCTTGCTTCCTTTTTTATTCTTGTACTCGATGCTGTATTTATAGCAGAGCAATCAAAATCAGATAGTAGCGATCAATTTATAAAGAATATTCGTTAACAAACTTTTTAAATTACAATGTCAAAGAAAATGCTCGAATCGTTAAGAATGAAAAATACCGAACGAAGTAGAAAATGGGTCATAATGTTTGTAAAAACGCAAATATGTAGTGATATCGTAGTATATGATTATTTTTCAAATAAATGTAAAACACCACGCGCCATAGTGGCCGGTGACACCAAGCTCCCTCTGTGTTCTAGCCTGTAACTGACTCTAGCTCTAGCAATAACTCGTAGATGGTGCGCCATGTTTTGATTGTAACCGATTATTGTAGTAACAAGCGTACACGTGACCATGCTGTCAAATTCTCGCGAGCGAGGATTCCCGCTTGAGTAGATAATCCTGTGTATCGGACGTTTGTCGAGAATTGACCAATGTAGTCTACGTGCGATATGCTATGATACCCTCTAACGTATGTCTAAAAATTTAGCGACGCTGAAAATATCGTTTTTGCTATCGAAACATTTTAAAAATATGGATGCGACTCGCGAGCCTCCTATCTCCTGCTGGGACAGCGAAAAAAGAATTCTACATTTTCTGCGAGACGTGACACAATAGTGAAACATCTCCTAGCGATCATTTACACTTCTGCATCAGCGTTTTATTATTTTTCTTCGTCTTCTTCTCTAGCTATTTTTTTCAGTGGTGATTGTATTTGTGCTACGTGTACGAAAAAGGCTCTTTTGTATTCTATTCTAGCAACTAGTTTCTCCGGTAACAATCTGTCTCTCTCTGTCTGTCTCTATTAAACCCGGATACTGTACCTTTTCCGCACCGGGAAAACTCATTTATCTACATCGATGGAGATACCTATATTCTGTCACTTCTACCTATTCTAGACTCAACTGCTTCACGTGCTCTTCTACGCTGGCAAGTGTCATCAACGTGTCGCCTATGTAACAGAAAGCGAAATCCGATGTACAGAGTATGGAAAGTGTTTTCATACAAGAATAAATAAGACAGATACTTAGGTGATTCCATTTAACTAGACCACTCTGTATATACGTTAAAAGAGGTGACGAAATATATCATAATAATTATTTGTCTTTAAATTGTTACTTATATCATACCCTTCGGTTGCGATAAGTTTCTTCACCATATCGTTTCATTCATTGCACGCTCCGATCGAAAAAATTTCATTCTCGTAGATTCATTAATCGATTGATAAAACAAAATATATAGAATATGATAAAAACAAAATACATTTGTTTTATTTATTAATCATAATATTTTATGATATACAAATTTAATTCATGTAAAGGAAATCCGATATTATTATAAACTATAATTATCTTTCTTGATTCGTATCTTGGTCGGAGAAAGCTTTCTTCAACACCCGATAACATACATCTATCTGCTCGGGATTTTCTTCTTGCTTTAAATCCCTTATGTACTGCTCCAGTGTAGATTGTAAGTTCAGTTCCGGGCGCCGACATTCTTTTAAAGCAGGCAGAAAATCATCGTTGGTCAAACCATCGAGGATATTTAACAATTGATCTCTGAAACGTGAAGGATCGTTTTAGTTTGTTTCGTTTGTATAAAAAAATGATGAAAATCGTATACTACCTTATCTCTGGAAGCAGATCACCGATGGCCAGTAAACCTATCGCTTGCTCGATCAAACCCATATTTACCAAGGTTAATTTTAAATTATTTACATTTTCCTTGTTACAAAGAGACGATAAGAGAAACGCAGATTTAATTTGCAATTTCTTTATCGAACTTTGCATAGCTCTCAAGAGGACAGAATATCCATCGTTTATGTCCATGTATTTCAGGGATATTGGATGCCCTCGAACGATGCCTATTTTTAGCGTATAAATAGTTTGTATCGTCAATTATAAATGAATGCAAATATAACATAGGTGTAATGAATAATGAACAAAGTATAAATCAATACAACTGCTATTCGAACAGAAGTCTATTACTTACAGGAAATTGCATATAGAGCTTTGATCTTAACAGTTTCTGCAGGATCTGTATCTATCATATTCAATAATATGGGAAATAGGCCAGTTTCTAGAAATCTTTCTTGGCAAAAGGGATTATTTTGAGCTAGTTCGGCAATTATATCTGCTGCCCTCCATCTAATACTGCTATGAGGACAGTTTAAACACGGACCAAATATTGTAAAACCTCCTATCTTATAAAAGTCATTAGCGATATCTATATTATCTACAAAATCTGCAATCCTTTCTAATGCAGATTCATGTTCTGCCGTGTCATTGTCTGGCCGCAGGTCAACTACATTTGACAACAATTTAATAGCTTTCTGTAGTTCTTCGGTTACATTACACGATAGCGAGCTGAGTGTTTGTTTCAGAAATTCACGCCTCTGTAAATACGGTTTAATTTTAATCAATTTCCTATGGATATTCTATAACGTTAAAATACATTTATGTTACCAACTTCTTCATCCATAGGTTGTAATTGAATATTACTGTTTCTATTCTGAGAGTTGCCTGCTTCTGCAGCAAATCTAAGCAATCCTTGTACAGTTGTTGGTTGCCTAGGTTGGTTTGGTAATGGTTCAAATACTTGCGGATCAGTGTTATTCATGTTAGATGGTCCTTCGATTGATAGCGGCCTCGCGTTGCTGTTTACGCGAGGTTGTTCTTCTGTCTTTTCTCGACTGTTTGGATGTTGAGAACTGAAATATGTAGTATCCGAAAACGGATAACCTATAACTACTTTCAGATATCAATAATAAATAAATATGACATTATAAAAAATCAGTTTTACTTCTCCATTTTTTCTGTAACTTTAGTCGTCTGCGCTGCACCCATTAATCTATTAAATCAGTCTCGCGTAAACGTTTCTCTAATAAAATAAAGACAAGAGAGCATTATAGAGCTCAATCTGTATCACTGCTAATGGCCTCCTAGATGCAAATTCCAGAAACGGAGGAGAATTTCCAGATAACGCGTTTTCCTTATTGAAAACAATTTTGAGACTAGACAAAATTGGTTAAAGGCGTAAATAACTTTGTCACACGCGTGCGCGAAAGTGCTTGGAAACTTCAGAAAGATATACAAATCCATCAATTATCAGTTTTAACCAATCTATTATGCATTAGATGATAAATATTATATTGATGATTATAACTGTAAATTATCAAAGAATGTTATATTTTACCATTAAATACATGTATTTATTAAAATTTGATACAATATCATATATATACACACACACACACACACATTTTGCAATCAAGTATATCAATAAGAAAACAAAGCATTTATATATTTTATTACATTTCTTTTCCTTTTTACATTATATATACTGTATATATTACATATTATTATGTATTATTGTATGTAATACGTATTTTATATTATAAAAATACAGACTTTCAATATGTACAAACTATTTGTAGAACTTTATTCTGTCCACCTATGAGAACAATGTTGGTTAGTACACACATAATATAATCTCATTTCTTCTTCCGCTCGTCTTGTTTGTGCTTGAAAGAATACTGCTTCTCTGTGGTTACACTTTGGACATGGATGCTCTTCGGTTCTTGGTAAAGTAGGGTCCGATATGACATCCGCAACAATGTGTGTCAACTCGCTGAAATCATCAAAATTATAGTAAGACGGAATAGCAGTAAATGTATTAAATAAATCCTTTTTGAAAAGCTCTTAAGTATATGCTTAAAAGGAAAGTCTTGTACAAGCTTTTTGTCAAAATTTCATAAATGTCGTTGTGAATGTATGAATATGCAAATAATTATTCTCACTTACTCTATTTCGTGCATAATTTTGTTTACGTAGATACAATTGCTATCAGCAAGTTGTTTGAAATCACAATTCCTACACTGAAAAAAAAAATTGATTAAATTAAACAGATTTCAACGTACGTATGTATTGTATTTCAAAAAACAACGTACATTTCGTGTGTATGTGTGTGTGTATATATATATATAATACTTACTGCGTACATTAGTACTTTATTCTCCTTGTCTTCTTTTGGATATAACATGTTATTACATTCTTGACAAAATCTAATGCCAACGAAACCTGGACCATCATCGTGCGTATCATAGCCACCTATTTTAGACATATTTCGCGCGCTCCCGCTTCCTCCGTCTGTAGTAAAATATAATATATAGATAGATAGATAGATTGATAGATAGATAGATAGACAGATATAAAATACAATGAAATCAATGTTTATCTAATACCATGCACAGAAGAAGACAGTTACCCTTTAATCATGATATACGTAGATTTAAGATTATACAATGAATCAAAGTATTAGGGATTAATGACAATTTCGTATATATGTATACTTCATGAAATTACATCTCGTCATAACTAGTTATAGAAACACTCAGAATCGCGTCAAATAATAATTATTTGTCAATAAAAGGAAAAGAGATACATAAGTACTTTATTTTGAAATATTTTTCTAAACCAATTAAATTCACGAATAAAATTAACCAAACAGCAATTCATTTTCATTGGTTGCGACACAATCGATAATTTTAATAGAAGATATGTCCGAATCGGTTATATAGGTGAAAATTATATAATATAGGAATCTATAAATTATATAGTGAAAAAAGAGAAAATTTAAAAACATAGAGGCATAAAGTTGTTAATATAAAAATAACCGCTTTAACCAATTGTTGTCTGAGTAGTGTTTTAATATTTTGGTGCTATACGTTGGAAGCTTGAATCGATGAAGATGTTGATAACCTAATTTCGTTAAAATTTATGGAGTGTTCTCATGTAATGGCGCGAATGTGCATAGAATATAGAATTCAGTTTGGAGAAACAGCGTCATATTTTAATTAACAAGTATGCAACATAACTAGATTTGTCGGGATTCGTAAAAATTTTAGCATTAAGGAGAAATGGAGAGACGCCAGCAAAGAAACGAATTTTCAGAGATTATTATTTTCGAACTATTCAACCGGTAAAAACATGAAGTATGTGTCGTTAGTGTAGCTATTGGATAGAAGATGAGATTTAATATAAAATGAGAAATAATCCGTTAGTATGATAGAAGATTAGTATGATAAAAAGCGTAGAACAGAAATATTTTGATGGAAATATTAATTCGCTAATAGAGATTGTATAAAACGGTGAAATTATTGAACTAAGAGAGCAATAAATTTCTACGACGTATAGTAAAAATATATACGTAGATAAATAATGCATAAGTATAGATAGAAGAATTTTAGAGCGAGGCTCAGGGAGTTGAACGTTCGTAAGAGTTTTCACAGGAGGCAAGAGGTGCGCTAGTGTTCCACTAAGCTACCCCCAGCCTTACTACCCCCACCCTTTCGTTCCAGCTCCCCTAGCTAGTGCAAATCTCGGCGGATGAATGTTTTCTTAAGGGATTCTTCCCGAAAGCGACGCGAAAATCTGAGAGGAGTCGATCGAGCTGGAAATTCGTGAGTGAAATCATTTATTGGGAAATTCATGTTACATCTCGTTGTCTACATTCGGAAAGTTGATAGGATTTGATATCGGAAATTAAAAAGAAAGACGAAACTTGTGTTCAAGGCGTTCCTGGGGGGTGATGGCACTCACGCCGACAGCGTCTCCCACAAAGATTTCACCATTTTTCTATTGACAAAAAAATCTTATACTTGATCGCGTACATTGAATATTTTTTGGTTAACCTGTCGGCTAGTGTGCTTTGAGCACGTGATTACGATAAACGCCGCGTAACTAAAGTTTGTATTTAAACATTTTTCCCGAGGAATTCGTTTATGTGCTTCCGACGACAGATTTGTTTTGTTGCACATTCGTTCTCGGCTAGTGCCATGGAATTTCTTTAAAAGTTTCTCGGTGTTGGCCTCCTCGTTTCTAATTCTACTAAGCTATGGTAGAATTACTAATTCGAATATCCGATCGTAATTGTATCTTTTACATTTTTCAATGGTATATTATGTATTTATACATAATTACTTATGGCAGCAGTCGAACGCGTATAACTGATACTAAAGTTTCTTTGGTAATACAGCCATATTGTACATTGTATTAAATAAATTTTCTTAAGTAAGTCTATCTCCTATGTTTATATTTGGTTTTTTCATATTCTACATTTAGCAAGCATATATTTCTTATTTTTATGAATGGACTCTATTGTCAAATTTATTGTTTAATCAGTTTACCGAATTGCAATGCTCTAGTAAAAGAAATTGCTCTATTAAAAGAAATTTGCCTATCGAATCTTTGTATGTAGTTTTTATTTATTGCTATTTATGTTAGATTTTGAAGTTCGATGAATTTGCATTAATGAATTTCTTCGAAATACATCAAATATTCTTAACATCACATACCTTGATGTAAATGAAGGTAGAAGATAACATCGTTTAATAGATACAGGGAAAGAGAAAATTTGATAATAATATCAACACGTGCAATATCTATGATAAGATAGAAAGCGTTTGGAATAATATATAAAGTGATGCCATAAATTTTACAACGATACAGAAATTGAGGAATTATTCATGATATTCGTTCCATAACAATTGAAATTGTGCTTTATGTATTGTTCAATGTTTGTAGCATTTCTCTGATAATATAAGAAATATTTTTTGGGTTGTTGAAGTATAAAACAGGTGATGTATAGAAGGAAATCTGTTATTGACAGGAAAATTGCTCTAAAGCTGCGGAATAATGGAAGGCGGTAGCAATTTACATAATCCGGGTAATTATCCCGGTGGGGACCGTCAACAATTTTGTGTTTCATGGAATTCTCATCAGTCAAATATGCATAGTGCATTTCCAAAACTGTTAAGTTCTGAGCAATTTGTCGATGTTACTTTAGCCTGCGATGGAGGCTCTATAAAATGTCACAAAGTGGTACTGTCCGCTTGTAGTGATTATTTGGAACGTTTGCTATTAGAAATACCATGCACTCATCCTATTATATTTTTGAGAGATATGAGAATGTGGGAACTTCAAGCTTTAGTGGAGTTTATGTATCGTGGTGAAGTGTATGTGGAGCAACAGCAGCTGGGTAAATTAATGCAAGCTGCTGAAGTTTTACAGGTAAATGGTTAACAATACTGTTCAACTAACGGTTTACTATCTATCTTTGTAAGTTATGTTCTAGAACAAGTACATTTTGATTCGATTAATCCTTACGACAGTAATATCATTACCAGGTTCGTGGTCTATCCACACAAGGGAATGATAATTCTTCGAGTGAAAGTAGTTCTCAACAATGTGACACTAACGCCGCTGTTGCACCATCTACGGCCGCACAGCAGGATGGATCTGATTATAAAGGCGAGGAAACTCCATCTGATGACGGAACTTCGAGTGCTACTTTTTTAGAGACTACGTCAATTGCTGCGACTAGTACAGCAAGCGCTCCATCACACAGTACTACGCCAGTTCCGCAGAATCCGAATTCATCAAATTTTATGAATATGGAACATAGCGAGGCGTTACAACATTTGGAAAAAGCCCTTAGCGCTTGTGAAGCGACATTAACTGAAACACCGGGAATGGTTAAAATGGAGCCGGATGAACAGTTTACCCAACAACATGATGTCAAACCATACTCCATTAGTATGGTTCCAAGCAGTAATTGTAATCCAAGTAGTCCGTTTCCTGCGATCGAAGGTAAGAAACGAAAGCAGAGTGGAAGAAAAGAAAATGAACAAATAATAAAAAAAGGAATTGAGAAAAGAGCGCCCCCCCCCCCCGGGATTTTATTGTTTTACAATTAAAATTTGTATTAAACAATGTATGTTCTTCTTTTCGTAACATTTCCATATTGAACATAAACATTGGACATAAACGATGAACGATATAATTATCGAGAAATAGTCATCGTGTACATTAGGCATTATATATTTATATCAAAAAGTTAAGGTTTTATCGGATCAAGAGATAACAGAATAAAATCGTTTCTTCGCTTCATCGTTTTTTTGTGTAATTTTCAGGCTATCAGAGACGGCAAAGACGTTCGGAAGAAGAATTGAAGCAAGCTTCGGATATGGTAGCACGTGGTATGACATTTCAAGTTGCTTCGGAAAAGTACAAAATTCCGATAAGTACGATTCGATTCTATATGGTTAGAAAAGGTATATTGCAAAGGCGAAAACGCGGTCGTGGTTCAAGTAATCTTGGTATGAATAGTCAACCGGGAAGTCCTGCAAGTCCGCCATATCATATGATGAACTATCGTTTGCCAGAAAGCCTAAACTCCAGCCTACCGTAGTGCTGTACGAAAAGTAGCCAGTTTTTAGACTTGAGTTGAATCGAACAAATTTTTTATTGCCACGTCGGAGCTGTTCCAGACTGTCATTCTTCCCATCTTTATTGACTCACACTGAGTTATCCGTTTCTCGTTTATACATTCACGATTCACGTGATCACGTATGTCCAATGCGAGTGCGTTTTCGCCAAACTCGTTATACTATACACATTCATTGCATTTACAGAAGATAGTAATTTAATAGAAAATAATTAACAAAGTGTACGTATCGTACACAATAGACACGATTTTAGTCTCGAACAGCTCGGTTCTGTGTACATATGCATCATATACGAGTTTTCGAACGCAGCATCGAAATGAAAAGACCAGAGTGATGGAAAAAAGGGAAGAAAGATTATTTAAAAGTTATGCAAGAGCATTTCGTTCATTTAATGATTGAATTCTCGCTCATTTCATACGATTCAGTTGGAAATAATTTAATATTGATTGTAAATAATACTAGTTTTCTTCTTTTCTGGTTTTCCATACTATATTGTAATACTGTAATCAAAGGAAGTAACGCGTCTCGATGCAGCGTTCGAAGGCCATCCGTACGGTTCAGTTTTGGGCCGTGTTCCGTTCTTCTACTTAGTGACACATACACCTTGCGTACATGGATAACGTAAGAGGTATTTTTTTGAGTCCTATACACAGATTGCTACAACAGATTTACAAAATACGGTTCATGGAAAAGTTTGAACGTGTCACGCAAATCATATTTTTACGATCACTCGAAATCTTTTGATAATACGTATCTGTAGAATAGGTTATTTTTTATTACGTCCTATTTATACATATATATATGTATATGTGTGTGTATATACGTAGGCGTGCGCGCACGTCATGTTCGGCCTGCCTGTCTGTCCGTCTCTATCTGTCTGCCTAGTGTAAGTCTGTGTCTGCGCCTGTGTTGAGTGTATGCGCGCGTGCGTACGTACATGTGTACATACGTACATAGATATGTATGTATATACATATATATGTATATATATATATCATGATATTATATAATATAAATATTTACATTATATATATATTCATATTATAATATTATATAACATAAATATTTATATTATATTATACATACATACATACATATATATATATATATATATATATATATATATATATACTTGAATAAAACGTATGTGTACTCAGTTAAGTTGCTTCTTTGGAATCCGAACAAAAACCGGAATTAATCCGAGATTCTAGACATTGAATTTTGGCCCTATTGAAACGAACAAAATGTTCAACAAATTGAACAAATGAGCAAGTCGTTCGTGAATGTTGTTTACTTGCTTGCTTTTTTTCAACGTGAAATTCAATCGGTAATAATGGGATCGAAGCTCGCGGTTCAAAAAGACGTACGATATATTGTAGTTGTTACAAGATCGTTAGCTTCGTCCATGAACGAATTAGTCACTACGTTCAAGACTGGTAACACGTGGCTGATCCGCAACCACGTCGAATCTTCTTATACCGAAAATCTGGATCTACTACACAAATATTTTTGTAGACACTTTGTGCGTGGAAGGTGTCTTCTTTCTGCCTTTGTATATGCGTGTGTTTATATATTTATATATGCATATATATATACACATACATGTACACACACAAGCACGTATATACATACACCTATAAATATACAGTTATGAGAACAGAAGTTGTTGCATCGATAATTATACATGAACATATATCTATAAACGAGGTATATGAACATGTATACATAAATCGATAGCTATACACATTCAAATGCTCGATGAACCGGTATTCGTTGGAAGAGTTTACAATTTAACTTTGTCAAAGGAAAAAGAACAAAGAAAGATACAGAAAATGAACGATCATGACATACGTAGCATAATGCTTTTTACATGCTAGTGTACAAATAACATTTATAATCTATCGTCAAAATCCAGCAGTTTTCATAGAGGCGATCGAATATACATTGTACGATCCTTTTATGAATACTGGATCTGCCTTTTCGAAAGATTACAATGATTACATACACTTGAAGTTATGCATACACGACCGGCGCGCGTGCACGTGTATCCTAACGTAGAATACATGTATGTGTACACGCGCGCACGCAGACATACACACACAAACACACACACAGACTATAATCGTACAGTGTATTGCCTTTGTTAAATAGCATTCGGATAAAGCCATATTTTTCCATGCAATGCAATAATCCAGCAAAGTAAATTACCGTAAATGTGAAACAGCCTAAATAAAAGAGTGCCAGATATGAGAAAAAAGAAAAGAAGAAGAAAAAGAAAAGAAGATATTATGACGATAATGACGACGACGATGATGATGATGATGATGATGATGAAGAAGATTGATGATGATTATGATTATGATGATGAAGAGTAATGATGATACTGACGATAATAATTGATGTTGATTATGATGGTGGTGGTGATGATGATGATGATGATGATGATAATGATGATGATTACGATGATGATGATGATGATGATGATGACGATGACGACCATGATGACGATGATGTCGATAATGATGTTGATGATGGCGACAATGATGCTGCTGTTGTTGATGATAAACAGAAAGAAAGAAAGAGAAAGAGGGGGAAAATAAGAAAAGTATTCAGAGTAAAACGCTATACAATTTCCTAACATTCAGAACGTATCTGCCTTTTATTCTGGCCTCGTGATAAATCCTGACTTTATTTATACTTGACAATATACGGAATACCGTGTAAAAAAAAAAAAAAACAACTAAAAATTAGGTTAGGAAACTTTGTGAACATTTGGTTACTCGCGATACATGGCAAGACCTGATATTCAATCTCGTTCGCGCAAAATCGAGTTGGAAACGAATTGGAACAATCTGTTATATGCGGGAAATTCTTTTTCGCTCCTCTCCCTCCATCTTTCCCTCCCTTACCCTCACTCTTTTTCAATCTGTTTAATTTTGTATTATAGCTGGTTAAAATCTTTCAAACTGCACAAAGGAGGGAAGGGAGGAAGAAAGAGAGAGAGAGAGAGAGAGAGAGAGAGAGAGAGAGAGAGAGGAGGGAGAAACGTTTGCGACATTCTATAATTTTTTATGTTTTTGTCTATCCTTTCTCCTGCTCTTCTTTTTTAAAATGGATCCGGTTTCGTTTCCTTCTCTTAAGGATTGATGGTGATCTATATATATATTCATTTTATACTATTTGGTCGTTGACATTCTATTCGATCCAAGATCTTCGTCGAAAAAGAAGAAAGGAGGAGACGAAGGGTACAGTGTATGTGCTAGTGTTTTACGGTTAAAATCGGATGTTGGAATAACGAATAAGTAACGGAGAGTAGTTTTTTATTAAGATACATAGTATCGTCGCTTGAGGTTTCGTATCGCGCGAATCATCGTTCAAAGAGTTCCAGTTGACAAAGGTTTTATACAGATCTATTAAAAACCAGTATTTCAAACCAATGAAGAATAATTAGTTTTCTAATAATAACGATACATTTTACGTAAATTTAGTACAGTGCTTAAGTCAGTAATGCTCAGCGTATCTAACAAATATTTTTAGTGGAAAGCCGTGTCATACTCACGTGTATTATAATGCCCTTAAACTATGTAACTAAACAACAATCAAAGAAGCGTGAACGATACTTGATGACTATTATTATTATTATTATTATTATTATTATTATTATTACTACTATTACGATTATTATTAATTATTATTATTATTATTATTATTATTATTATTATTACTATTATTATTAGTACTACTACTACTACTACTACTACTACTACTACTACTACTACTACTACTACTTACTACTACTACTACTACTACTACTACTACTACTACTACTACTACTCTTATTATTATTATAGTCATTTCCTTAGCAGTACGTAGATCGTAGCCATTTCGAGGCAGTTTACGTTATATTTAATTAGGTTATCGCTTCGGAATACATTTTTATGGCGGTATTATTATTTGTAGATAGAATTTGCGATTATATTTCGTACGATAATCAATCGATTGCTATATTAAGATTTTATTTTACAGTTACCGAGATCAATGTCCTGCGAATAGCGGAGAATGCGATCGATCGGTCTTTACATTGGTCTTATTACACACCCATTGTTTCTTCTCTTTTATCACATTTTGCTTGATCCATATTTACATAAATACTTATATACATATATTTTGTATTATATCTTCCATTAAAATGCTGAAAAATATTGAACTTTTACCGTGAGAAACATGTTTTCCGAGATATGGTATTATACGAGGAAAAGTAATAGACTGGGTGAGTGAAAGGAAGAATGAGTGAGAAAGAAGAGGAGACAAAGAGTGAGGGAGAGGTGACGATGACGGAAAATTGCACTTTCCGCACACTCCGCTTGAACGATGCGTACTTTATTAGAAGATTTGCCCATTTGGTAAAACTCTCTTGGTCGATCTTCCCGTCCCGAAGTATAACAGACCGATCGATCGATTCCTTGCTCGAATTACAATCGTGAAGAACGTTCTATAGATATTTTTCGAAGAAAACACAAGCCTATAAAAAGTCCAATTTTCTAAACGTAGGTTCCTTAAGAATAACAAATTTAGTGTAACCGTTAAGAAAGTGTAGCGTGTATACGTATTAAACGTAACGTCGCGTCGTATCGAGCGAGGTCCGTCTTGGAACGTTTATCGTTCGGAAGGAAATGAAATGCGATCGGGCGATAATTTGTTCCCGATGAAAAGACGGGATCGTCCGATGTGACACGTGTTTTCGGGAGGCACGCACGCGCGTTTGGAACGCGAGTACGCGTCGCAAATAGACGGATAAATTAGCGATTAGCGGCAAATATAGATACATGATATGGAAATGTCGCGCAAAGCCCTGCGCTATTAAGTTGGACCGCGTTCTCGTGAAAGTGTGTTGCACTCGTCGCTCCGAGTCTTATCGTGAAAAATTGAAATTTAAAAGATTACCAAGGAGAATAGGAAGTAAAAGGAGAAGTATAGAGGGTGTGGGAGAAGGAGAAAGTATGGAATTGTATTTCTTTTTCTTCCTTGTTTCTAAAATTTCTGTCGTGGCCCTTAAAGGATATGAAAACGCATGGAATGGCGTGTATGAAGAGGCGGAGAGATGGTAAAAGGGCAACGGCATCGTTCGCACGATTACCGAACTGATTTCGAAAGAGGAAACTTCCGATAATAAATCGGCTCTCCAGCATAACGACCGATATCGTAGCTCATACAAATTTCTTTTATTCGATAATAAGAACGCTAAAATCCCGGCAACGATAACGAATTTGAAGTTTCTTCGAATCGCAACACATAGGCACTTCTGTACAGAATTTTTCGTAGGTTGCGAAGATTTCCATTGAAAACTCTGCACTTGTCGGCTTCGTGAAATTAAAGTATTGTTGTTTGATTTACGCATAAGCTGTACGTTAAGGACAAAAAAAAATTGCTTATAATTTAGGGTCGTGTAACGTGTGTTAGCGAAGCATGCTTCTAAG
Organism: Bombus haemorrhoidalis; assembly: GCA_014825975.1. Classification (NCBI taxonomy): domain Eukaryota; kingdom Metazoa; phylum Arthropoda; class Insecta; order Hymenoptera; family Apidae; genus Bombus; species Bombus haemorrhoidalis. Next base: position 12,066,088 of record CM026172.1, on the reverse strand, counting down.
TAGAAAGATAGGACAACGCTATAACAATAATTATTATAATTAAAATGAATTAAGAATATAAGGCATTTAATAAGTGCAAAGTATTTCTTAATAAAAGTACTTCCAAAAATGAGACTGCGTTCAGTTATTTCGTTAAATCGTAAATTGTGTTTCACTTATTTTCGTTGCCACGATCCCATGTAGAATATTAACGATAAATCTCGTTGTTTCGTCGTTAATGCCCGATAGTTATAATACCTATGCTGGCAGAGGAATATCAATATCGATCTTTCCGAAAATTCCATGGGGATGTTATTGCGTTTCGTTGAGTTGCGATAATTAGAGCGTATTTGGCAGACGAGGCGAATGCGAAACACTCAAGTACTTTGGTTGTTTTTCACGAGCCGTGGTCTTTTCTTAGAAACACGGTCTTTCGCGGATTTTCCCTTTTCGGTTTGCCTAAACAAACGACTCTATACGCACCGTAAGAAAATGTAAGAAGGTATTGATATATCGTGATCCTTCCTATATTCCCGAATTCCGAGGGATTTTGCTACGAGAGAGAGAGAGAGAGAGAGGCTCGCAAATACGCTGACGAATCGAGCCACAGTCGAGAAGAGACGCTCAGCGAACGGACCGAGACAGCTAGAGCGATAATGACTGGACAGTTTATCTCGACGTACGGAAATGAATGCCGATTCGCCAAAGACGCGTGCATCGATTTTGATTTTGATGATGGGCGAAAACTCGAGAGCGTGCGAAGCAAGCTGCGAAGAAAAAGAATAGAGGGAGGAAGGAAGGGGGAGAGAGAGAGAGAGAGAGAGAGAGAGAAGAGAAAAGTCGATGATACATTGGGAAAATTTGAAAGAAATGGGATTGTAAAACGGAGAATCGGAGAAAGAGGCAAGGACAAGAGTAGCCGACTTCGAATCGAGTTCTTCGAAACGAAAATTGCGTAGTTGTCGCGAACAGATGATTTGGTGCGCACACTCCCGCGCGTTCCCTTTGTGTTATTTTCGGGCGGAATCACCGTTCGAAGCTTTAAATAGGACCGACTTTCCGACAAAGAAGACAGTTTACAACATCGATTCTACATGCTGGAGCATCGCAGAGTATTCACCGTGAGTAAATAACCATGAACGAGATTTAGCGAAAGAAACGTCAAACGCGACATTTTCTGCGATCACGCGTAATTTAGAAAGACTGTCGCACGAACGTTTTTCTCTTTCACCTCGAATCGTCGCGTGGCGTCGCGTCGCATCATCGTGTCATGCTGTGCCTCGCAAGTAGTTGCGTTGCATCGCATCCTCGCTCAGTGTCATTTAACGGGCCATCGCATTCTATCTTGCCTAAAAATCCCGTTCTACGTACGTTTCGAGGCGTGTGAGCCAAGGTGAGAGAAACGAACAAAACGAGCGGCAAGAAGATGCGCGTTCGAGAGACAAAGTAATAAGATCGTGTGCGGGGACGCAAAACGGTGTAAGAAGGAATAGCGAACGGTAGGTAGAGTGGTTCCCGAAGAAAAATAGGCCAAGAGATGTTTCTCGATCGGCACGATCGACGCGCTTCCGATATCATCGCCAAAATTGTATCACCACTTTGGCACGGTCTCGACGCGGCGACGTTCGAAACAGACGAGATCTCGATCGTTCCGTCGGAGAGCGAATCGTATCTGTTGCGGTTGGTTCAGTGATTCATGCGCGCGACGATCAAGCGACACTGCGCGTCGACTCGAGGTTGAACAAACAATAAACACGGCGACCGTAGAACCGGGAACTGGACAAGTACTAGATGGAAGTGATGTGACCGTAAAGTGGCTTTTTTTCTTTTTTGCAGCTGAAAAATTATAGCGATAAGCAGAATCTGCAACTGTACGGTTAATCCTTGTTTTTTTGTCGATTCGAATATGCACGACAGATGCCTTCGGAATGCATCGCCAATCCATTGCAGCGAGAGCTAGCCGATGCTATAATTCGATTGCAATCGCTCGACGAGATTCGAATCCTGTTGGCCTGCGGAGCAAAGGCGAACGAGCCTGTAACGCAGGGATTGAGACCGTTGCATTACGCCGTGTGGCAGAGGTACACGGAAGCGGCTCAGTTGTTGCTGGTACGTGGCGCGGACATCGATGCGACCGACGAATGTGGATATTCGGCGTTGCATCTTGCTGCTGAACACGGTTATTTGGATTTAGTGAAAGTATTGCTCGAGCATGGTGCCAAAGTCGATCATAGGCCGGAAACTGGAGAACTTTTTCCAAGGTACGACGATCCATTTCTGTCTTCTCCCTTTTTCTTCCGTCCGTCTCCTTACTGCCGCCCCTCGCGGGCGCTCTCTTCCTCTCCCCCTCTTTCTCGTTCGCCCTTTGCGTTCGGCCTTTCTTTTCTCTGCTGATTACTCTAATCCGTTTATCAATGTTTATTCGTCCTACGCTAGTCGCGATCTTGATCTTGATCGACAAACATCAACCGCAATTATACGGATAGCATAGCTGACGTCGATGCGTGATCTTTTTTGATGAGAAATTAATTGCCTTAACGACCTTGGAGCAGGAGCCAAAGATTAGCCGCTTTCCATACTATGAATTCCTATCGCTAGATTTAATTACATCTCTCTGTATACGCGCATAAAATTGTCGTCATTTATTTTTGTCGATGTTAAGAAACGATGGATGGTAGAGGGAGACGAAGAGGTGGAGCGGGAGGGAGGGAAAACGGGAAACGATCGAGAGAGGAGAAGCATAGCTAAAGAGAGGGAAGAAAACGGACTGGATAATATTAAAGTTAAGGGATAGAGAGAATAGAATAGATAACGGTAAGATCTACGATGATCTGCGCAGGACAACTTTGTGCGACGAACCGCTGCGGCTCGCTTTAAGAAACCGGCACGTAGAGGTGGCGAGAATTCTGCTGGAAGCTGGCGCGAATCCGAATAAAAGATACTTCTTTGGATCGGAAATCAATCTGGTCTCACCGTTGGACCTGCAATGCATGGAGTTGTTGCTAGCGTTCGGGGCTCAACCGAATACGCGGGATCGCGCTGGACTCACACCGTTGATGAAAGCGGCGAGACTGCCACAGGTAAATGATCGAGATGACGAAAACCGAGAGTTATATTTATTGGATGGGAACGTGGTGTTCGTGTCAGGGTATAGCTTCGGTGCTGCTTCTGCTGAGCTATGGAGCTGACGTTAATTCGATGGCCGATGCGCGACACGACTACCGGACTGTTCTGCATTACGCGATCCTCGGCGGCGATCCGACGGTCATTGATCTGCTGCTAAAGCAAGGCGCTCGCCTCGATCTCGGGCCCGAGTATCAGAAACCCACGGCTCTCGACCTGGCCATTTTGAAAGGAGATCCCTCGATAGTACAGATGCTGCTGAAATCGGGTAAGTTCACGCGCTCCTGCTTGTCTCGACTCACCATCTAATATCACCGTGCGTGCGTTCGTTGCCTTTCGGTACAAAGCCCCTCGAATTCCTCGCTCAATCCCTCGATAACTCCATCCTATGGCATAAGTACAATATATATCTGAAGTTGTTTTAAACGATCTCTGGATAACGTTGCGACTGAACGATTTCGAATTTAGGTGCTGACGTGAACGCTACCTCGCCGATCATCGGATCGCCCCTTCACGTTGCCTGCGCGGACAACATTCCGAATAGATTGGAAATCCTGTCGATGTTGCTGGAACGAGGAGCGGACCCGAACTTGGTGATACGCAGCGACGAAGGTCCCGCGTTGAGACCGGTTCTCGCAGAATACGTCGCTTCGAACGAGAATCCTTCGGTCGAGGTGGTAGCCCTTTTGCTCAAATACGGGGCTAGAGTTGTCATCAAGACGCAGTTCCGCGACCCTCACGGCATATTGAACTCCCTTCAGAACACGGCGGATAAGCCACGGTTGCTGAAGGCGTTGTTGGAAGCGGCGGAAAGTTTCGATCCCTGCATGATAAGAAGATCGAGTAGTTTGACAGATGCACAAAAAGCACTTGTGATGGAAGCGGCACGGACTCCATTGCCCTTGACCCATCAAGCCAGGCTGATAGTTCGCAAAGTTTGCGGTACTAAATTGCCCAAAATTGTTCGTACGCTACAATTACCTCAGTCGTTGCATCGCTATCTTCTCTACGATTTTCACTGATCGTCGTCGGATCCAATCGACGTCTCGTTGCGGCTTTCTGTTCGCAACATGATCGTATCGTATCGCATCGCACATGGCGCAAGCGTGCTATTGTCTCTCCTCCTTGTTCGTTGCGCTCGGTCACCATCGCTGCCTCTCTCGTCGACTCTTTCGTCGCTGCGTTGTTCACGCTATTCTTGTCTATTCGTTGATACGATTCGTTCGAAATTATCGGTTCGCACGTCTCGGTGTTGTTTGACCTAGCATGTTTAAGGAACATGTGCATTTCGTTCGAACGTATTTCTGACCGTGTTTGACAAATGTAGTGCGATCGATGTCAACTTTTCGCATCTTTTCATTCTGTTTCTGAGCGTTCGTCGATGTACCAACCATTTGACCGGAATCATGGGAAAAGATACAGAGTGGAATTCTATCCCACTGAGGTATATATCTTCATTTCAGATAGACATTTCATTTGCGTCATGATTGAAAATCGTGTTCGTGATTTTTACATACACACCATCGTTCCTTTCCTATCAGCGACTTGTCCACTAAACTTTTGTATAATTATTTAGCACGTGTCCTAATATTTGTAAATTTGTATATCCGCGTAAATAAAATAAGGGCCTGAATAGCGCGGATGTGTGTGTGTGTACACGTTTGTCGTATACGTAGCCGTTCTTATACATATACTTACATGTATCATTGTATATACATGTTTTGCGCACTTGTGGTGCTGCACAAGATTTACGAGATGAAATGAAATAAACGATATCTCTGTGTTATACTGTATAATCATCGCTAAAGAAACCGTCTCGTTTCACGAACGCTGAACGTGTGATCTTTTTGCACAAAGTGTTTCGAATAATTCGAAAAGTATGTAAAACGGAACGGAACGGAACGAAACGATCGAAATTGAATGGAATGGGGAACGGACGGCAGACGAAAAATGGTTGGAGAGAGGAAGACAAGGTATCACGTGTAAATCTGAAAAAAGAAGAAACAGGACATATACAGATATAGAAAAAGTGTAATGTGCGTGTGTACAACAGGCATAAATATACGTAGCTGGGTTGCCCACGAAATGCAACGCGTGGAATGTTGGCCAGTGATAGTGTGACGTCGATTCATTCTCAACTACCTCATCTTACCCTTTCTTATTCCATCCTCGAAATAGCAACCCCGATACGGTGACCCGCGTCAAAGCATTGGCAATCGGTTGCATCAGCGTGGAAATTGCGAGTACGAACATGCGCAATTGATTGCTTATACGAATCTCGAGATATATAATAATTTTCTTTTCCTCCTTTAATCTTTTTGTCATACAACAGACACACAACGATAGATTTATTTCTTTTTTTTGATGTATGTACTTATTCTGTATACATGTACTTACAAGTACGCACGTTTCTTTCCTAAACGCAGCTCATCGAGCGATTGCGATCGCAATAATTTTTCTCCCATTAAATATTTTGAACAACAACGAAAAAAGAAAAAAGGGGAGAAAAGCCGATATGTATAACACGTGTGTACAAATAAATATGTATATGTACATAATACATATATTGGTTAGAAAATGTCGTAAGTCGTGAAAAGATAGACGGAATGAAATGATACATACAAGTGTATACGAGTTTAGCTAATTTCCCTCCATATCGATCGAATGACTTGCTCGTGTTCATTCGCGGTTTAAGCAAATAATCATACCGATAATCAGAATCAAATTGAAAAGAAGGCGTAGGAAAATGTCACTGTTACGACGGATCGCGTGACTCCTGCATCCAAACTAATAATTCTAATTCTGCGATTTCTCGACGTTTGTTCGCACCTGATATTCTTATTACGTTTCCTCAGCAAAATATTTCCATATTCTCGTGGTGGTAGATGTTCTGTCTCAGATTTGTATAGCTTTCAGCTTCTGCTTGCTTATTCGATATCGATATGATCAACTAAATATTTAAGAAATATGAACATATGTATGTACAATATTTTCAGATAAAATGGTAGACGATTACTGTCTAAACGATAAAATGTTTATGCATAATTCTTTCCCTTTTTCGAATTCGTAGGAATACGGTGACTAAGTTCTTCCGTATGAATATTACGACGATAGACGATATTTCTAGCATAGTCTATGTAATATACCGAACAGACACATTTAGTTACATAATATAAGTACACAGATCGTTCAATACATTGTTACAATTATCATCGTCGTACAAAGAAGAATGCGAACGATGCATTTATGTACATATACGTAAACAGGTAGGTACAAGGTAAACGAAGAAATTGAGGTAAGATGTGCTGCGGTAATAGCGGTATTCACGCTGTCGTACGAAGACATGATTTTATCGAATCGAGATATCGCCGATTATCGATTTACAGCCGATCGAAGATAGAGTTGCTTCGAGTCAAGTCGATTTAAAGCGATACGAAATGAAAACGCTATAGAAGATGCTGACAGGGAGGTGGTGGCTAACAATAGGTAATTATATTAATAGGAAGAATAATATTATATATAAGGAAAAACGTAAGAGAGGAGGCGAGGAGGAAGAAGGAATAGAGAAGTGTACGGTTTGAACGATACGCTAAAGCGCAATGGCTCTCAAGGCGTTTGGATCTTCTCTACGTTTTAATAGGTTATCCGCTGGAATATGGAACAAGGAAGGAAGTATTCTTGCCAAGAGGATGGAAGCGTTGGTCAACGTCGAAAGGTAAGTTCAGCGTAAATAGCTTCCAATTTTTACCAAAGTCGTTTGGTTATGTAATGATATTATAACCTATAAGAAACAGTGATGTATAAAGCAAGTATTGGAAATATTGCAGCCAACGACGAGGCGCGCATCAGTGGTTTCCAGGGCAAGAGAGTTACGAATATTTCTTAAAACACGGATATAACAAAGTGTATGTAGCTGAAGGGAAAATGCCTGGATTAAAACCAGAGTGGAATGAGACAGAGCCCATCGCATTGAAATCGCTATCAACGGACTATCGAAACATTATAATCAATTTTGGTCCTCAGCATCCAGCAGCACACGGAGTATTACGGTTAATCCTTGAAATGGATTCCGAGTATATATTACGCGCAGATCCTCATATAGGTCTTTTACACCGGGGTACAGAGAAATTGATCGAATATAAAACATACATGCAAGCTTTACCTTATTTCGATCGTTTAGACTATGTCTCCATGATGTGCAACGAACAGTGCTTCTCCATAGCCATCGAGAAATTATTGAATATCGAAGTACCTTTACGAGCAAAATATATCAGAAGTAAGTGACTGACACATTCGATGAAATATAGTAATGACGAGAGTAATGAGAGAAGGAGAGAGAAAGAGGCATGTAGAGAGGTAAATAAAAGTTGGTTTGATTAAAGTCGTTTATGTGTTTTAGCTCTGTTCGCCGAGATCACAAGAATCCTAAATCACCTTATGAATATTGGAACACACGCTCTTGATATAGGAGCTATGACACCGTTTTTCTGGCTGTTCGAAGAACGAGAAAAACTGATGGAATTTTACGAACGCGTGAGTGGCGCTCGTATGCACGCGGCTTACATTCGTCCTGGTGGTGTTTACTTGGATATTCCGTTGGGTTTAATGGATGACATATACGAATGGAGCACGCAGTTCAGTGAACGATTAGACGAAGTGGAGGATATGTTGTCGGAAAGCAGAATATGGATCGGACGTACAAAGGACATTGGAACGGTAACGATGCAGCAGGCGTTGGATTGGGGCTTCAGCGGTGTGATGCTAAGAGGTTCGGGAATAAAGTGGGATCTAAGAAAGAAAGCACCGTACGATGCGTACGATTTAGTCGAATTTGACGTTCCAATTGGTATAAACGGAGATTGTTTCGATCGGTAATAAAAAGATGAAAATGGGAAAAAGATAAAGATCACCTATCGTATCTCGCGATAAATCATTAATCGAACCTTTCCGCCGTCTTCTAGATATGTGTGCCGCATGGAGGAGATGCGTCAATCATTACGAATCATTTATCAGTGCATGAATCAAATGCCGGAAGGTGAAGTGAAAATCGACGATGCAAAGATCGTACCTCCTAGAAGGGAAGAAATGAAAACTAGCATGGAAGCGTTGATACATCATTTCAAGTTGTTCACTCAAGGATTTCAAGTGCCTCCTGGAGCTACGTATACTGCGATCGAAGGGCCAAAGGGAGAATTTGGCGTTTACCTCGTGAGCGATGGTAGTAGCAAACCTTACAGATGCAAAATCAAAGCACCGGGATTTGCCCATTTGGCAGCTATGCGTCACATGAGTCCTGGGTGCTTCCTCGCCGATATCGTGGCGATTATCGGTACTTTGGATGTAGTATTCGGTGAAATCGATAGATAAACCGTTCATCTTGTTTCTCCGTTAAATATATCTCTTGCGTAGTAAATTTCATAGGCTATTACGATATCATTCGCTCCCGCCTGTGTACGCCGTAAATGGATGAGAATAAAAAATAAGGAAAATAAAATGCATTCGTTACCGTTTAGGTCGGAATGTCTGACGATATGTTGACTGACCCCTTATCCTTACCTATAATATAACTCGTGTCGCAGATGTTTGATTTTAGCCGAAAAGAGTCAGAGAATAAGAACGGAAAGAGGGAAAAGGGGGAGGTGGGTTGGTTGGTTGGAAAAAACAGGAAGGAGGAAAATCTACTCGTGGTACGCGTACGTGGATGAAGTAATAATGCCGCGTTAGTTGTAGCGCGAACAATGTCATGCGCCATTTACGTAATATTTTTGAACAAACACGATTCTACGAATAATCTAACATTATCACGACCGTTTCCGGGTTGTCCCAGATGTCCGGAAATGTCTTTCCATTTCCACGAAATTACAGGGATTAGTTCCCGATCAAAGGGTCAAGGTGTTCGTCCTCCGTGATCCCGGCATGTATCGGACAAAGGCAGAACGTTCGTTACACAATTATTCGATGGCAATTACGTACTCGTTCGCACCAATGAACGATCCGTTTCGTCTGTTCCCTTACACGCGCCTTATTCATCCTTCCTCCCTGTTACCAGCTTGCAATCGCTTAGATTACAGAGCAAGATTTTACACGTTTTTTCCATTGAATTATACAATCGAGTATATTAATTCCGCGAATTATCGTTTTTAGCGGCATCATTTTCGCATTAAAAGCGATTAATGCGTTCATGAACTACATCCGTTTTGTATGATTATTCCGCTATGCTAAACGTTTTGACGCGCGAGTTGTTGCAAACACGACAACTCGATGGAAAAGTAAAAAGACGTAGGCAGCTAGAAGTCGGGGAAGAGCGAAGTAGAGAATGCAAATTGCAAGGAGACAAGGTAATGGAAGATCGTAGAGAAGGTAAAGGGCCGATAAGAACGAGTGGTCGGCATTGCGTATGACCGGGCTGTGACGACGATACGTTAAAGTAGATCTACTAGGTAGAGGTGGAAAAGTAAGTGGTATAAGTGGGTAGAGGAACGGCGGCGAAAAGTGAACTAGCAAAACGAGAGAGAAAAGGGATGACACGATATAGGAGGTAGAACGCGAAAACGAGATGAGGCGAGACAAGAGAAGGAGAGGAATTAGCTGGTAAGAAATCGTAGGAGGGGTGAGGGAATGTAGGCATAATGTAAAAGTGGAAACAGCGGTAGAGAGAGAGAGAGAGAGAGAGAGAGAGAGAGAGAGAGAGAGAGAGAGAGAGAGAGAGAGAGTGAGTGAGGTGGATAGCCAAAGGTGATGGCGGCAGCGCGACGCGAGGAAGAGTACAACGGAACGAAGAAACGAAGGAAAGAGCGGATGAATGGAGACGAAACGAAGAAGGAAGAGCGGAGAAGTGGAAAAGGAGTGGGGCAATGATAAATCGTTCACCTGAACCGCATGCTCGCCGTTCAGGATCCAGTGGAACGGTAAGAGAGTAGTAACGTTCTTTGGGTTGTCCGTCGAGCAGTGTATCGGCTGACCTCGCAGCGAACGTTTCGCCCAGCGACGTAACACAGATTTCCGCTCGATTTCCCTCGAGATCCTGCGTAGTTTTAGTTTCATTCGCGATCACCGCACGAGCGTAAGTCGGTCGCGATTATTTGAAAGATCGAAGCTCAATCGTGCCCGCGTTCGGTCGTTTTGATTTCGAGCGCGCGCGCGCGCGCACGAACGCACGCACGCGCTCCCCCGCGTTCAACATACGTATATCAGGAGCGAGGATAAAAGCAGTTCCGTCGTGGTACAAAGAAGAAATCATCGTTGTTTTACCGTTGGTCGTGCGGTGGTCCTGGGTATCGGTGTAAAAAGGCGGGTTAACTGGCTGACTAGAGAGAGAGAGAGAGAGAGGTGAATCGTAGTTTGGCCGCGTTATACCGCGTACTTGGCGTAGATCGTCTACCGTACAACGGAGCGGTATCGTTGGTTCGTTGGCGACGTGACGCACCGCCAGTGGCACACTTGTCGCTTGGAAAGGAGAATAGACTTTCTCCTTCTCGTCGTTCTTCGTGCCACCGCCGCCTTTCCTCTCGTTCTTGTATAGGAAGCATCGCGGTCAAAGGCTTGGACGTCGACGACGACAACCGTAACCACAACGACGGCGAAGACGACAGCGGGGGCGACAGTGACAACGGCGAGAACGAGGGTGAGGACGAGTACGGGGAGCGAAGGTAGAAGGAAGATCCGAACGAGAAGCGAAAAACGAAGACGCGAAAAGAAAGGTGGCGGCGCGTCTGATGAAGAAAAGAAGAGAACTCGTATTAAAATCAAAATAAAAAAGACGTGCAGCGAGCGTTTGTTCGTTAGAGAGACGGCAATAGAGGGATAGCATCGAGCCGAAAGGGAGAAAGGAAGAAAGGAAGAAAGGAAGAAGAGAGTAGGAAGAACAGATCGAGGGAGAAAGAGAGAACAATCGGTTGATCAAGATGAGAGTACATCGTGGGATTTGCGCGAAACTCCAAGGAGGATTCCTTAGGCGATGGTGTAAGTAATCGCGAGGATGTAACGTTTTAAAGCAGGCTAAAGTTGAAACTAGAGGAGAAACGGTTTGTCCGTTGTTACGATGTAGTCGGCTCGATCGCGCATCGCCGTTCCATAGGCCACGAGGGGCCAATATTAACGAGACAGTTAAAGACGTTGTTACCGGCGCTACACAGGCATCGCGCTCGGTGAGTTTTTAATTCAATTTAGCGAACGTGTCATCTCGTACGCTTAGCTCGCGATGATTCACCGTGCGTTGCGCCGTATTCGTCGTGTCGTACCTCGAATCGGATCGGGTCGAGCTGGATCGGATCGAATCGAATCGGATCGGATCGGATCGGATCGGATCGAATCGAATCGGATCGGATCGGATCGGATCGGATCGGATCGGACAGGATCGGATTGTGTCAGGTTGCGATTTTCAACGAAATTTCGAAGGAAAATCGATCGCGACGAATGAAAATCTGCCGGGCGTGAGCGCGAGTCAAAGTCTCGCTTACTTTCACTCGAAGACCGGGAGTTTCGAACGCGAATGCCGTGTGCAACGGTTCACTCTCGTTCGAATACGTATTATGCGCGTCGAGCGAGCGACGAACGTCTATGATTTGCTAGAAGGAGATGGAAAGTTGGCGAGAATCGGCGTAAAAAATGAGAAAAGGCGAGCGACGAAGAAGAAATTGATGCAAGCCGGTGTGGACGAACGAGGATACGTATAAACTGGTGCGGTCGGCTCGCGTTTCGTGGAGCTTACGAGTATCGTTTTCGTATCGGAAAAGGAATAATATCGGGGGAGTGGGGTTGGGGCGAATAAGCCGAGGGGAAGATGCAGAGGGAACTCGTTATGTTCGCGCGTACGATTCCGGGAACTCGTTTGGTTTGTCTCTGACGTCCATCGTCTAGTTATGCAATTTTCTGGCTCGATATCCATTTACCGCGCCTCCAACGGAACTCACCGACGTCTCGGCGATCCGTCAACGATGACAGAGAACCGGCGCAAAGACGGAACGATAATTCAGATTGAATCAGACCGATCGTAGTTGGTTTCGTCCGTTGAGCGTGAAACCTTCCGAGTAAGAGCAGGAAGCGTACGAGCTTATATAATCGCGAGTAATTGCCGGTTTGTACGCGTAGGTAGGTAGATAGGTTCGGCATTTCAAAATCGAAGAGGGTTACGTGCGTTCCGAGGAGGATGATACTCGCACGATGCACGGCTCGATGTTTCGAGGTTTTTGCCGTAACGAGCAGTTTCAGCGGTCTGTGAACAAATTGGCGATCACCCGGGTGCGCCGTTTCCATGGCTTGTCACTGTCGAGCTTGTTTCGTTGATCTCCGATGGATCGATTTGCTCGCGATGGAACGTAACGCGACACGATACGTTGATACGAGGAACGAGCGAGAGAGAATCGAATGGTATAGAAAGGAATGGAACGGAATGCAACGAAGGGGAAGACAGAGAGGAAAGGGAGAATCGTGCGTTGCACGCGGTAGCTACGAGCTCTCTCTCTCTCTCTCTCTCTCTCTCTCTCTCTCTCGTTCCAAGTCGTACGTGTCGCGATTACACCGACTAGTCGATAGAGCGAACGCGTTACATTCCTTTCGAGTTAATATCGTCGGCTCCGGCGGCAAGGGAGAGAGCTAGGTGTTGGACGCGAACGCGGTTAATCGATGTCGGTTGGTCGTCGGTGGATGGTAGATGGTGGATGGTAGATGGTGGATGGTGGATGGTCGATGGTCGATGGTGGATGGTGGATGGTCGGTGGTCGATGGTCGATGGTCGATGGTCGATGGTCGATGGTCGACGGTCGACGAGAACGTTTGCTCGACGGGGGAGACCATAAGGTCGCGAAAGATGAGCGGAAAATTTGGAGGTCGCCGCGTCACGGTATTCCGCGTTAGCGATCGATTGAAAGGAGAGCGGTACAAGGAATCCGCGCTCGATCGAGAAAAGAAGTTGCTCGTTGGGGACTGGTGTCGGCAACTTACTCGGTCCGTTTACTCGCGCCGAAGGTGAACCGCTCTCGCGGAACGCGACCTACGAAATTCCATTCTCGCCTCGATTTTGCCAGTTGCGTAAACGAACGGTCGAGCGTGCGCCTGCACTGCGGTGCACGCACACCCGTTGACCGGCGCTTCGCGCGATCGCGCTTTCACCTAGGCGCAATTTCTTTGGTGGTACGCGCAACACGCGCGCGACCTACACCTCTCCTCCTTCTCCGATGAAAGAGCAATCGAACAGGAATAAAAGCGACACCGATGATCGTAACTCGTACGATCAGACTTAGCGCGAAAGAATCGTTTCTACGACGTATCGACGGAACGATACGTTTTACGAGATTCTGCCAGGCTTTACCAGGTCGTACGACGGGACGGGCAAACGCGGCTTTCTCTCTTTTGTAGTCCATTCGATCGGAACGTCGTTTTTCCTCGTCGGTGATGTCTGTCCACTGGCGAATCGATAGTTGCGCAAGAGGATTCGTGACGCGCGAACCTGGAACGTGGGCTGGTTTTCTTTTCCGCCGACTCGATGGTCCCGTCGATGTCATCGATGATATTTGCCAATTTGGTATTTCGGCTGATCGGGCGGTTCTGCGTTGCATCGTACGATCGAGCACGGCCACCGAGCGAACAACGTACAGAACGCGATCGAAGGCGTTGCGCGCGCTTAGACGGACGCGATGTTGGTGGCCGCGACCTTCGTCGCTGGGTCGCTACCAGCGACGTTTAACGCTACCAGACGACGCGCATCGCGTGCGTATATGCTTGAGACCGATCTTACGGCGATCTATCGATCACGCGAGTTATCCTAGATAAAACCGGCGGCTCGATGACGGTCAGTCACGATCGTAGCTGAATTCGAAGGCTGAACGCGACAAGGTCGCCGATGTGGAAAACGCGCGCGACCCCTCGCTTCTATCGGTCGTGTTCGAGAGAAGCGTACGCCGTACGAGACGGTGCAAACTTGGTCGACGATTCGCTCCGACCTCGGAGCGCGCGTCCGCTTTTGAAATCGTTGGAGCTTCGCGTCGGAAAGTGGAACGCGGTAAGCAAAGTCGTTGCGTCGGGCGTCGTAACGTGTCGTGGCGATCTCTTTCGAAAGTTCGATCGCGAGGTCGTTCGATGCTACACGCGACGAATCCAAGGATTTTGTAAGGTCGGACGTGTGACGTCCGCGTCTCGGTAAGCCGTGCCTCGCATTTCCGATGCGTGCTTCTTCTCGGCAGTGCGTTTCTTCTCGTTGCGTTTTACACGGTTTCCTTGCTCGCCGATGGAACATCCAAACTTTGTGCCTCGTATGGAAATTGAAAAAGTAGGACCGTTCGTTTCGAAGGTCACCGCTCGTGTCTTTCGCGTTACGTGATTAGAAAATTAACCGACGCGACGTTGGCTCGCTGCGTTAACGCGCATCATCGACCCATCGATCGATCGAAACGTTACGCTATCGACTCGTTTCGTAATCGTTTCGAATATCGTTTCTCGAACGAAACGAACGAACCCGACTAGTTTCAGCGGGATCGAAAAATTTTCCGAGGACCGATTACGCTGGTACTCGTTTCTCGATTCCTGTTTAGATCCGTGCGAATAAATTATCGTCCGAATCGGGGATATCGCGCAATGGCGAGCGGTAAGTTGGCGCGACATCGTAGCGCCGCCGTAGCGCTACGTCGGTATCGGTACCGTTGGATTTTCGATTTTTGGTCGCAACTCCGATTCCAAATGGTTTATATTCGAAGAACGTGAACGCGAATATGGAAATTGACCGAGAAACGGTAAAACGGCCGTGTAGCGAGATGGAGAGACGCGACGATTCCGACGAGAAGCGGGGCACAGAAGGTAGGGGGAGGGGCAGGGGAGGCTGGGGATGACCGAGATTGCGAGGCGACACGACCCGACCAACTTTCCTTCCTTTTCCTCGAGCATACGCAACGCGCGACTAACTTTGCGTCTACTTTGATCACAGGGGCAGCGGTGGCTGTCGGGGCATTGATGATCATCGTTGCCGCGATTTTGGCTGCGGTCTTTCCAAAATTGGTCGACGTTTTGCTGAACCGAGAGATCGCCCTTCGAGATGGTGGCCGCACGTTCAACTGGTGGAGGGAACCTCCGGTCTCGCCTCGATTGAGCGTCTACATTTACAATGTGACGAACGCCGATGAATTTTTAAACGATGGCGAGAAACCAGCATTGATGGAACTCGGGCCGTACGTGTACACGCAACACTGGGAGAAGGTCGACGTAAAATTCAACGATAACGATACGCTGTCGTACAAAATGAAGAAGGAGTTCGTTTTCGTACCGGTGAGCCTGCCGATCTTTATTCGTACCTAATCGCGTTCCTTCTCGCGACGATAAAAGTAACAGGCGAAAGAAGATTTCAACGGTAAGCGAGAGAGAGAGGGAGAGAGAGAGTATGATAGAAGATACATTAGGTTTAAATTGTGGCGTCTGGGGTGTAAGGGGAGAGCATAGCAGAGAGCTGGCAAGAGCGTAGTTTCTCGTTTCGTAGGAGACTGCTACGGAGAGTAAGTTTGTTCGCGCGGTGTGACGTAACGCTCTATGTGTGTTGGTAACGATCAACGCGAGTTGAGTAAGATCGTAATAGCGGAGCAACGCGCTTCCGCGAATTAAAAGGTGCGTTACGGCAACGACGAGGTGCGTTCGGTCGACGTGGCACGATTCTCTCCGGGAGGTGTGCGTCGCACGCGTTACACCTTACCTTTCCCAGGATTGTTACTTTCGCGGGCAACGATAACGATATGGGTCGCTAGCTAGCGCGAACGATCGAACGCAATATGTTTGTCGACGGTGTACACGCGTTGGTTGGGTTCGCGTAGGATAAGGGTATCGTAACGCTGTCCGAGGAGAACCGTGAAAACGTGGTTTCGTTCGTTATCAAGGGAAGGGAGAGAAGCCGGTCGATTGGGGTTAGATCGATCGCGCCGACGAATAACGAACGCGTGGTAAACGGATCTTATCGGAGGAAAATTTGCAGGAGCTGTCGGTCGGCTCGGAGGAGGATTTGGTCGTGGTGCCGAACATACCGATGCTTTCGGCCACCACCCAGTCCAAGAATGCAGCGCGTTTCTTGAGGCTGGCGATAGCCTCGATCATGGACATACTGAACATAAAGCCGTTCGTCGAGGTCTCGATCGGTCAACTGCTCTGGGGCTACGAGGACCCGTTGCTCAGGCTGGCCAAGGACGTGGTCTCGAAGGACCAAAAGTTGCCGTACGATCAATTCGGTTTGTTGTACGGGAAAAACGGGACGACGCCCGACTGGTATACCATCTACACCGGCCAAGGAGACATCGGTAAATACGGAATTCTGGACAAGTGGAACGGAAAGAGCAGCCTGGGCCACTGGAGCAC
Organism: Bombus haemorrhoidalis; assembly: GCA_014825975.1. Classification (NCBI taxonomy): domain Eukaryota; kingdom Metazoa; phylum Arthropoda; class Insecta; order Hymenoptera; family Apidae; genus Bombus; species Bombus haemorrhoidalis. Next base: position 12,049,660 of record CM026172.1, on the reverse strand, counting down.
GGCGGAGTGCGACAGCGTCGCTGGTAGCGACGGAAGCATCTTTCCGCCGCGCATCACCAAGCAGACGGTGCTGAAAGTGTTCGACAAGGATCTTTGCAGGGCATTGCCCCTGGTGTTTAAGGTAACGCGTGGTCGCAGCAGTAAAAGTAGGGTCATCCCCTCTTCCAGCATCGAATCGCTCGTTCGCACGTGGTCGTTTGCCCGATTCGTTTCAGGAGGAGGTGACCATCGCCGGTGGTGTACCCGGGTACAGGTTCGTGCCCGCGAACGGCGCGTTCGCTTCTCCGAACAGATTGGCAACACAGCGATGTTTCTGCCCAGCGGGTCCACCATGCGCTCCCGAGGGAACCTTCAACGTCTCGCTCTGCCAATACGATTCGCCGGTGCTGCTCAGTTTTCCGCATTTTTACCTTGGTAAGATGGCCGATCTACGTTAACGTTACGTTACGTTAACTAACGTATATCCGTGCTCGTTACGTCCGCGTCTGTTATCTCGTTGTATCTGCTGCCTGCGCTCCGGCACGTCGTACCCCTCTCGCTCTGGCAAACGCGAATTCACAGACGAATTCGGTCGGCGCGGGGCCGGCGGAGCGCGCGTGAGAACTTTTCTCGCTTGGGGAAATCGTCGGCGGCGCTTGCGGTTGTTGAATACGGTTTTGAATACGGTTGATGAAATCGAGCAGATTTCGCGAGCTGCGGCCGAAGAACCGCGGCTGAGAACTCGCGGCCCGTGCACGATCGGCCCTTTCCCCCCCTCCAAAAACTAACTTTCACAAATGTCGTTCGAACGACGATTTTCAGCGGATCCGTCGCTCCGTGAGTCGGTAAGCGGAGTATCGCCGCCGGTCGAGGAGAAGCATCAATTCTACATCGACGTTCAACCGATGATGGGCACGTCTTTGAGAGCGAAAGCAAGAATTCAGATAAATCTGGCGGTGAAGCAAGTGCGGGACATTAAACACGTCGCCTCGTTCCCGGATATTGTTTTCCCGATCATGTGGTTCGAAGACGTGAGTATATCGATAGCGTACGGCGTTCGATCGGTTCACCGCGGACACGATTATTCGAATCGTTGTTTCTATCGGTCGGGACGGATCGGTCGCGTGAAAAGGAGCCACGTTGGGGGAGCGATTAGCCACGATCGACGGTGACGGTGACGGTGACGGTGACGGTGACGGTGACGGTGACGGTGACAATGGCTGCATCGATGATCATCGATACTCGTTGCGCGGCTAAATATTCGTGACGATAATATGGAAGGAGTACGCGCGGTCGCGTCGTTCGACGCCTCTACGCGTGATTCATTTCGATGGAATGACCGTTCGTGTCGATAATTCAGTATGTACGCACGGTTGCGGTTGTCGCCTCCCCGACGCCCCTCCCCCCTCTCATGCTCATCGTCGTTGCTTTGTCGTAGCTATAGCGTCCTTTTATCGACGGTTTATCGTCGCTACATTATCACGCTTTCGGTCGGATGGCACGACGGCCACCCGGCCGGAATCGATCGCGCCGCGCTAACGATCTTATTCTGCATTCTTCCGTTACGCAGGGTATCGACGAACTTCCGGCAGAGATGCGAAGCCTGATGAAGATGGCCGTGGACGTGCCACCGATAGCTCGAGCAGCGGTATCCGGAGCTCTGGCAGCGATAGGAGCGATCGTTTTGATAGGAGCGCTCCTGTGCCTGGCGCGCGCCGCCAAACGACAAGAGAAGCTGCACCTCACCAATCCGTTGCCGTCGAACGCGACCGCGTGCAAAACCGGTCAGCTGAACCCGGCTTTCCAGAATTCATCGAGTTCCAAGTAGATCGTCCGGTTGCTCGGTCGGCCGTTTCTACGTTCTGCGATCTCGAGCGTGTACGCGTTATGTTTTCACCCTGGCAATTTTCCAAGGGATACACAACGATCGAGAGAGCGAGAGACGTATAGAGAGAGAGAGAGAGAGAGAAAGAGAGAGAGAGAGAGAAATACAATTAGAATCGCTGCGTAAGAATCGTTTCGGTCTTGAATCGCTGTCGTTGTCGTCGTCGCCGTTGCCGTTGCCGTCGCCGTTGCCGTTGCCGTTGTCGTTGTCGTTGTCGTTGTCGTTGTCGTTGCTGTTGTCGTTGTCGTTGTCGTTGTCGTTGTTCTTTGTCGTCGTTCTTGTTCCCTCTTGGAGAAAACGGGAGAGGGCGTTCACGTTGTTTCGCGTAACGATAACGTTTAACTTTTACGAGGACTTTCGCCGGATAGTATAACGACGGCCGGCCGTTCCTCGCTCTGTTCACGCGTATATTCCACTCGAGCGATACCTCGGTTACCATCGAATCGTTCGCGTCTTTGTAGATTCGCGCGAATTAAAGCGAACGAGGTGGGAGAGCGAAGCGGAAGAGACGGAAGTGCGCGTCGAAGTTTCAGCGTGTTGCGTGTCGCGTGCGTGTACGTGTGCGCGTGCGCGCATGCACGCGCGCGTACAGGAAGAGGAGAGCAATTACGAGAGCGTGCGAAGAGGAGAAAGGAATTAGGAATAGAGGTGGGGTGGAAAGGTAATAGGAAGAAAGTACGGGCGAATTTCTATCGTGGAACGAGCTCCATCGTCCGGGACGAATCAGCCGTCATCGATGGCCGATTTATCGAAGACCGTGCGCGTCAGCGATCGATAAAGATTCTCGTCTCTCGTTACCGTACAAGAGAAAATCCTTCCGTCCAACGTGCACTCGATCGAGTGTGCGAGATCAGACGCGAGCCAAGTCGTCGTCCTCGGACTTTGACGCACCTGGTGGCCGTCGGGATCTAATTGTTATTCATTTACCTTCGTTTATTTGTATTTCGTTGTAAACACGTTATTCGAGATAGACCACGGTTAGATTTCTAGATGAATTTAGTTTTTTACGATGCAGCAAAGGGGGTGGAGAGGTGATGCGGGAGAGGTAGAGAAAGGGAGGGGGAAAGCAGAAGAAGGGGAAGAAATTGGAGGAGGGGGAGGAGGAGGAGGAAGGGGAGACGGAGGAGGGGAGATGGAGGTGGAGGAAGACAGAAAAATAAAGTAGCCAAATAGTTTTGAAATCGGATCGAATTGGAGACGATTTCGAACGACGTCGTGGAAATTTATAATAAAACCGCGTGCGACAAGTATTTGTTTACCGGTTTGATTTCGCGGACAAAAGTCGGTCGACACGCTCGCGAAAGCTGTCGCAGATGTTGCGATAGACGGTTAAGACGGTTGGCGATCGAAGTAGACGGGAAAGAGGACGAACGCGTTTATCTGGCCTCTTCGAAGTTGTCGTTGGATTGCGACCTAGGTTATCGGTACGCCGAAACGCGGAGAGGCATCGAAGAGAGACGCGGCTGCAGCCGGCCGCCTTTGTTCGTTTCTTCAGGAGGCGATTTTCCATGGATTTTCCTCGATCGAAGTACGCGCGAGGACGAACGAGCTGGCGAGCACACGCGCGTGAATTCGCGTACGCGGTTGTTACGATACGATCGCGGGGGGAGTATGGGAGCAGACCGAGAATAATGATTGGTAGCGATGATCGCGCGATCCGAGCGCGTAAGAGCGATCTCTTTGCACGATCGCGCGATCGATCTTTATTTGAACTGACGCGAATTAGTCGGGGCCCGCGGTCGGCGCCGAGACAAGGGATCGGTGGTATATATTAGCCGAACACGGACAAGGTAAGTAGCTAAACTGTCAAAGCCGATCGAGTTCGGTTCGATCGACGACCGATGGTTTCGCCTCGTTCGATTCGTCTTCCCTCTTCAAAGCCGCGAGAAAAGCACCGAACGAGATGACGACACCGACCAGGCTGCACCATTGAAATCCGGCCTCGATGGCGTTCACCAGGTAGTGACCGCGATAAAAGATCTGTCGAATGGATTCCGGCAGATCGTCCATTCTGGTGTCGATCCAGATCAAGGGCAGGATCGAGCCGTCTTCGAGATTTCCCGAGAACGGCATGCCAACCGCTTTTCGTACTTCTAGATTCAGCTGAAATCTCATTCTGGTAGCCACCGTAACGCCCAAACGCTGAAACGAATACGCTGGCGTAAGCCGGAAAACGAGTTTCCGCGTAAACGGTCGGTATGGACGCGCGTAGCACGTCGCAGATCGAAATACCTACCGAATGCAGATCCACGTAGCTATCGTGATGCTCCTCTCGGGGTGTCAGTCCGTCGATCTTCTGGAACAAGGACTCGTCGCCCGAGTAAAAATGGGGGAAGGAGACGATCAACGGTGATCCTAGATTGCAAGCGGAAACGTTCAACGTTCCAGCTGGTGGGCATACTCTGGTGATCGAATCGTACGATTCCTTCGGGCAAAAACACGAGTCTTTGCTGCGGCTCGACGTGAAAACGTTGCTCGGTAATTTGTACCTATGATAGGTTTCGACCGATGAAGCGTTTAGAGCGACGTCGACGCATTTGCTTTCGGATCGGTAAGTAAGTAGGTTTTTTATCTAGGAAGGACTAGGAAGGAACGAAAGGACGGGGGAGGGGGAGGCGCGTGCAAGCACGAACTCACCTTAAAGTGGGAATACCGTTGGAGAAGCTGCGACGCTCGTAACGAAACGGCAACTGCCTGCAAAACTCTTTCGCGTAGATGTAAAGCGTGGCGTTCGGCTGTTCGATCCAGTCCGGTGGAAACATGCTGCCGTCGGTACCGTAGATTCGGTCGCATTTCTCGTCTTCCCACACTCGATGACTTTCGCGTCCATTGATTCGCTGGATCAGCCCGAGATTCCGAAGATCGTCGATTCCCGTGTGCATGGTGATGCGATCCGCGTTCAAGCCGCTTCTCTGCAACACGCCGCGGATACACGCGAATAGACAGCGTATCGTACAGCGTATCGTACAGCGGTTGTGCCGCGTAAACGCCACTATATACGTACGAATGCCAGAATTCCAAATTTATCGTAGGGTAGGAACTTTCGCGACGATAGAAACCGTTTGCCCATTTCGAACAGTTCGTCCTCGTAGCCCCAAAAGAACTCGCCGACCGGCAATTCGAGAAACGGTTTCGCGCGTAACTTCAAGCCAGCCAGAAGCATCGTGAAGCCGATTTGCAGCAGGTAGTTGAGATCTCGGGAATACGCGAGCGTCGACATGAGCAACACGTTCGGTACGATCACCTTCTGACTTTCCGATTTCCCTGCGATCCATTGAAAGCTCCTCTGCTCCTGATACGTGACCGTTCGATTCTCGTCGAGGCGGACGTTCTCTCGGCTGAAACTCTCTCGATAGACGAACGGGCCGACCTCCTGCACCTTCAGCTTGCTCGCGTTTCCGCTCTCGAACTCGTGCACGTTCGTATAATTGAAAACGTAAACGTTGACTCGAAGGCCGACCGGCGGCCGTTGCCACATCAGGAACGTCGGCGTACCGTTCCGTAGCTCGAGATTCGAGAGAATCGCGTTGCGAAACACGCTCGTGCACCAAAACACGACGAACGTCGCGAGGCTGATCAACGCGGCGAATCCGTATACCAATCTGGTTCGCCGTCTCTGCGATCCTCCGTTCAAGTTTTTTCGAACCGCCCACGCTACGCTCTTCTCTCCCATGGTGCCACCTTCGCCGCGTGCTTTCGATTCGCCTCGACTCGATTCGAAGTTGGCGCGCTCGCGCTTTCAAATCAACCCGGCGTCCCGCTCTCGATTCCCTCTAAGCCTTTGCTCTGACTCTTCGAGGTTCGAAGCCGCGCACCCTTTCTCTCGTTGAACGACGAACGCCAGCAGCCAGCGACCAGCAACCAGCGCACCACCGACCTTTCTTTCCGACTCGAGACGCTGCGTTCCGTTGATTTTCGACGCGTTTTCCACGCTTTACTGAGCTTTACTTCCACGTTTCCGCGGAACGATCACGACGACGTACAAAAATCTCCCCACCTTTCTTCGATTCATCGATAACCTCCTCGTAGCGGCGATGACCCCCGTTCGCCGCCAAACTTGGGATATTCTTTGAATCCGTGCACAGACCATCGAAAAACATCCTCTCTGCCTTGCCCCGCGTTTTACATACCCAAACCTATCGCGCCTATCGCGCGTTTCCTTTCCTTTCCTTTCCCCGCCCCCTCCTTTCCCTCCTTTCCCTTCTTTCTCTTCTTTCCCTTCTTTCCCTTCTTTCCCTTCTTTCCCTTCTTTCGATTCCACTATTTTCTTTCTTTTATCTCTCTCTCTCTCCCTCTCTCTCCCTCCCTCCCTCCCTCCCTCCCTGCCTTTCTGCCGAGCGCGACAGCGCCTCGCGTATTCGCGCTTATTTTTCTGCATCCTCCCGTTTGCCCAAACCCTACGCTCCGTAACAGCGTTGGCCGTGCTGAATTAGGATCGGATCCGGCGTGCTTCGTCCGCCAAATCGATTCGCGTCCACTCTGCTACCGTTTATCGCACGTAGACGAAAAAAGGCTCGGATGACGATCGACGATAACACCCGACTACCGTCGCGAGTCGCGACGCGACCCGTCGGCCCACGTTTCTCGTCTGACGCTTGTAGCCTGGTCGCCGCCGTTCCAACGGCAACCGCGCGAATCTAAAAATTCGTTCAAGGGAACGAGATATCAGGCTGTCGGGTCGCGTCCCATCCGATCGATCGAAACACGCCGCGAATTCTCTCCGCTTCCACGCAAATCGATTTCAAATACGTCAATACGTAGAAGCGATGCGACGCAAACGATTCGAATTTATCGCGAGTGTTTGGCATGTTGTGACTGGCAGATGCCCTTTTCACCCGTTTCTGCCGCGATGTCTCGTGTAATAGTTGTCTTTACCATTCGCCTTTTAACTGCGGACGTAACGTACGTACGTAGCTACGACCCGCGCTCCGAACCACGATTTTTATCCTCCGCGCCAACACGTTTACGTAAGAAACTGGTGTTACTGGGGTTACTCGACGAGTAAGTAAAACGACGACGAGTTTACCGAAACGGCGATCGTCTTACGAACGTCTCCGACTCGTCGCGCTTCGATTTCACGGTTGCAACGAAGTATCGGTCGGCCGCAATCGCCTTATACCATCCCTTACCACGCGTTCCTCTCTCTCTCTCTCTATATATATATATATATATATCTATATATCTATGCTCGTACGACTATGCTATTCGCGAAATCGTTTATCGTACCTCTTCCTTCCTGCGATACGTTCGAACGATATGAAAGCCGAGGCGCGTACGTATTCGTTACGAACGTACGTACGTACGTACGTAATAAGTAAGGGTCGAAAGTTTTTGCGCGATCTCGAATATCGAAAGAAAGCGGGGAGAAAAAAAAAGTCGCGGTGCAGATTTCCTTCGCACGACAACGATATTCGGAGATAGCTAAACGGTCTTTGTGCTTCTCGTCTTCGATTTTGTCTATGTTCGGCTGTTGGAATCCTTCGTCAAGCATCGTTGTCGTCGCGCGAACAAACCGTCTCCCGACGTTAGTTCGCGCGCGCCATCTGATCCCAACTATTTCCCGTCGCTTGGCACACGACGCGCTGCCCTATGCAAACGCGTACGTAGAACGGAATTATTAACCGTCGGTACGCGTGTATACGGTTAGGCGGAGCAGGAGATCTCCGTAGTTCTCTATAGATGGCGACGGACGCCGGTCGTTCAGCTCGTCGTGCAGCTGCAAGCAGTGGGAAGGTATCGTTTTTCGGTGTCAAAGAAGACGAATGTCTCGAGAGGAAAATATTTGCTCGTTTTCTAACAGACGAACGCGTTTGCCGTCCGTGTGTCGCGTAATCGATTAGAGAAGGTACGCACGCGTGGCGCGATAAATTTCGACTTTCGGTAATCTCTGGCCGATCGTGTATCGTGCAAGCTTGTCCCACCTAACCTCAAAGTTCGGTCTGGATTCGCGACGAAATCGATCGATCGGCGGCGTACGTGTCCCGCGTTTCGGAAGGAGGATCGCGTCGGTACGTTTGTAGCCGGACGAGGAAGGCGTAAGTAAGGGAAGGCGGGAATCGATCGATCAGAGCGATAACGGTCGTGCCGTGAGACGGTTTGCGCCGACGAAAGACCGATGACGAAAATGAGTTCGCAGCAAAGTCCAGCCGCGTTGCAGTCGACGGTGGATCGCGAGAAGGTTTACGCCTGGATAATCGAGTTGTCGAATTCGGAGACGAGGGAGAACGCGTTGCTGGAACTTAGCAAGAAACGGGAGGTGGTGCCCGATTTGGCTCCGATGCTTTGGCATTCGTTCGGGACGATCGCGTCGCTGCTTCAAGAGATAATAAACATATATCCCGCCATCAATCCAGCCACCCTAACCGCGTATCAGAGCAATCGAGTGTGCAACGCGTTGGCCCTGTTGCAGTGCGTCGCCAGTCACCCGGAAACCAGATCCTCGTTTCTGCAGGTGAGTTTACTTTAGGCCGCGTACTATACGCTTAACGTGTGTACCTGCGCGCGCTCCGTTCTTCTTTTCCGTTTTCTCTCTTTCTCTCTTTCTCTTTTTCTCTCTTTCTTTCTCTCTGTCTTTCTTTCTTTCTTCCTTCCTTCCTTCCTTTTTCAGGCTCACGTGCCGCTGTTCTTATATCCGTTTCTACACACGGTCAGCAAGACCCGTCCGTTCGAGTATCTACGATTGACCAGTTTGGGAGTGATCGGAGCCTTGGTAAAGACCGACGAGCAAGAGGTGATCACGTTCTTGCTCACTACGGAGATCATCCCGCTTTGCTTGCGCATCATGGAAAGCGGCTCCGAATTAAGCAAGACGGTGGCTACGTTCATCCTGCAGAAGATCTTGCTGGACGACAGCGGCCTCTCCTACATCTGCCAAACGTACGATCGATTCAGTCACGTTGCCATGATTTTAGGAAAGATGGTCCTATCCTTGGCCAAAGATCCCTCCGCCAGGCTGTTGAAGCACGTGGTCAGATGTTATCTCAGACTCTCGGACAATCCAAGGTAAGGAGGCGAGGTACGAACGTGCCAACGACGAAATGCCAGCTATCTTTTCTTTTCTTTTTTCATCGTTCGATAGGGCATTACTGGCGCTCAGACAGTGTTTACCGGACCAGCTGAGGGACAACACGTTCGCCACTTGTCTGCAGGAAGACGCGTCGACGAAACACTGGTTGAATCAGCTTTTAAAGAATTTAGAGACCGGCCCTCAGCCCGTGCCGCCGACGCAACCGGGTCAACAGGATCCTAGAACAATCGGCTTGTCGCCTCTCGCTTCTTAAACCGTGCTCGCCTGCCAGAGTACAGACGAAACACGGATATACGCCATCGTCAGTCACGCGACCGCAGTCCGTCGGATGGCAGAGTGTCGGGCGAGCGATAGATCCGGGATACGAAATGGATCGTCGTCCCGTGTCGCCCCGTGGGACATAACGTGGTATATCGTCACCGCGACGAGTGCTGGGAAATTCGACGCGACGGTGAAATCTAAAAACAGACGGAGAAACGACGAAGCGTTGCCATTTTATTGGCGGAAGAATAAGGATCGTGGCGTTTGATACACGAGATCGACGGTCTCCGATCTGATCGAATTGGTAGGAGAAACCGTGGCCGTGTTCTTCTTCCGCATATCCTTCCCTTCTCTACTTTCCCCCTTTCACTTCCCCTTTGCGTACTACCTTTTATCCTCATCTCGACGAACGCCCTCTACGCTTGTAATTATTATTTGTACGAAGGTTGTAAATGGAAAATACAGAAAAAAAGAAAGAAAAAAAAATATACGTGTGTATGTAATGCTCGCGCTTGTGCATATATATGCATAAATATATACACGCGCGTCTGTACATCTCTATTTTGCGTTTATTTTGCCTGCGTTCTTTAATTGCGAAAATCGTAACGGCTGCTGCAAGCGACGATGCCCTATTTAAATCCTGCCTCAAGCGGTGGCCGCGCGACAGCTTCCGTCCATTTTCTCGAGTTCCGTGACGACGCCGTCCTGAAAATACGGAGAAAAACGGAGAAAATGACGTGTATCGGTTACGAGAACCGCGACCAGGTCGTACCTGTTGCCGTTTGGCGGCGATCGCTACCGGATCAACGCGCAACAGAGCGCGAATAACGGGCGTGTAGAGCTTCTCGTCGCCGGGCGTACGTTTGTTCGGACCCGTGATCCACGAGACGAGTAGTCCGACGAGTATCGCTGTTAGACAGCCGAGCCACGTGTACCAAAGATACGACATTCTGTAGAGGAAGAAGGGTGGTTCCCTGGAAATAGGTAGAAGGCGAGAGTCGATGGAAGCAGCCTGGCTGTACCCGGCCGGCGAAGGAATCGACTTATTTTCTCTCACTTGATCGCGGTTTCGACGACCAGCGTAATATTGGTAGCCTGACTCTTGAGCGATTCCGGACATCCGTCGATGGATACTGGCTTGGTCGGGAAACGAATCTTTCCGCTGGATATGGCTGCCTGAGTGCCGAACGAGATCCAAGCGACCAAGTTCAAACTAACGAACCCGCCGACCAACGCTCCCTGCGACGTCATCGATTCGGGTAAAGGCGGACAATGTTGCGCGAACGGAGGCAACGTTTCAATGTTTATCTTACCGCGGAATTTGCTAGCGGGAAAAACATGCCTAGCGTGAAGACTCCGAGCAACGGTCCCGCTGTGATCCCCGACAAGCTTTTGGCAGCCTGACAACGAAACGAGAACGCGCTAGAGCCACGTGTACGTAGCGACGAATAGATTCGGCGGCGCGCGTCGATCCGTCAATCCCTACCTGAATCAGTCCGCTGAGTTTCTCGACGAGGTAAACGAGTGTCACGCAAACGGTCCCCATCAACAGCACCGTCAGCTTCATCACTCGACTGGCCGCTACTTCCGACAGAGATATACGCAGCCACGGTTTTATCATGTCCTCGTAGATGACGCCAGACATTGAGTTCAATCCGGTCGACATGGTGCTAAAAGGAAACAGAGACGACGATCTCGCGCTTCTCTTCCCTATTTTCTCTCTTCTATTCTTTTCTATTCTTTTCTATTCTTTTCTATTCTTTCCTTTCCTTTTCTCTCGCTCTCTCAACACGTCCAAACGATATGTGCGAATATACCTGAGCGCCGCGCTAAACACCCCGGCGACGAATAGTCCAGGCAGTCCCGGAATCGACTCGGTCATCTCCATCACGAAAAACGGTAGGAGCTGGTCCGATTTTTTTATTCGCTGTAACGCGTGAATTCGTTTCGCTGTATTTGATAGAAGAAGAAGAAGAAGAAGAAGAAAGAAGAAGGGGCATAGACGGATGACGATCGCGTACCTTGGTCTTGATAGGGTCGCAATCGTAGAACGCCGCAAAGATGACGATGCCGGTGTAGCAGCTCAGCGAAACGATGCTGATTATACCGATCGCCATGATCGCGATCGTTCTAAAGAAGGGAAGATTACGGATCTCAGCGAACACGAGATAGGAATATATCGGCCCGCGGGGAAATAGGATAGAGACGACTCACGCGTTGGCCCTCTTCAAGTTGGACATGGCCAAGCATCGTTGCACCATCGATTGATTCACCGAACAGCTGGCCAACCAGTTGAAGTAGTTGCCGACGACAACGGTCCAGAAGGTGTGTCTCGTTGTTGGATCAAAGTCCATGCTGTCGATCGGGCATTAGGAAAAGTAAAAGGAACGGGGCAGTCGTACGATAGAGGCAAGTAAATTGCTTACTCGAAAAATTCGATTCGCTCGGTGTCGCGATTTCTTCTCCAAACTTGTTCGAATCCGCCTACCTGGTTCGTGCCGATTACCGCAATCGCTATCACTCCGCCGAACATGACGATCGTCTGAATCGCGTCGGTCCAAACAACCGCTTTCAAGCCGCCCTGAAAAAGACAGAGACACGCTCGTCCACGTTTTTCTCTCGAGTCGGCTCGTCGTTCGATGGAACACCACCACGTTGCCGATTAAATGGCACGGATCCTCGTCCTTACCAAAGTGGTATAAAATATGCAAACAACGCATACCAGCACCGCGATCGCGTGCAGGTTTATTCCAGTGACTTGATTGAACGCCACCGCGGGAACGTATATCACGAGGGGGATATACAGCAACTGCAACGAAACGCCAAACGTTTCGCTTTAATTCGTCCTTCCTCTCTCACGTACGTACGTACGTACGTACGTACGCACGCACGTACGCACGCACGCACGCACGCACGCACGCACGCACGCACAATTCTCGCTCCGTCTTACCATTTTTATGACAAACATGACGGAACCCATGAGTCGAACGGCGCCGTTGAACCTCAGGTTGAGATACTGCGAATCAGCGAAATGAAAAGAAAAGAAATCAGCGAACGACGTTGCGTAGAGGACGAGCAGCGGTGTCCGCGTTACCTCGTAAGACGAAGTGATGCCGAGACCGTAAAACACCGGTAGATAGACCATGGTCATCGTCAACGAGACGAACAAATCGGCGATCACCACGCACCAGTATTGCGTTCCGTAGACGTACATCTCGGCTGGTAGACCAAGGATCGTTATTCCCGATATGTAGCTGAAAAGACGTAGAAGAAAATTGGTTGGAAGAAACGAAGAGGAGCGGCTCGCGGATCGTTTCTTCCTATTACCTGGCTATCAGCGACATCGTTATAGGGAAGATGGACATATTTTGCCCGCCCACCAAGTACTCGCGAACCGCGTCCTCGTTCTTTCGCGACTTGTACGCCTGATATACGCCGATGATAACCGAGATAGCCAGCATTCCGGCAAACACCACACAATCGATCGTATCGAACGACCTCCGCGTCGAACCGCCGCTACCGTCCATGGCTGCCGGCTCTCTTTCCTTTCCTTTCCTTTCCTTTCCTTTCCTTTCCTTTCCTTTCGCGTCGATCTCGGTGTCTCGGCGGTAACGATCTCACCGGTATCGCTCGACGATTCACAGCGACTTCCGAAGCGAAGAAGAGAACGAACGATAATCGAGCGAGAAGCACGTGGCTGAAGAGAACGGTCGCTGCTTCGCTTCTAAGTCGGGAAATGGACGAGGAGCGCGTCGCTTAAACGGACCAGCTCGGAGACACGATTGAATAATTGGAGATTCCATCGTTATCGTTCCCACTCCGCTTCCTCCGTTACCTATGCTAACTTCCTCTTCTCTCCCTCTTCCTCGTGCTCGTGTGCCGCCGAGTGCGCGGCCCAGCCACGAGACGGCAACGCATTTAACGAAATTGCTGTCCGCCCGCACTGTTCTCTCTGTTTACCCGCCCGATTCCGTTTACCTTCTCTCGCGTGTCGTTGTTTTCCCGCCTGCGACACGCGTCTTTCCCCTCGCGATCGATTTCCGTTTTTCCGGAACGACCTCGCGTTCTCGCCGCGATCGGCCACTCCCTACATCCACCGCGGCGTATATCCTGCGGGTCAGACGCTTTCGTTCGTCGAATCGCGTCGAGTCGCACGCAGGCTGCTTGCCTGGCTGTGGCTGATCATCCGACGGCCGACGCAGAGCAGAACGGTGGAAAGACGCGCGATAACGACGACGACGACGGTGACGGTGGTGGCGATGTCGGTCATGACCCGCGTGCTATGCACGACTATGCTATGCCTGTTCGCCGTCGTTCTGTCCAATTCCGTCGAACGTTCTCCGCGTACGAGCATCGGGGACGGTCGGGCCCGGTACGCCAACGTGACCGGCGAGCTGCTGCTCGGAGGCCTGTTTCCCGTGCATCGTAAAGGCAACAACGGCAAGAGTTGCGGCGAGATACAGGTGAGATACGAGAGAGAATCGCGGGCCTCTGTGGTGTCACCCGGTTCGAACGTTTATTCGCAGGGGGAAGACGGCGTTCAACCGTTGGAAGCGATGCTGTACACGATCGAGCGTATCAACGAGAATCCGCGGATACTGCCGGGTGTGCGGCTCGGCGCGTTGGCCTTCGACACCTGCGATCACCCGATCCACGCTCTGGAGCAGGCGTTCTACTTCGTGAAGGGTAAGCGAGGCGCGCGATCCCGCGACCGACCGAGACCGACCGAGACCGACTCGAGACCGTGGATGTTCGTAGGTTTCATGGCGCGCGAGAACCGGTCCAGCGAGGATGGATACCGGTGCGCGGATCGCAGCGTGGCAAAGTTCTTAAACGGGGAGTTCGAACGCGTGGTCGCGGTGCTCGGCGCACAATCGAGCTCCGTCACCATCCAGGTTGGTAGCAACGGCCCCGGTCGATGAACGCGCGCCCCCAGCCACTCGAGATCCAACGGTTCGCAGGTAGCGTCGGTGCTGGCTCTGTTCCCGGTGCCGCAGATCTCTTACATGGCCACGTCGCCGTTTCTCAGCAGCAAGGAGAGATTCCCACGGTTTTTCCGCACGGTTCCGAGCGACGTGAACCAGGCGCGAGCGATGCTGGAAGTTCTTCGGTGAGTCGGCGTCCACGCTCCTCCTCTCAATCGATTTGCCTCGATTCGTCCGATTAATCCGTTCGACGACGTTGCCGCAAGCCGGTTCGAGTGGTCGTACGTGTCGGTCGTTTACACGGACTCGGAGTACGGAGATCACGGATACGAGACGCTGGTTTCCTTCGCCTCCGAGTACTCCGTATGCTTCAGCGCCCCGCATCGGATCAGCGAGGATCGTTTCACCGACGACGATTACGACAACGTGGTGCGCACGATCGCCGAGAAGACGGACGTCCGAGGTACGTATCTCTACGAGTCTAATGGGAAACGACGGAGATCGAAAGGCTATCCAAGTACGACGTACGACGGAATCTCGCAGTGGTGGTATTGTTCGCGGAAAAGTCGACGACTCTGCGGGTGCTGGAGGCGGCGAGACGCGTCGGCGTCGGCTCGCGATTCGTTTGGCTGGGCAGCGACTCGTGGCCGGATAATCGCGACCTGGAGACTCGAGAAACCGCGGTGTTGGAGGGTGCTCTCGCGGTTCAACCGTTGTACGCCCCGCTCTCCGGCTTCGACGAATACTTTACGGCATTGACGCTCGACCACGAGCGCAGCAATCCTTGGTTCCGAGAGTTTTGGCGAACCTACCACAACTGCACGGACGAGTTACAGGCAACGACGATCGCTGCCACTTCCGCCAGGGTAAGTCTTTATATCGATCAGGTGAACGAGACGACGGAGGTGAGCCAGACAGACAGAGAGATGCCGTTCGAACGTTTTCTAGCGGCACGTCGACTGCCAAGATCCGAGATTGAAGATCGAGCGCAGCACCGGCTACAAGCAGCGGAGATTTCTGCATTTCGTTCGAGACGCCGTATACGCGGTGGCTCACGCTCTTCACAACATGCGAACGGAGGTTTGCGGCCGAGGTTCGGTCGGACTTTGCGACGAGATGCGTCCTCCGAACATGGACGCGTTCTTCCAATACCTAACCAACGTGTCCTTCAAAGGTAAGATTATCGTTATTCTCCTTTCTTCCTTATTCTTCGTCTTATTATTATTATTATTATTATTATTATTATCATCATTATTATTATCATTATTATTATTATCATCATTATTATTATTATTACTATTATCATTACTATTATTATTACATTGTATTCGCGGGCTGTACGCTCTACGGTAATACATCGTTCGTTACGATATGAAAAGTAGTTTTATCATCGGAGACGGGAGGGCGAGGGCGCGCAAAGTTAAACGCAAACTTCCGTACGGACTACGATTTCAGACGAAGCTGGCAACGCGTTCGAATTCGTGGATGCGGTCGACGGACCTCCGAGATACTCCATCCTGAATTATCAGCGCAAGGCGAACGGTTTCTATCATTGGGCGGTCATCGGCAACTACACGCGTAAGACTACTCTCTGTCTGTCTCGCTCTCCCTCCCCCCCCCCTCCCCCTCCCCCCTCTCTCTCTCTCTTCTCCGTGAAACCACGAGTAGAATCAGAGGGAGGGGGGAGGGGGAGGGGGAGGAGAGAGGGAGAAAGAGACGAATAAACGGAAAGACGCGTACGGGGTTGTGCGCGCAGTGAACGAAGACGGGCAAGCGGTGTTGCGGCTGGATCGGGACAAGTTGTGGTTTCGAGACGAACGGCCCGGCGATTTTCCGACGTCCACGTGTTCCCGGCCGTGCGGCTCGAATCGAATCATGGTGAGAAGCAAGGAGGACCCGTGCTGCTGGAGATGTCAAAGCTGCGGTTTCTATCGGTACAAGGTGGACGAGCTGAGATGCGAAGAGTGCGAGCCGGGGACGATTCCGACGAGGAACGGATCCGGCTGCGAACCTATCCCCGAACAGTTCGTCGACTACTCGAATCCGTGGGCGATCGTCGCGATGACGGTAGCCGTTTCCGGTAATCTCCGCTCGTCGGCCTATCGCCGCGTCGACGACCGACGAGAACGAACGATGACGGGATCGCGTTCCGTTCGCAGGTATGGCACTGACCGCGTTCGTCTGCTCGGTGTTTTGGATCTATCGGCACACGCCGATGATCAAAGCGTCCGGTCGAGAGTTGTCGTTTCTGTTGCTGGTCGGCGCGTTCGGCTGCTTCTCGATGACGTTCGCCGTGGTGTCCAAGCCCAGCGTGGAAAGTTGCGCGGTGGTCCGATTCGGCATCGGATTCTGCTACACCATCTGCTACGCCGCGCTCTCCACCAAGATCAATCGAATTCACAGGATATTCAACGATCCCGGCCGCAGTCCCCGCAAACGACGGTAAATCTCGATGGTAACGGGCGATGGCCCGACTACTGACGCGTTTCCACGCTTGTCCGCAGGTTTACCAGCCCGAGATCTCAGCTGACGATCGCGTCGATTCTCGTTCTGGTCGAGATCGCGTTCGACGTCGGCTGGCTGCTCAAGGAACCACCGGCGATCCAACGCTCGTATCCCAGCAGGGACGCGAACGTAAGAGCGTGTCGGGGCTCCGGAGACGGCTCCTACGTGATCGGTTTGATCTACCCGTTCCTGTTGACCGTCGCGTCCACCTTCTACGCGATCAAGACGAGAAAATGCCCGGACGGATTCAACGAGACCCGACGCATCGCGTTCGCCAATTACGCGACGATCGTGCTGTGGCTGGCGTTCGTGCCCCTCTACCTGGCCTCCACCAGCAACGTCGTCAGGGTAATTACCCTGGCGTTGTCGCTGTCGCTGAACGGACTGGTGCAGCTGCTCTGCCTGTTTCTGCCGAAGGTGTACGTGGTGCTGATCAAACCGGAGAAGAACACGAGGGAGCTGGTGATGGCCAGGCACTCGTCTCACCCGACGACGCCCGGTACGCCGATCACGCCGGAGCTCGTGTCCGCCTCGCCGTCGTTCGTCGGCGATCGATCGAAACCGGCCGTCGGCGACCCTCTCCGGTTCGAGCAACGTTCCGCCTAACTTTCAGTCGCTAGATCTTTCAGTCGCCTCGTTACCCAACATACACGATGATTTCTGCATCGACGAGAGCGTCGCCTTCTCTTCTTTTCTTTTCTTTTCTTTTCACACGCCAAAAGTTCTCGCCCCTTCCTATTCCCATCTCCGACCCGATATCCCGTGCCCGAATGCACTGTGCGAGAATGCACAGGGACGAGAGGAACACGCAAAACGGGAACGTCGCGCGTTATTGCGTTTATTGCTTACTCCGACACGAACTAACCGATCGATAACGAATAAACGTCTTAAAACTACGAATACTTGCGAACGAGCGGCAAACTTTTTCTCTTTCCTTTCTTTCATTATGTTCGCGGCTCGAGCAACCGCGACGTTTCGTTCGCTGGAAGACATCGGATTCCCGGTCGTCGACCATCACCGTACCGGTGATCGTTCACGACGGGGAACGTCGGACGAACGCTGGACGAAGAAAAATCGCGACGATTCGAATCGCTGTCTTACGGCATATTAATCCTAAGATCAGCGAGGTAAGCGCGAACAGCCGAACATGAACGATTTCTCTCTCCCTGCCTCTCTCTTTGCCTCCGTCTCGAGTCTCGCCGTGAATAACGCGGAAGAAGAAGAAAAAGGAGAGAGAGAGAGAGAGAGAGAGAGAGAGAAAGCGAGAGAGAAGAGCGCGATCGTGAAAAAGAGGCACGCGAGCGTAAAACTCGACGGTTGAGCATTCGAATTGAGCGTGGAGCGCGCGCTTCTCCATCGATCGGCCGGCGGGTTACGCGCCGTCGCTGACCTATGCGAAGCTCGACCCCGTTACCGTTAATCGGGCGAACTTCGCTCGAAAGGCCTTTCGTGGACGGAATGGCTGATAAGGATCCGCGGAAGGTCGCGCGCGTTCTCGCGCGGACGAGCGCGATTAAGTACGATGCTTAGAATTAACCTATGTACAGTGGCGAATCGATCGGATATCCCGTTTAAAACGAGCTCTCGCGCTTCGTTCTGTGTTGAACGGTCTCCGGGCTGGGCGTCATAGCTGGATTGTCGTAAGCGTAATCGAGAGTGGTGTCCTCGCTGGGATGCCTTCTCGACAGCGACGTGGTGGTGGTGTTCGGCGTGGCGTTACCGGTTCCGCTTCCGTTAGCGCTGCCGCTTCCGCTCGCGCTTCCGCCACCGTTCCCACCATGTCCGCTTTCGTTTTCCAAGAATCGGGATGGTGCCACGCTCGCGCTTATCGTTGGCATCGTCAGCTTCAATCCGTTGTGCCTGGACGTGCCCGATTCCGCGTCTCGAAGCGTCGATTTACCGCGATCGTTGTTGTTGTCGTTGTCGTTGTCGCCGTCGCCACCGCCGCCGCCGCCGCCGCCGCCGTTCGACGTTCTCTGAGAAACAAGATATCGATTGGCGCGCTCGTTCGATCGCGAAACGGAAAAAACTCGTTGCTCACCTTCGCTCGTTTGCCGGCGATTGCTCGGCTCAGGGTGCTTCGCATCTTTTCCCATCGTGGACACTTTCGCACGTACAGGTACAGGCTCGATACGAGAGACGTAAAGGCTACCGCGATAGATATCGCCGCCAGTATCCACAATCGCTCCATCTCCCCTGCGGATCGTCAACGTTCCTTTCTTTTTTTTTTTTTCTTTTCTCACGACCAGGACGACGCGACCACCGTCTACTTACCTCGTAAATCCTCGTACTGCTCGAGAAGAACGTACCGTTTGTCGTGCAGGTATTCTGAAATGGAAAAGGCAAAGGATGAAAAGCTATTCGCCGCGAAAGATATTTTCCAAGGGAGAGAGGTTCGACGGTTGGCTTCGGCCGGGTAAGGGAACGTTGTCGTACGGATGGTAGCGGGGCGAGAGGCGACTAACGGCAAGACCGAGAAGGAGAAGGAGAAGGAGATAGCGGGCGAAAGGAGCCTAGAGGAGAGGAAGCAAGAGCGAGGAAAGAGAAGAAGGCAAGCAGGCTGGCAGGCGAATAGGAGGTCGGTAGGATGAGTCATCGCGCACGGTCGCGTGTGTGGGAAGTGGACGGAGGGACGGTGGTCAGGTGTAAAGTCAACGGACTCGAACCCCCTTCGGGTTCAGGTGCACGACGCTCGGAAACGCTCGGCCCGCCGCGCTACCCGACTTTTCTTCCGATCGATCTGGAAACGTCGATGCTCGCTGGTATCTATACGGCTCGCTCGGCCAATCGACCGAGAAAGCCGAGACCGTTCGACGGAACGGCGAAAGTTTCGCGACTCGCTCACCTTGACAATCCTTGATGCACTCGTTTTGCTGATAATTGCGACCCGTGGCGTCGCAGATGGAGGAGCACGGTTTGCAACGCTTGTCGTAGGGGCTGCAATACTCGACGGTGGAGCAACGTTGCTCGCCGCAGTCGGCCCCCCCTGGATTCAAGCCGGCGATCGCGGTGCCGATCGCCAGCACTGCCACCGTCAACAGTCCGATCGACGGGTTCATCTCGGTGCCGTCGCGACGTTCGATCAGCGCCGTTGTTGGAACGCGACCTTCTGCGTCGTAGTCATACCGGTTCTGGAAAAGAAAGCGCACGCGCTCGCGATCCAACGCCACACGAGAAGGACATCGAACGAACGTTCGAGGCTCGATGCGCGTCGATCACGCGAAGGAAAACGCGGCGAAGCTATGGCCGCGAGAGATGACGCGATGCGAGCGAAACGAGCGAAACGCGGAGACGTGACTCATCGCACGCGGTGGTATCGTACGAACCGGAGAACGAACGACGACGACGACCAATTGGTTCGAAACGATCGCCGCGTCGCGAGCCGCGCGCCCACCGATTCGACCTCGTCGTGTTTCGATCCGGACGACAGGCAGAACCTTCGATCGCCGCGCTATGGAAATTCCGACGCGTCACTTTGCCGAGTCTCGCCGCTGCGCTCCTTCGGCGCCCGTATGCCAACCGAACGGAACTCGTGGATCGTCGCGCGACTTTGGGACTATGGCGTATCGAAGAAACGCCGGACGCGCGACGGAGGAGGACAAAAAGGGAGAGAGAGAGAGAGAGAGAGAGAGCAAGCAAGAAAGAAAGGAGGAGCGAGGAGGGAGAGAGAACCGGTCGGTCGTACCTGGTACCGCAACACGGGTAAACGGGCCCCCGTCGTAGCGTCTATCGAAAAGCGGAAATCGTCCGATGGAAACGCGAGATTCCGTATCTCGCGACGGAACAACGCGAAGGATCGTAGTTGGCAAACTACGAAGGACCGCGAAGACTGGCACTCGTTGCTGCGCCGACGATCGACCAGCGCGTCACCGAACCGGTTTCGAGAGCGGCGTATCGAGTACAGCAGCGGGTATATATCGGACGCGTTGTAAGTTTAGCCGACGATTCGCGAGCTCGTTCGAACGACCCGAGCGCGTTCCCGTCGATTCCGGCTAGCTGCGTTCGTTGGCCGATGAGAACGGGTGTTCCATCTTCAGGGTATATCCTCCTACGACGAGCCGCGCGATACGACGACCAAGGTCGATCGGTGGACGCGCATTCGCCGTAACAGGTTGCGTTGCTCGCGGCCGTGACTTACTGGTTGCGGATGCGTCGAATTCGTTGGTCCGAGAAGGGTTCGATTCGCATCTCGTCGATCGCGAGGAACGAAAGCACCACCAACAGCAATGACGCCGATGACGTAAGAGATGATGAAAACGCGAGAAGAAAGGAACGAGACGCGGGAAAGCGAGGGTGAAAGATCGGACTGCGTCGCGTCGACTGGCCGCGGTAAACTGAGGATCGCCGAGCCAACTACGACTCGCACCTGAATTCCACCTCTCCGCCGGAACGTTCCATCGATCCCCCTTCTCCTCTCCGCTAGCAGACCGTACGCGACGACGATGCTCCTCCTCCGTTTGCGACCGTTACCTGCCGGAATAGCTTTTCTCAGGCGTCGTAGCCGAGCGCCGGTTACCTGTTGCGACGGCCCTCGCGCCATCGGCACACGATGGGTCGTCTACGCCGAGGCGTTTGCCGCGAAAACGCGAGGAAGGGATCGGAGAGAAATAAGCCAACCGTTTTCCGTTGTTCATTAACTTTTTATTGTTCTCCGGCCGAACGTCGAGATCTGACGGAACGCGACTCGATCGTCCGTTCTACTACCGTTCGTACAAAATATATATATATATATATTTTATCGTAATTTGCATCGATAATGATCGTCTTAATATTAACGTCGTTTCGCTTACCGAGCGTCGACTCTGGCGGGTATTCTCCGCCCTGTCGTCGCGTCGCTGGCTACGCGTTCGCTCTCTCCGTTACTCGTCGACGAGTTCGCGCGCGTCGACGAATCGATCCGTGGCAACGCGACAGGCGCGTGCAATCGTCGAGGCGCCGGCTCGAAACATCGGGATTGATCAACCGCTATCAAAGCCGATTTTCGAAAAACCGGTCATCCTCGACGAACGAATCCGTTCGCCGAGAGCGAGACGAACCGCGCACGAGAAACGCAGAGAAGCGCGACGCCGCGACGCTCTCGGTCCCTTCGCCGAATACTCGGGCGGTTAGCCGTCCGTTTCTCGTTCTTTTTTCCTTCTCGTATTTTTCAACGCTCTCTCTCTCTCTCTCTCTCTCTCTCTCTCTCTCTCTCTCTCTGTCTGTCTCCGCCGGACGGCCATCGACGCGATTCGCGCTACGGATTCCACTTGCTGTAGCTGCAGAGGCACAAACTCCAGCAACCCGAGCGCGCGGATCGAACGTTCGCGTCGCCGGAGCGATACCCGTTCGCGATACCGTTTGGTCGAGAGGCGTAATCCAGCGAACAGTGGGTGGCGACCAAACGCTCGTCGACGCTGACGGGCCGCTGGAATTCCTATCCTCAGATGCTCCTGTAGCTGACGGTGTACGACGTGGCAGCGGCCGCGGTGCCTTCGGCCATCGTGCCCTCGGTCGCGGCACCGAGTCGCCGTCGATTGAGCTCGGTCGGCGACGGCGGTGAAACACCGCCATCCTCCGTCTGCGTCAACGCCATCGGAACCGGAAGCGGCAACACTTCCGGCACGCCGTTCTGCACGTAGTGGGTCAATCGCGTGGGCAAGCAGCCGGCGTTCAGCTGATAAAATTCGATCAGCTGCAGCAAGTCGTAGAACCGGGTTACGCCTTTGTCGAGGGTGTATAGCCAGCAGTTGCACCGTTCGTCGAAAACCTGTAAACCAGCGGATATATGAGCTACGTCGATCGCGAAACATTCGCTACGGCGCTTCTACTCACGGGTTGAATTTGCGCGTGAAACACCTTCTCGCTGTACTTGTAGGTGAGCACGTAAGCGCCCAAATTGCTCTTGCTCTCCCGTACCAGGAACACGCTGAAAGAACACGCGGCGGGACGATAAGACGATCGTGTCGGTTGGAAAGGAACGATTGGCACAAGCGGCAACTCGACTTACCCGTCGACCGAACCCTGGTCTCGAACGATCGCCGCGGCGATATCTCTCTTCAGTCCTCTGTGAAACCACGGTTGCAAAACGTGGATACCGTCGTCGAGTCCGTGCAGTCTAACCACCGTGCAGCCCGGCGGCGGTCTCGAGAACGGCCTCCAGGTTCGTCGCCAGTTCATACCCTCGCTCTCCGCGATGTTCTTCGCTTCCTTCGGGTCGTCCACGATCCTTCCGACGCTGCCGGTAAAATCCATGGCCACGCGAGATCGCACCGATTCCTGCGAACGCCGACACTCCGTCTTACAACTTTGGATCGTTCGATCGAAACCGGAAAGAGAGGGCAAAAAAAGGCCACGAGCGATCCCTCTCGTATCGTCGCCTTCTCGTCGGCTTCTCGTCGGCTTCTCGCCGCCTTCTCGCCGCCTTCTCGCCGCCTTCTCGCCGCCTTCTCGCCTCCTTCTCGTCGCCTTCTCGTCGCCTTCTCGTCGCTTTCTCGTCGCGCAGCGAAAAGGAACGAGCGCGTAAACGCGTCACGGGGTGATTACCGATCGGGAAAAGTTGGAGAGCGAGACAGGCGGAGGAGAAGAGATCGCGTACACGCTCGCGCGAACAATTACGGTCCGAAGAACGATTTAAAAAGCGGAGAGAGGAATCGCAAGACGAAGAGGGGATGATAACCCCTGACGCCTGTTGCTAGGCGAGCATCGAGCGGTGCGGCACGGGACGAGACGAGACGATAGGGGACCGCAGACCAGACGTCGAGCCACGCGCGGATTTCGTTCGGAATCGGAATATCAGGTTTCCACCCGGTTCTCGTTTCTCGCTCGGGGATGCCGGTACAGTTCGCAATTCCTACCGATCCGTGACTCGACTTTCGATCGGATCCCGGAGTAGCCCGAGAGGGACGGGCGACTTCGAACGGTCGAACCGCCGCGCGTTGTTTACACCTCGAAATACACGAACGAGACGTTGTTACCTGTGATCTGCGCGGAAAAATAATAATACGACATAGATTGTCCGCTCGATCGTAACGGAAAAGAAAAAGCCGTCGGCGCGAACGAAAGACGTACGCGCCGTTCGATTCTTTCGGCTAGTCGACTCGGCCTTTCCCGACAACGGCTCTGTGTTCCTTCCCGTTGCGCTATCGTCCTTCTATTGCGCGCGACTATTCGCCGCGTTCACCCAAGGTACGTCCTCGTCGATACTCGACGATGTTCGTCACAGGGGGACGACGCGAGAGGCGGTACTGGCTTATGTAACGATGCCGCACCTGCGCCCAATGCCGTTACGATATTTCCTCCGAACGGAAATACACGAGAGTCGAATGTAGGTCAACGGTGCGTTTTCGTCGACGGACACTTGCGAACGGCAGCGAGCGGCAGCGAACGGCAGCGAACGGCAGCGAACCGAACGACGATGGAACGAACGGCGCGACGATTCCTTCGGGAATGGAAGAACCGATCTTACGAAACGAGACACCGCTGTCCGATTTCGTAATCGGCGACGACGTTGACGAGATCGCCTCTTTTTTCCAGCTGCGATAAGCAACGAGCTACGTACTTCCACCATGGCCGTGTCGAGAGGAGAGCGGACACGACGCGCAAGCAACGATTTGCCAAATTAGAGAAACGAATTCCGTAGGATTAGCAAAGTTAGACGCGCGGATAACGAGAACGGGATCGGTCGCGAGTAATCTCGCCCGTGGCGAGAGGGTCGTCCAGCAGACTAGCTGGAAACCGGGTGACACAGCGCGACGATGCCTCGACGGCGGCAGTCAGAGGCGGTCGGTCGACAGGGGAAAGCAGTGGAGAGGGATGATGCGCGCGAGCGTGTCTCGGTGCTTCGGTGGGGAGGGAGAACGAGCGAAGAACGTCAAGATCCCGAGAAGAAGAGGCAGAGGCAGCAGCAGCAGCAACGGCCAAACTTCCGGATCTACTCGGCGGCACCGGCAAACGATCGATCAACGCGAAGCAGTCGATACGGCTGTCGCGGTGGATCACGAAACGCGACAGAGAGACGACTAGTCGTCGAACGTTGGCATAAATCGATCGCGCGACGCGTGACGCGTGCACGGCACGGCCATCGGCCGACGAGCGAAAGACGCTGCACGCGATATACTCAACGTAGCCCCGGTCCGCGGTCGAAGAGACGCACGGCGACGTACCCGTTCTCGCTCGCGTCTACCTCCTAGATGATCGATAGTCGCCGCGTAGCAACAACTAACCGCCTCGGGCTTTTTGCTCGATTTTCGAAACTCTGTTTCGACGCGACCCGCTCTCGGCCGCTCTGCCGCCTCCCACCCTTTCTCTCTCTCCTCTCCTCTCCTCTCTACTCTGCACCGTTCTTCGCTGGTCCCATCGCGCCCCGCTCCGCTCCGCTCCGCCTCGTCACGCCTCGCAACCACCTCTTTACCCCGCCCGCTCTTTTCGCTGCATTTTTTTTCCCCCCTGATCGAAGATGGAATCGCGGATCGCGAGCCGCGACTAACCGCGCGTCGCGATGCAACCTCGATCCGAAACGATTCGATCCGATCGTTTTTTGCGTGAAGCGCGCGATGCCCGCGGCCAGCGGAAAGCTTCAACTCACATTGGATACGTTGTAGTTGACGTATCGATCCTTTGGACTGTCGGTTTGCTCGCACTGTTTGTTCTTAAACGCTCTGTAGTTTTCCCTGAGTTGCTTGCCGTACTGTAACGAAACGAAACGAAACGGGTTAATGGCAGCCAGATTTGTTTCGCCGATGCTCGATTTAGGCTTGCTCGTCAGCGGTCGTCGTGGCGAAGGAAAACTCGCGTTTCGGTCGAAATTATCGGCGATAGGGGAGAC
This sequence comes from Bombus haemorrhoidalis, assembly GCA_014825975.1. Taxonomy (NCBI): domain Eukaryota; kingdom Metazoa; phylum Arthropoda; class Insecta; order Hymenoptera; family Apidae; genus Bombus; species Bombus haemorrhoidalis. The sequence goes on along the minus strand of CM026172.1, from coordinate 12,024,275 downwards.
CTGGGCATCGAGCAACGGTAACCGCGGCCGATCGAAACGGCGCGTTAACGCGCCTGCAAACAACAAGGCTTTGCCGATGGTGACAAGCGTGGAAAGAGGCAAAGGGGTTTCCGCGTGAAGCAACCGGCTGACGAAGGGGCGGATCGGACGGACGAGAAAGGAGAAACGAAGAGGGAAGATAGGAAGGACGATGAAAGAACGTTCGATTACCTTGGCGAGCCTCATGGCCGTTAGCCAACAGGCGCGGGATTTTTCACTGTGAAAAGCGATGACCTTGAGTCCGGTTTCCCCACGCTCTGCGGTGGTTTTGGATTTGGGGGCGGTGCTGGTTGACCTGAGACAGATGCCCCAGGGGAAGGGCGCTCTGTATCTCTTCCTGGCGTTCGTGATCTTGTACACCGCGTAATCCGACAAGTGGGCGAACGGAAACGCTCGTTCGCTTTTCTGAAATCGAAATCGAAATCGTTTCGTCATCGCTGCTCGTGTCATCCATCCGTTGCTCCAACATCGGCCACTCTCGCCTTCCGCGCCGCGAACCTACGTGTCCTATCTCGTGACCGATCGATCCACGATTCGACCACCGCGGTTCGTTCGTAATTTACGATCGTCCGAGAGACGAAGGGGAATGCGTTTTGCCGATTCGAGGGGAAGAACGACGATGATCGAAAGGCATCGGACGGCAAAGACGTAGCCGGGATCGAATTGAAACCGGTTTGCTGGAAAGGGTAACGCCAGAAGCGCGCGATTACAGAGACAGAGAGACGGCGAGCGACGAGATTCGACGAGTTTCGTGCGGATAACGTTCCGTTGGGTCCCGCTGTTGGTCACGTGCGCCGACGTGCAACCGTCGCGTCGTGTCGAACGAAAAGGAAAAAGATAAGAGCTTATCCGAACCAACGAACGATGCCAACTGGAAATTACGGCCAACGATCTGCCAAGTTTCAGTTTTTAGATACTCGGATCGCGAAAGATGAAACGCGCGTCACGGACGAAGGTGGGAAGGAGAGAGTTTTACGGATAATACGAACGAACGTACGTCTGTGAATGTGGGGTGTATGTGGGCCACGCCGCCGTATTACGATTACGATAATAACGCGAGAACGTGTAACGGTAGAAGTTCGTGAAAGGAGAAACAACGGCGAAACGGAGTAGCGAAACGCCGCACCGAGAAAAGAAAACCGTGAGTAACGCGTAGGCGGCTAGCCGTGTAATCGGAGGAAACGGATTAATCGCAGCCGAGTTAATTTTACAATTTTTCCAGATTCTCGCCTGCCTTTCGTTGCCGTCGTCGTCCTCCTATATAATATATCTCGAGCGAGATTCGATCGACGCGATACGATATAGAATACGATACTGGAAATTGTAATTTGCGAAACGCGAGTTGTGAAATGATCGGTCGCTCGTTGCCGCTTTTGACGCTCGAAGGATGGCTCGCGAGGACGATCGGACGCCAGGCCGTTTAATTTCGATCAGGTGAACAAGTATCGCGGCGCGATCGGCGCGACGCGATTGCCTATCAACGGACTAAAGGAATTTGCAAAGATGGCTTATCCGAAATCTTACCGGCTATGGTGGCAACGGCGGCAGCGACCACGACGATTACGACGACGAAAGCGGAGACGATACCGACCGGCGCCACCGCCGATGCCAATATCGATTTCGAAATCGATGATCGTCGATTCGAGACGCCGAATCGAAGAACGGCGAAAACAGACGAACGGACGCATAGGTAGGAAGAGAATTGGACGAGGCGATCTCCATAGAAAGTGAATCGTAACGACCGAATAACGCGGCGATGAGTCTGGGATCGCGCTATCGTCAGTTTGCTAATACGAAGAGCTCTCTGCGTCGTGTTTCAAAACGAGGGGATTTCGGCACCGGCTCCGGCCCGATCGGTCGTTAACGGGGTCCGCCGTAAATTATCATCGGAACCTACCCTCCGCTCGATACTTTCTCCTACGTATATATGTACTCTCGCTTCTGCTCTTTTTCCCTAACGAGAGCTACGTGCCAAACTACTACAAAACGATATCTAAACATAAACGATATCATACGGATTCGATTCATCGTTCGTACGCAAATCCCAACGGACTACGATTGGTTTATCGTTGGCATTCGAGATTCTCGATAGATTCGCGTGTGTTCGCTAATCGAGCGTCGATGGTCGTCTCGTTTTCTGGTACCGTCGTATCGGCTTATCGCCGATCGGTTGACACAACGAGCAAGTACGAGCGTACACTCGCCGAAAATTTCGTTTTCGCATCACCGTCCGGTCGCGTAGCGTTTTCACTTACCACCCGAGCAACGTCGAGCCACGGCAATTCGGCTCTCACGCTCGAAATCTTCGCGTAAATCCAAATGCCAAGGGAACTGGATTTCCGATCCGGCCGGTGGAAACCGACGATTTCGACGGTGAACTGGCGATACGTGTGTGTCGCGCGAACCAGCTATCCGTTACGCGATACCACCGTGTCCTTTCCGCTCGGAAATACCGACCTATCGTACCGATCGGATTTCATAGCGCTTCGCTTACAGTCGTTTCTCCTTCTCTTTCTTCTTCCCTTCTTTCTTCCTTCCTTCCTTCCTTCCTTCCTTCCTTCCTTCTTCTCTTCCTTTCCTTTCTTCGTCCTCTCTAGCCGTACTTTTCCCTCCGCTTTCCTTTGTTTTTAAACACAAGATCCGTTTTTTTCCTTGGATCGCAACCGCGAGAGTTGCTCGTCGTCACGACCGAGAAGACGAGCACGGAACCAAAATCACGCTCTCGTTCCACAAAATTCGTATCCTTGCCGACGATTTCTCTCGCGTCTTCTCCTCCGACTACGCGACAACGACGCGAACGAGGAGGCCTGCGAGAAAAGCGAGAAGCGGAAAATCAGATGGATAGACAGAGACCGGGTAGCCGACGGGCAAAATAAAGAAAGAAAGAGTGAGAGACAGAGAGAGAGAGAGAGAGAGAGAGGAGTGGGGGAGGACAGGGAGAGAGTGTGTGTGTAAGAGAGAGAGAGAGAGAGAGAGAGAAAGACAAGAGGGATGTAGGATGGGTAGGTGGGTGTAAGAACTGGACGGGGAGGAACAAGCGATGGAGGGGTGGCACACAGAGACTGAAGCGACTACCGGTAACGAGCAGACTGCGCGACGACGCTAATCGCGTTCTTTCGTTCTCTCTTGTATCTCTCGGAACGACGAACGATCGTCGTTCTGATAGTCCGTCTACGGTCGACCGATGCAGCAACGAGATGGCCGATCGCGCGACTCAAGCAACGAAGGTAACGCTGATCGTGTCAAAGAGGTAATAGACACGCGCGCACATTACCCTTCGACAGTGTCGAAACGGCGACTGACGACTGACGGAAAGGTTTGTCGCTTGCCGGTAGCCGCCTCGTGCACGGAGACGAACAAAGATCCGAAGACTGCCGAACGATTCAACGAACACGACCGAACCGACCAGTCAGCTGGTTTCCCGGTGGTCGCGGCAGACTGCATCGGACGTGCGCTGCTGCGCTACCTCGCCTCTTTCGTTCCCTCGCGTTTCGATTACGGTCGTCCACGAACTCTCCCGAATCAGCTGGCTGCTGCCCACCCCCGTCTTCTTCGACCCCGATCTTGTGTTCCAACGAATAAGCAGTTCTCTCTCTCTCTCTCTCTCTCTCGCTCTCGCTCTCGCTCTGGCTCTCGCTCTCGCTCTCTCTCTTTCTCTGCTCCCTCCGTCCCCTGTCCCGCCGATTTGCCTACGCAGCCGACCGTTTGGATGCTCGCCTTTACACGTTCGACGACGTGTTACGTGTTTAAAATCTCGCGATCGTTCGTCGAGCGAACTTCGAATCGACAGTTTATGGCATCGTCGTAAACTCTCGAAAATGCGACGGTTTCTGAAGGACGCGATTTCGCTGTTTCGCGAAGCCTTACCGATGCGAACCGTCGAATGGCAAAGGGCGTCGAGAAGGGGAAGCAGGAAGAAGACACGAGTGTCGGCCGTGGTAAATAAACCATAGCGCGCGAAATGACAGAGTCCGAACTTTCTTCCGTCTTCGAACCGAATCAACGAACGCTCCACGTCTCTCGTTTTTTCTTTATCGTGTTACGCGTATACGTATGGTATGCCTTCAGAGATGGAAATCAAATGATCGTCCGATACTCTTTTCGAAACATCGTAGTCGACCACTGCTTTCGTATTCGTCGAAAAAGAAAGAACTTTGAGAAAAAGAGAAACGATCTTTTCCCTTTGCCAGTTACGATTTTCTTTCTATGGTGTCGCGATCGTGGGCGATTCGTACGAGAGAAGCCATGTGTTTCGAACTTTATCAAGACGAATCGTTACCGGTGAGCCGGTAAACCGGAACTGGAAAACTAACCGATCGATCGACGATTAGACGAAATGGATGTGCGACAGCCGCGGTGCCATCGTTTTCACCGTTCGTTCCTTCTCGTTCGCATCTTTTCGTTTCGTTGACGACGATTGGTAATTTTGGATTTTTCTTGTGGCTGTCGGGCTTGTTGAAACGATCCGTTTTCAAACGAAAGCCAGTAAAAGGAAATAGGGACGAGGGAAGGCAAGGAAGACGCGTATTTCGACCGATGACACTAAAAACGACGGTTACGCGGTTGGAAAATCCACACCTTTCGGCCGCGTGCCAGAAGACGACGCCCGTTTTACCTCGAGTACACCTTAACCCAGAAAATTCGTTGAAATACCCGAGTCTCGCGAAGAGCAACAATATCGATAATGTTCGTTTTCGAATTCGTCGCTTTCGACGGCGTGATAGGCGCGACCTTTCGCCGAATTCGACGAAACAGCCGCCGATACGATGGGTGTCGAAGCGAACATCCCGTTGCGGGCACGATCGTTTCGGTCTCGCACCGTGAACGAGAAAGGAGGAATCGGGCGTGACACGAATAGGTTTGGGTTAATCCGAATCTACACCGTTTCGTTTTGGAGGAACGGCGTAATCTCCGGTCTACCAGTTCTCTCAAATTAATCTTCGGCGTGACAAAAAGAGGCGGGGACAATTTTATCGCGCGAATTTCTTCCAATCGCGTTCAGGACAACGAATCCCCTATGTTTGCCGCTTGAGATTTCGTCGCGAAATTGCTGAAAACAGATTTGAAACGTGCGACAACGAACGCAAGGACGCGTTGCGTTGACCGGACAGCCGAGCGGCGGCAACGGCTACAGCGCAGACAATCGATCTCGCGCGTTCGCAACGGATCATCGGCGTTCGTTCGTATCTCGCTCAACGACCGACGATCGAAATCGAACGTTCCGTTCTAATTTCAGATTGCTGATCGAAACATTTACAAGTTCTCAAACATAATTTTAAAATATATCGATTTGAGAAACGGAAACGTCCTATTTCTTTACGTTTCACTCGTTACTCAACGTCGTCAACGTCGTTAATCGTTAATCGTAATCGTTGGCGTTGCTTCTATATCCTTTTGCAACGAACGTTAAGAAAAACGTAATCGTTATTTCGTTGCTGGATAATAAAAAATTTCAAACGATTGTCACTGTTACACTGTACACGCGGCTATCTCGTCCGATTCCGATACCTTGGAAACTTTTAAAGCTTTTCGCAGCGCCTGCAACAACTTCGCAGATCGTTTACAAACTTTCTTTCTCTCTCCCTTCCTCTTTTTACAAGCAACATTTACGAAAAAACGTCGTGCGCTAAACATACACGACTCGTGATCGAGCATGGTTCCAACAAGCTTGCGCGATAAAGTCTGGGGTGTATAGGTTCGACGGACGTACACGTTCGATCGAACTGGCGTTGTTTTCTCGCAAAGATCGTCACCTTTGGAATCGACTGGTTTTCGCCTGGCGACAACAGTAGGGTAGAGTTTGCAACGGAGGATCGAGCGACGATCGCGTGTCGGACGACGTAGAGAAGGATGGAAACGAAAAACCACGAACCACTCTCGTGGTGCGTTACGCATCGCGAACGCGAACAATGACGTGGATGCAACGGACATCGTAATATCGCGCGCGCATTGCGAAAACGTATTGTGTTTGGGCAACACCCTGAACGAGGAAACGGTGTAGCAAGTACGACGTGCCGGACGGCGAGGAAGAGGAAGAGAAGGAAGGGGAGGGAGGGAGGGAGGGAGGGAGAGAGAGAGAGAAGCGGACACGGACGAAAGGAGAAGAAGAGCGTAGCGCGAACAACTTGGAAATAGAAACGCGCGCTGGCAATTTTTTGAAGGCGGATGCGATACCCATCTTGGACGAATGAGACTCGAACGATATTGGAGATACGCCGTTCCGAGCCGATCAAGATATCGAACATCGTCGCGAACAACTCGTGATTACGGAACCGCGAACGGTTCGCGCTCGAATCCGATCTCCGACTAGGGTGGTGGACGCATCGACCACGTCGGACAGACACCGGACCCGATGAAATCCTGTTTTCCTGTCCGATCCGGAAGGGGGACGAAGGCGCGATTCGCCTCGATCTTGAAATCGTCGTTCGTTGCAACGCGAACGATCGAACGGATCGATCGGCGGAAAAAGATTCGGAATCGCAGAGATCAGAGAGAAACGCAGAGAAGAAAGCAGAGTAGGATGCAGCAGGACGGAGTGGCGGTGGGTCGAGCCGAAGCGGGAAAAAAGCCGGCAAAGGACGAGGCCGGTCACAACACCGCGCGACAAAAGAGAAAGGAGGGAAACGCGTGGAAAATAAGAAAAGAAACGAGGAGCGTGGAGGAAACGCGCGGAGAGGAGGCGGAGAGGTGGCGGAGAGGAGAGGAAAGCGTAGAGCGGCGTAGAAGAGAAAGGAGAGTGGAGGAGGTGGAAGGTGGTGGAAGAGGAAGCAACAGAAGGCAGGTCGACGACCCAGGGAGCAGCGTTCATAGCAGAATAGCTCTTTTGCCAGGGCGAATGTGTGTCAGCCCCGACCGATTCGCCGCCGTGCCACGGCGAACTCGACGAACGGTTTCGAATCGGCGACGCGCGGTTCAAACGGTGCCGTACCGTCGCTCGCGACCCGTCTCGTCTCTGTGCTCGTTCTCTGGCTAGTGTCGGCCACGTATTTCAAGCGTCCGAAATGACAGGACAGGAAAGGCGAAGAAATAAAGGGGAACGAGAAAAGGAGGAGAACCGATAGGGAGAGAGGATCGCGGTGGTGAGAGTAGCGAGGCGACGATTCGGCGTTCGTCGTCGGTGAAAGCAACTAGGAAAGCGGAAAGCGTCTTAGAAAGGCGCGTACGTACGCCGCGAGCGATCGCTTCGCGTTGACTGCGCGTATCGCGTGGCGTCAGGCGCGTTCAAGCAACGAGTTTCGTTCCGCGTCGGACGGAAGCGGTGTCGTAGCTTTCAGGAATCGCGATGTTTCTGCTGGCGCGCATTTGAACGCTGTATATGGTAGACCACAGCTGCGGACGAAGGCGCGCCAAGACTCGTGTATAGAGCGTCGACTATCGAGATCGACGGTCCTCGACAGCCCGCGCGAAGCTACTCGCGAAGCTACTCGCGAAGCACGAATGAGACAGCCGTGATCGGCATAGCGACGATCGACCGCCGTTCTAGATGTAGCAGCAGTTGCGTTTTAGAGCAAACTCTCTATTCGCCGAAATCCACTCGCATAGAATTCCTTCGTGCGAGTCGTCGCGCGCGCACGTTCACCTCGAACGCTTCCTTTCGGCTTCCTGCCGCCTCGTCCACGTTAACGTTCGCGCGTCGACGCGTCGCGACGCCGAGAATTCGACATATCGAATCCCGCAGAAACCAGACGTGGAACGCGCGAGGCGAGTCGTTCCGTCTGTCGATTCATCGGCCGGCCCCTTGACGTTTCCCCTTGACCTTCTTTCGCGACACTCGCTTCTCGCAGTCCCTTTCGATGCGATCGCCACGGTCGTTGATCCACGACTCCGACGAACGACGATCCGGCGAGAGTCGTGGAAAGAGAAAATCGAATTAAAACGGCTGGCGAGAAACGATCGACGAAATACGTGCGCTGTTCTTAATAGGGAAAAAAAGAAAACGGAGGAGCGATAAAACGTCGCTCGTGCGAGTTCAGGCTCTTTCGTCGTCGATGCCGTCCGCTACGACGGATGAGCTACGCCGTGTACGAACAGCCCTGTGTTATCGGCGGCAAGAACGTTTGTTCGGCGGAACGGAACCGTGTCCTATTCGTGTCGTATCGCGACGGATAATATAAACGCTGCTTTAAGCGAACGCCGTCGCTGTCAGCTGTTCGCTCGGTAAACCGGCGAAACGGGTTTTCTCGTTCACTCGTTCTACCCGTTCGCAGTTATTCCGTCGTTGCTGCGGCGCGAGTCCGTCGACGTTTCAACGGTGTCCGATCGTGATTACTCGATATGGAGCATGGACCGCACGCATAACCGGGTGGATCGCGCGTCGCGAATCCAACAACCCAACGATCCGTTCCGATAATCTAATAGTACAGGTAGACGTAAGAAGGTAGCAGCGTAGTAAGAAACTTTCGTTTCGTTCTCGACGAACGATCCGAGAACGCGTTCCGCCTTTCGACGGACTTACCTTCTTCGCGTGGTACAGCTCTCGATCTCGAAGAAGCAAACAGATCTTCCTCCAAATGTTCAAACGGCCGTTCTGTATCCACGCTAAACCGAATACCTCTGGACATTCCGCTATCTCTTCGTTATCCAGATAGTCCTGAAACGTCGAAAGGGAATCGCTGATCAAAGAATTACGAGGGAACTGCGTGCGCGCGACAAAGTGCGTCGACTGGAAGATCGATCGAATTTCCACTCACTCGTAACGCCGCTTCCGTTTCGTCCAAGGCGTGCCAGTCCTCGGCGAAAACGGTGGGAACGTCGATCATCTCGGTGGAAAGGAAGAGCTGCAACGCGACACTCGTTTACGTCGTCGTTCGTATTTTGCCGACGGATACGCGAATCGCGAGCACGTGGCACGAGCAAAGGCACGCGTCTAAGCGTTTTGCGTTTCCGCCGAGGGATAAGAACGGCTCTCGGAGGCAGCGACGCGACACCGCTGTCGGTAATAGTCGGTAATAGTAGGTCGAAAGCCGTCGAGCAACTACTGGTCGACTTATCGATGAAATTGGCGCGTACATCGTGAACGGCAGAATGCGCGAGGAAGCGCGCGAACTTCGCAGTCTCGTAACGGACCGCGCGATTCTAAGATCGTCAGTTCTAAGGAAGCCAGTGTTCGTCGTTTCCGTGTCGATCGATCGATTAACGCGAACTGGCGCGAAACCGATGAAATATGCGTGTATTTGGCGCGTCGACGCGATACGGGCTGGCAACTTCGATCTTCATACTGACCTCCGGATCGTGAAAGAACTCGTACTTGAGGCAATCTTCGCGAAAGATAAATTTCCGTGCGCGCTCCGCGCAAAACGTTTTCGCCTCCCTGTGCACAGCCAAAATGTCCTCGTGGTCCTCCAGCGCGCGTTCTGTAACGGTTTCGTAACTCGTGAAAGTCGTTACGACGGCTCCAAGGAGAAACGGTAAACGACAGATACTGACCTATTCCTAGCTCTGGCCATGTCTCCACGATCGACCAGTCGACCCCCACCGTACTTCTTCTCGCTTTCAGAAGTTTGCACAAGTCGATGGCACGGAGATCGTGCTCGACGATCACGTCGTAGCACGCGTCGTCGTCGCAGTAAAAACGTAATTCCTCCGTCTACGCGTTACCGGTGAACAGGGTGTGCCAGGGGTAGAAAGAAAAAACGTCGTCAGTGGTAGATTTTTCGACGCCACTCCGTCGTTGTTCGATCGGTACGCGAAGCGTCCGTTTACCTGTTCCTCGTCTTCCTCGCTTTCGTCCGGTCGCGCGAATATCTTTGTCCTACGATTTCTGTTCATCGATCGGTAGGCGATCTCGAACAGATTCCTCCTGGGACTGAGTCGTTGATACCTGCTGCACGTGGATGGACCGAGAAACTGCGCGTTGTCGGCGTCCAGGCAGGAACACATCCTCGGCAGCCAACCTGTTACGAACGCGTACGAAAGGAACGTTTCGCGGATCAAACGAACGACGAATCGTTCTATCGGCTATTTTTCTAGACGCCAACGAGTCGACAGAATCGAGCGAAAGGTCGAAAAGGTGGATAAAAAGAAAGAGGGAGGAAGAAAGCGGTTGACGTTCGCTTCTCGTCGACCAGCGCGATACCGATCGTATCTCCGACGTCGGTAGAACACGACTGGTCGAAACTTGAATTCCGCCGTTGTTATTCGCCAAGAGTCGCGGAACCGTGGCTAAGGACGGCAGGAAAAGTTACACGCGCTACGAGTATTCGGGGAATCGGCGATCGACGGAAAATCCAACAGCGAGGCGCTGCGTATTACGCGTTTAGCGCGAATCCGTCGACGATGGTGAAACTCTGGCGTCGATCTGGCGAATACACGTGCGTGGCAGCTTTCGGTTTGGATAGGCGCGCGCTTGCCAGCGATCAGCGATGCATACGTTGTCACGACCGTTGCAACTGCAAGCACGTATACCGGGGAAAAAATCGCTCCAACCGTTACTTACTCGATTGTACGCGCTTACGCGATTTCGCCTGTTCTTCCTTTCTCTCGCACGCTGTCGGAGCGTTACGAAGAAACGACGATCAACTTACCGCGAATGTTGGAACATCGTCGACGAACTAGAGAGAACCAAGTGGTAGAGGCATAGCGTTGTCCGTCGCAGACGGAATCGTTACGGGTCACGAGATCCGTGCATCGGTCTAGTAAGGCGACGCTGTAAACGCTTTGCTCGTTGTCCGTCTCGACGCGCAAGCTCTCCGACGAGGTGGTCGCCGTGGTGGTTACGGCCGATTCGAGCGTCGGCGCGCTTCCGATCGGGGATATAGCGGTTAGCGGCAAGTCGATGGAGACATCGTGGATTTCGACGGTGGGTTCCATAGCGTCGGCAAGTCGGCGTTTCGGGTCGATGGACGATGGATCATGGTGCGGAAAACGACGATAAAGCGGGCGGCCGATGACGGAATCGTGGTCGCCAGCTTGCAACATCGTATTCGAGAACGCGACGTTTACTATCGTGTCACCGATTCTGAAACAAACGAACGAATCGTAGCGGGTTAGTAGATGAAGCTCGGGTGGTCGTGGTCGTCGTCGTCGTGGTCGTCGTCGTCGTCGTCGTCGTCGTGAAAACGTGGGGCAAGTTTCGCGTTCGATTACCGGGAAATGAAACCGTTAAGATAAGCGCGCGCGGTCGAAGACGAAGCGGCTCGAGGTCAACATATACATACTTACGTGGCGTTCGTTCCGATTCGCTTTGTGCGTCATTGTTCGGCACGCGTTACGTCACGATTCCTGATATTCGAAAGAAAGATCGATTCAGTCTCTAGTTGCCGTATGGTTGTACGAACCTTGTACGTAGGATCGTGGCACGGGGCAACGCGGCGCAGCGCGACCGACCGCCGCGGGGCCGACGATCGCTCGGATCCTCGTACTCGCGTGACGAACGCGTACACGCCGCGAGCTAATCCACGGAGCATTTCGCCCAACGGATCGCGCCGCTGTTTCAAAGGTACGGGTACTTGTCCAGCGTTTACCCATATAAGACTACGTAGCGCGAGAGGTCGGTGACGATCACGCGATCGTTCTCGCGACCTATCGATCGAAGAAGGAAACAGAAGTAGAGCGGACGATAGAGAGAGAGAGAGAGAGAGAGAGAGAGAGAGAGAGTTTAGCAGCGACAGCCGAAACAAAGGTGCTAGATCCGCGATACGAAATCGAGAAACCGATCGGTAAAGGATGGGTTCGGACGAACGTATACGAACGCCAGCGATCTATACTCTAGGGATTGTTCATCGGTCGTCCATTTTCGTACGGCTGCCGAGACGCAGCGAGGCTAACGAGGGTTAACTCGACTCTCAATTGACAGCGCGTGTCTAAATTGGCAGGCCGATGGTAAGCGCGCGCGCGCGTTCGATCTCGGTTTTCGACTCGGAGAGAGACGCGCGCGTACACCTATGCGGCGCGTTCGAGCGCGAGAACAAAGGGAAGAAAGAGAAGGAAGGGTGGAAAGAGAGAAAGGAAAAGAAAGAGAAGAAGGAGAAGAAGGAGAAGAAGGAGAAGAAAGGAAAGAAGGAGAAAAGGACGACTATCCGTGGAAATTCCGTTGGCGTAATACGCGACGATCGTTTTCTCGACTTTGGAGCCTGTCGGTTTCGCGGTCGTGGTTAAGCTCGCGCGCTAGTTACCTTCTCTCTCGGCGACTCCCGAACTCGTGCGAACGGATTCGAAGCAGTATATCGTTGCGATGAGCGCGTTCCTCTCGAACGAAGGAGGAAGAAACGAGGCGCGAGACGATTCGCGCGTTCGACGTCGAAAGAAAGGAGAGGCGATGAAGAAGGAGACGCGTCGTAAAGCGGATGGAGAAGGAGAGGGGGCGGGTGGGTGCACGACGACGATCGTTTCGAGTGGAAATTGTCGAAATCGCGGTGCGCGCGTGATAAAATCCGCGTTCCGTTGGCCGACGAGAAAAGGAGGCGTTCGCGGGTCGACTTATCGACTTACGTCACACGAAGATACTCGGAGTCAGCCGCGCTTCGACGAACTCGCCTTTTTTCTCTATCGTTATCGCCGTTCCCACGGCTTATCTCGGTAAATCGTTGCTCTGGTCCGCGTCGCAGCGTCTCATCGGCGCTTCACTCGATCGAACCTCGTTTCGCCTCCGTTTCCGTTTCCGTTTCCGTTTCCGGTTCCGTCTCGTCGCTTCGACACCCCGAGAACAGCAGCCTCCAGCGCGGATATCTCCGTCGCGGATTCACCGCGGATGCGGCCGGGCCGCGAAATACCTGCGAAGCAGCCGAGCGAACGCGAATGGCCGTGATCGCGGTCGCGGTCGCGATATTTCGACGCGCGACGTCCGCGATTTCCGACGCGCGACTGACGATCTGAGAATCGGTCGCGAGCTCGACGGAGCAGACTCGCGGCGCTCGCTAACCGAGCGAAACGCGACGCGCGCGAAACGGGCCTCGCGAGTCGCCTTCCACGCCACATTAGCCGCGTTTTCCTCCATGCGGCGCGGAATCTTTCGATTTCTGGTAGCAACGAGAAGGTGAGGAGGACGCGCAACATGGTGCAACAGCGGCGGCGGCGGCGGCGGCAGCCACGATACGCGACGGCCGCGACGGCGGCTGCAACGATAGACGTCGACGGAGACACGCTGGCAGAAGCGCGGCGCACTCGCGCGAGAATTCGAGACGGAAATAGCAAGGTCGACTTTGTCTAAAATTATTCGACCGGTTGGCGAAAGGGTCGCAACGGCTACAACGAAGCTACGTTCGCCATTCGTTCTCCTGGATCGTTCGCGACCCGATCTTGTCGCTTTTCTCGCTCGTATACGCGCTACCTCTACCGAATCTCTGCCGACTGTTCTGTCGAAATTCCATTCAAGCGAGTTGGAAATGCAGCGAAGCAACGCGATCGATGAGGCGCGAGCGGACCCATCTTACAGGGACCTGTGCTCGCTGGAGACTCTCAGATCCGGCAAGAAGGGATTCTTCCGAGATTTCAGCGAGAAGGTGACGCGAATCGCCGGAGAACGGTGGATCTGTCAGGTTTTCGGACGGCTGACCAGCGACGAGCAAAGGATTCGAGCCATATTCACCGATGCCAAGGTGAAGGACACGGTGTTGGAAACGTTAAATCGAACGGAGATTCTGTACCGCGGGAAAGACGCCGACGTGTCCAGAGCGAGGAGGCTGGAGGGATTCGAAGCCGCGGCCGCGGCCGAACGACGGAAAGCTCTGTTGCTGTTCGGTCAAGCCGTTCTTCGCGCTCCCCTTCCAGGTTTGTTTCTCACTTTGCGAGTAGACTCGCGACGATCGATCCATCGATCGATCTTCTCTTTTTCCGCTTGCCCCGTTTCAGGAAAATGCCCCACGGTCGATCGAGGTCTAGGACTGCCGCTCGCGTTTCTAGCCAGAGCCGAAACGTTTCTTGCCTGTAACGAGCACGAGCTCGCTCTTCGTGATTTAAGTTTCGTCGAGGAGATGGACGCCGATCTGCCCAACGAGTTACGGTGAGCGTGGACGAGCTGAGACGACGAAGCGAAAGATAAAATACGGCTGAATGGAAAAGCGCTGTTGTTTCAGGGCGACGTTTGCTCGGACGAAGAAGGCGTGCGAGACGTTCGTACGAGCGAACGGAAAGAAGCTGTTGCCCGCGAGAACACCGTCGCAAGATAAAGGTAGGTGAGTCGCGATTCGTGGCTTTCGCCAACGGAGAAGAACGTACGTTCGCTCCGTCGATCGAAAGAATATCGCGAAAAGACGATGCGACGGAGAAACGCGCGTTTTTCGTTAGATTCGCTTTCGATTCGCTCGCAGCTGCGACCCGATTGGCCAGCGACGAGAATCCGCGGCTACCGGGCGCCTCGGCCCTGCTCGACATCGAGGAGACGGAGAACGCGGGCAAACGAGCGATCGCCGTCGAACCGATCGAACCGGGGGACAGGTTGGTCGTGGAGGCGCCGTTTGCTGCTACTCTGTTGCCGGAGTTCTTCGGTACTCATTGTCAACATTGTTTCTCGAGGTGAGTCACGGCTCGATTCCGTTACGCCTGCTCTATATCGGCAACCTTCCTACAGACCGCCGTCGTCCTTTCAGATTCGTAGCACCGATAGGATGTCCGGACTGCAGCAGCGTCGCCTTCTGCGGCAGAAAGTGCAGAGACGCCGCGACGGCCAGCTATCATAAATACGAGTGCAAAGTTCTCGCGCTACTGATAGGTGGTGTATAACGAGCGATTCTCCGGCATAATTCGTATAGGGCGTGTCTCGCAGCGAAAGGCAACCACAGGCTTCTGTGTCGTTTCCACAGGTTCGGGTATGAGCGTTTTGAGCATGCTCGCTCTGCGAATGATCACTCAGAGCGGACTGAACGGCTGCATCGAGATCTGGCGCGCGTTAAGTTCCAACGAGAAGGAACAGGTCGCACGAACGTCCGCGCAAGCACGGGCGAAACTCAGCAAGTCGGCGAAACGTCGCTCGCGAAGGAAGAAACTGCGTGATTCGAGACGCGAGCAACCCGTGGAGGAAGCCGCTCGTGCGACGGAACGAGAGAGACTGGTCGAAGGAGACGCGGTCGATCTGCGGGTGTACGATCTCGTTACGCACGAGAACCACAGAACGGCCGAGGATTTTTTCGAGAGATCGCTGATGGCAGCGTTTCTTCTCAAGTGTTTGCAGAGAGTCGGCTTTTTCGAGACAGCGACGAGGGACGGAGGTACTTGAGCGCGGACCGTGCCGCGATCGATCGGCAATTTCAGCAGCGTGCTGTTCGCGTTTCAGAGACGCCCAACGATCGAGAAATCGCGGTGGCCGGCCTGCTACTCAAGCATCTTCAGCTGCTGCAGTTCAACGCTCACGAGGTGTTCGAGACGCGACTCGGAAATGAACATCGGTTCCGCGGTAGCAGGCCGCTTTACATCGGGGTGGCCATCTATCCGACCGTAGCACGCTTCAATCACGACTGTTATCCCGCGGTAACCAGGTACCCTACAGCTTTAGCAATACCGACCGACCGTTCACTGTACGGCTACACTCGAGCTTAAACTCGATAAATCGTTATTCTCCATTGCCACAGATACTTCGTCGGTCGATCTATCGTGATTCGGGCGATTCGCAGTCTCCGACGCGGAGACACGGTGGCTGAAAACTACGGGCCGATTTTCACCAAACGAAGCCTGGAGGATCGACGTAGGACTCTCGCCGCGAGATACTGGTTTCGTTGCGAGTGTACCGCTTGCCGCGAAGATTGGCCACGCTTCGAGACCTTGACCAACGACATGGTCAGACTGAGGTGTGAACTTGTTTTTTCTTTCAACGTATAGTACCGCGTATTCGCGCCTGCGTTCGCAAAACGAGGCAGAAAGAGAGAGAGAGCGAGCGAGGAAGAGAGAATTGGTTTTCGATCGCAGGTGTCCGACCGAGGGATGCTCCAAGCTGCACCCGCGTCCCCGAGATCCCAGCAGATCCATCGAATGTTCGTCCTGTCGACGAAGAATCAACCTCGGAGAGACGCTGGACCGGGTGCGCGAGTGCGAGCACCTGTACGCCGACGGGTTCGCCGCGATGGAAGAGGAACAACCCGAGAGAGCGTTGAAAGCGTTCTTCGAGGCGGCGAGCAAATTTCACAGAGTGGCTGTACCCCCACACAAGGACACGCACCTGGCTGAAATCGCAGCCAGTGCCTGTATGGCGGACGAAGGCAACGTCTATCGGCCTGATTCCTTCCCGATCGCTTCCCGTGAATGAATCGCCGGAGCCAGCCGATTCCGAAACCAACAGGGAATCGAACGTCCGTCGTACGCTCGTTCCAGGCAGCTTTCTCTCGTCTCGAAGAAGGTCGTTCGAATAAAAATGTCGAAACGTCAAGGAGCGCAGCTTCTATTGCTGAAATCGCACGCGAAAGGATCGGGGAAAAGGGAGAAGAAAGTGAGCTCGATGCAAACGTAAGAAACTTCGCCTTCGGTTCGTGAGTTTTGCGATTTTTTTGGCATTTATTTTTTATAATGCACATGTTTCGTGAAAAAATTAAATTCCGTATATGAAAGTAGCTTTTCAAAGTTTCGCATTTCGGTACAAAATTCACTGGAGATCCCAGGAAATGAGAATATGAAAGATGCGGATCGGAAACCGGATAAGGAAAGGGTAAGGGTTAGGGTAAGGGTAAGGGTAAGGGTAAGGATAGGTGTAAGGATATGAACAAGGGTAAGGGTGAAAGCGAAGACAGGGATAATGGGGAAGGTAAAGATGAAGGTAAGGGGCAAGGACGAGGAGAGCAGGATGGATCGCCGGGGTGGTTTCGATCGAGCGGCGACACGTGGGACGCGCGCGACAATCGCGGCGCATCCGTGTCGCTACCGGCAAGATTTACGTCTCCTCCTTTACGTGTAATTAGATGACTACCCTTTCTTCTTCGAGAGACACGGCAGCGTTCTCTCGATTCTCCCCTTTCTTTCGCTCCTTTCTTTTTTCATCATCCGTTCCGTCCCGCGCGATCCGGGACGACTCTCTCATCATTGAGATCGCTCCTCGCGAAAAGCTGAATTAAAACTAATTGACTGTCGCAGCGAGTGGTACGCGAATCGTGACGCGCGATCTTCTCGTTCTCGTTCTCGTTCCTCGTGGAGAAACGAGCGCGATTTCGAAGACACGCGCCGCGCTAGGGGAAACGATACGAGAGTATCGAGAGCGCCGAGTAAGATTCCTACTACTCGACGCATTTCCACAGGCCTTTGAAACGCGAACGCGCCGACGTTACAATCCGTTCGAGGGATCACCGTTCGCGACCGTGCGCGCTCCTTGCTCGCCGTTCACTTCAAACGCGGTTCAAGTTCGACGTTGCGTTGCCTGCTAGCATACTGGTCCGCGCACGACTCCTCCTTTTTTTTCTCTTTGCTTCTATTTCTTTTTTAATTCCGATATTCACTTCCAACACATGCATCGTTCTTTTTCCGCATACAATTACAACGTTCTGCGTCTAGGAGTCGTTTACCTTATTTTCTTTCACGCTCTTCGTCTCCTCTTCCTCGTCGCTAGCTCGCGTCCCGCGGCAACACATCCTTCTGTATGGATCGCGTACAAAAAAACGCGAAACGTCAAGCAGCGCGCATTCGACGACGAATCGACGACGAATCGACGACGAATCGACGACGAATCGACGACGAATCGACGACGAATCGACGACGACGAATCGACGACGACGAATCGACGCACTACTCTATCTTCCCTGTTCCCGCTTTCATTTTAATCGACCGCGGAGGAACACGAGGATCAGCAGTTGTTATTCCTCATTTTACGCTATATTTGTACGCATGCACGCACACACACTCTCCACTCTGTCTTCACCTCGTCGCTCTTTTCTCCCGATCGTGTTTCACCGTTCCAGGCTCTATTGCAAACAGCACTCGAGGCGACTAACGCGACTAAGTCTTTTTATCGAAGATCGCAAAATAGCCTTACGATAGAACGATAGCGACCATAAAGATTATGATGACGACACAGACACAGATTGAGACAGAGACAAAAAAACTAAAAGATATCTTGTTCGTTTGAAATGAAATAAAATCTGATGTAACGAATTTGCGCGCTCAACTTCGAAGCGTTTGGAAAGAAAATTGTACATTTTATTTTCCGACGATAGAACTACAAACTAAAATTTAAAAAATTGTTCCGTTTTCATGCAAAAGTGTATAAATCTTTCGTCCTCTCTTATTCTCTCTCTCTCTATATATATATATATCTCTCTCTCACTCACTACCTCTCTTTCTCTCTCTCTCTCTCTCTCTCTCTCTCTCTCTCTCTCTCTCTCTATCTCTATCTCACTCGTTCGCGCATTCATTCGCCCGCTCGTTCATTTACTCACTGACAAACCGCAGGTTTGCATTGTCAATCGAGAGGAAATTTCCGATATCTCCGAGGATCGATACGTTCGAGCAACGACGGCAAAGTTCTTCCACCATGGTCGAACGTTATCGACTCGTTGCACCGAAAATTACGGCAAAAATTGATCGGATTCTCGGTTAACGCCTTACGCGTGACATCTCGTTGCTTATCGTCGGATAATACGTTTCGTGCCCTCCTGGGGCATCGATCGCGTCATTTGATACGAGCGATCGTAAAAGATACCGCGCCAATTTGTTTCGCGTCACTAAATCACGCGATCAGACAGAAAATTCTATGAGATTTATAATTGCATTTAGTCGCTGATCATCGAACGAATCTTCTCGTTGCGATTTTGCAAAGCATATAAGCCACGAACCAACGAGGACCGAAGAGACAAAAGCGACACGACGGACGACTGGTTTTCGAAACGAATCGAACATTGCGTTTCAATGAAGGGGGCAAAAAAAAGAACGGAGTAATTTCGAGAGAAACTGAAACGATTAAGCTGGCTGGCACAATGACAGGTAAGCGCGCGTAGTAACGTATTCCTATGATTTCAGGGGCGCGCGCGCGCATTTACCGATTACATGTACACGGACAAGAGAAAAACTCTGCGAGCATCGCGTTAAACTCAAAGACATATATATATGCGTAAAACGATCGAATGCGTTTCGTTGAAGAAAAATTAAAACGTATGAAACAATAAATACGCAAAAACAAGAACAAAAATACCACTTTCGCCTATTCGAATTCGTATTGTGTAGCCCATCACCGTGTTTCTTCTCTTCTCTCTCTTCGTTGTTTCTTCCACGATCGAGATTACCTAAACTTTCGTAACTTGACGCAGAACGAAATTCGTTGCGTTACAATCGCGCATTTTCTTTACCATTTTCACCGCCGTCGTCGGACGAAATACTCCAAAATATACGACTTACCGCCGTCGTTTCGTCCCAATTCGCGGAATAAAACGTTACTTTTCCGCGTCTCTTCTTTCTTAAAATCTTTTGAATTTCGACGAGTGACAGAGGTTTACACGATCGAAAATCTGTAAATTTTCACATATAATATAATGAAAAACGGTGGTCGTACGGCGGTAAGTCCAACTCGAGAGTTTGTTCGCTCGTAGCCGATACATGTCGTGGATCGTGTTTCTTCTTCGCGACGAGGCTTTCCAGCGTATTCTATCAACTAATTCCGGCAGCATATCGGACACGCTTCTTGATCTTCTTTTTCTGCCGGGGAGAGTGTGGAGCGATGTTCCGCAATTTCCTTCCATTTCTTGCTTTTTTTTGTTTCGCTTTTTTTTTTTTTAACTTTTTTCATTTGTTATGTTATATTGTTGCTGCTGCGGTTGCTGTTGTCGTTGCTGTTGCTTCGGTGTATAACGGGTGTTGGTGTTATATATTAAAAGGAGTGTTTTTGTTGTAGTGGTACCATTACTCTTGGTTAAGCGGTGCTTTCGGTGGTGGTGTTCTGAACCGGCTGACTTTCCTGTAAGTCAAACGAACAAAGTTCAACGATCGTTTACATTTGAATTAGTAGCCATGCTTTGCTGATTCGCAAAACAGATGGCGAAACGGAAGTAATTTTACGATAAGAAAGATGCACGACACGAAAGAGCGATGAAAAGCATCGAGGCGCGGAAACAGGATGTCCACGCTGAAAAGGATCAAGGCTAACGAGATACCGGGAGAAACTGATCCCAAGGTGTAAAGTGCAGAAAGAAAGAAGTGTATAAATGGTAAGTCGAGAATAGTTACAGCATAGGAAAACGTAGAGCGATGGATGTACAATCGGAAGGATACGAAGCGAGGATCAGAGAAAAATAAAGCCACGTTACCTGTGGAGCAGGGACAGCGACAGGTGCATCCTTATCTTTAGGTGCATCCGACTTCTGCTCCGACTGAAAAGAGTACAAAAAGATACGTGCAATAGTGTGTGCTAAGCGCTACGCCAAAGATTCGTCAACGGACCGAACAGTCACGATTTCTGTGATCGCCGTGATAACAATACGACAGGGAACTAACGAAAGAGTGTGTATTGTGTGCGCGCGCGCGCTTGTTTGTGTAAATATAATGTATGTAAACACACATATATACATACATACATAGACATAAATAAACAAATGAATGAATGAGTGGATGGATGGATGAGTGGATAGATGGATGGATGAGTGGATGGATGGATGGATAGATTAATAGATAGATACATAGACGAATAAATAAGTAAAGATAAAGAAAGGAATTGAGCAAATGTACAAACGACCAAACTTAGAATAGACTAAAAAAGAAATAGGAGTACAACGTAGGAATAGAAGAAACACGTTATATGTGCGATCCGTTGATTACGATGTGAGTATTTACAAGTGTATCGTACAAAGAAGAACTAAAGATTTGAAAACGAACAACGCAAAATCTCCGGACTAGCTTTCTAATCGATCCATATAACCGCGTTCATACTCGAGTTATCGCTTTTTAAAGTCGATTCGAAATAACGACTCGATAAACGAAAAATCGTACAGGAAGAAGTTACAACAGAAAATAATTCTTGACGTATATTTAAAGAGAACGACGACGGTCGAGCGCATCGAATGGTCTTCAAAGAATATGTGAAACGACTCTAGATCTACCACGAACTTTTCACGTGATATATAATAATCTAATAGGGAAATCGAAAGGTTTTTATCGAATCGACGACAACGACGACGTTGTCGAGGTCGAAGTCGAAATCGATAACGGAATCTACCATGCAGGATTATCGAATTACTAAGCTGAGTGAAACGCTAGACAATAACTTCCGTGGCGTCGCGTTATTCCTGGGCCGATTATCCGGTTAATCGACGTTCGAAATGTACGACGATAGAGTGAGTGAGAGCTAGATCGAGTAGACTAGAGGAGTTAAGAAACGATTAACGAGAAACAATGATAATTTCACGCTAAATGGAGCGATAGAAAGCAAAGACCGAAGGATAGATTCGATATCGCAAAAGTCGCTAGAAAAACAGATTAGGTGAGAAGGTAATCGTTACGGACTTTTACTTGGCCGTCCTGGCTACGAGGACGACGCGGAGGTCCGCCACCTCTTCCCCCGCGGAAATTACGACGGAAGTAACGGCGGGAGGGTCCTCCGCGTCCACGACCGCCACCACGTGGCACGCCTCCGTCCCCGCCAGTCTCGCCGCCTTGTTCGCCACCGTCGCCGGTGTTATCTCCTTGTTGTTGCGCCGATGGACCAGAACGGCGCGATCCACGATAGTAGCCATCGTATTGTCGTCGAACCCTGTAACGTCGTTGCTGACCGCCTCCCTCGCCGACATTCGCTTCGTCCCCGGTCTTACCCTCACCTGGAACCAACAGTGAGCAAACACGTTTCTCCTACCTTCCTCCTCAATTCCATTTGAAACTCAACAACAAAGGACAACATTATCCGCCTTTTACTCACCGGTTTCGTAACCGTCTTGACCTTCTCGAGGTCTACGTTGAGGTCGAGTGTTTCCACGTCTTTGACTGATGTACCAATGACCTCCGCGATACCCACGTCGCCTATCGGCAGCATAAGGCGAACCTTTTACTGCTTCCCCGGATGGACCGGTAACGTTGGCCGCTTCATGACCCTTCTCACCTATTACCACGTCAAATTCGACCACTTCACCGTCGCCGACACTGCGCACAGCCTTTCTTGGGTTGTTCTTCACGATGGCTGACTATAAGAGCAGAAAATTATCATCGTCATCAGCGATTTGCATATTCGAAATCCAATCGTAGCTCATTCCTTTCAACTACCACCAAAATAAATGTACTACTCACTTGATGAACAAATACATCCTCCTTGGTGTCGTTCCTAAAACAAATAAAACGGACCGTTAAACGATCGAATTATCGAAGAGCAGACGAGTTTTTGTTCGTGATTCCGACGAAAATTTATTGTGCGTCTGGGAACATGGACCAAATGGAAAGCATTTCCATGTGTGATCCAATGGATGTCCAGACAGTCGTTTTCTCTACCACCGTGTACTTGTAACGATACCATTGTCTTCGCGCAAACGACGCGAACAAAGGTGCGAATGAACGGTGGAGATTCGATTGCGATAACTTTCCCCCGAAAAAAAATGTCCGACTATTTATTACTTTTCTCTGACCTACGGGGTAAACTCGCGTTACAACGAAAATCGTTGCGCTACGCGAAAACGAACGATGCTTTGGCCACTGTGCAAACGCATAGCGCATCCGATAGCTACTTATACATACACGCGTACGGACATGTGTGTATATGGTATATGTATAGTGGCGCGAAGAAGGGAAAGGAAGAGAATGAAAAGGAACTAGAAAAGAAGTAGCATAGAGTGGGGTGGAGTGCCATGGACTAAGGTGGGGATGCGGATAGCAAAATGCTAGAAATAGCCAAAGATAAAGGAGGAACCGTGGACGAACGAATGCGATTTGGCGATGCACGTGTCGAAGCAAGCGTCTATTTTGCCAATGTTAGAACGTTTGGATCGAGCTTAAGAACCTAACCCGCGCTAGGAAAGCTTCGCCAGCCATTCCGAGTTCGGTCGAAATTTAGAAATCCAGATCATCTCGATACCAAAGATCGATCGATCGATCGATCGATCGATCGATCGGTCGAAAGGAGAAAAAAGAAAAGAAGTAAATGAAAAACGGTAAATCGTTATTACTAACCTGTTGATGAATCCGTACCCACTCTTCACGTTGAACCACTTTACAGTCCCGGTCACTTTGTTAGCTGAAACCCAACAAAAACAAAATAGTACTAATCAAGTATCTACCAACCACAACCTTATGCGTCGCATCGGTCGATAAACGAATCCTCGATAAACAAATCGATTAAGCCATTTCTCGGGAATCCGGCGATTCGGTTTGTTCGAAAAGGTGGAAACCGGAGCAGACGGTACGAAATTGATGAAACGACAGCGTGAAAACCAAAATCAATGGCGATATATTAAAAACGCCTCGTTCGCTCTGAATGAACGCACCACTGATCTAATTGTAAAATCAAGGCACATATATCGTTCAGCTTGTATCCTCTTTGCAACAAGTATTTACTTTACCATTCGCGAGAAATATTTATGTTTACTAACTGTCGCGATGTGTTCGTTAATCAAAAGCCAATTATTCTTAGGATAATTCCATGTTTATATAGCAAACAGCCCGCGTTACCGATCGTTCGCAGCAGGGTAAACAATACGTTGAAATTTTGGAATTTCCTTGTGTAACAGTTTCTTGGACTTTTGTCCGTTAACATTTCGATTATCCTTCGAATCGTATCAACGGACGAGAATATCCAGTTCTAAATGGAAACGAGCAGCGATCTGTAAAGACCCGATGTTTCTGAATTTTAACTGAAAATATGCAGTTTCGCTCCTATTTCGTTTTTCATTCGAAGAAAATAAGTTTCCGCGAAGCCAATCTAAAGTGGAAGCTGACGATGGCAGCGCGCTCAAGTCCGTTCCGAAAACGAATCGTTCGAACGGAAGCGAACATTAACGAATAGTAGGTATACCGAAACTTACGTAACCCAACTAGTGTTTAGGTCGATTTACGAAAAAAGAAGAAAAAAAAAAAAAACGTTAAAAACGTGCGGGAAAGGCAGTAGGGAAATTTCCAGAAATTACTACTACATGTAACTATGACGTAACTACGATGTAACCACGAATTATTATAGATTATATTATATTTTATTTGTTCGATATAGGATTGTTGTTAAGGTTATGATGTAAACGTAAATCGCAGGGTGAAATAAAGAGGGATAACGAAACGAAGTAAGATGGAGTAAAGAAAAACAAGAAAATGGAAAGAAAAAGAAAAAAGTGCACGCATTCTAATCTACACGTTTCTATTCTCTTCCGTTTCTTTCTTTTTTTTTCTTTTTCTTTTCATCGTGTTTGAACTGAAGAGAAATTTCGTAGAATTTCGATGTTCCATAAGCGCGTGTAAGCTATTCCGTTTCGGAAAGAGAGAAAGAAAGAAAGAGAGAAAGAAATAGAGAAAGAGAGAAAGAGAGAGAGAGAGAGAGAGAGAGAGAGAGAGAGAAAGAAGGAGGGAAGAACTCTAGAAAGAGAGAGTGGGGAGGGACGAAAGAGAAATAAACGTATTGGAAATTCGATGATCTTCTATGGAAAAGATTGCAGAAAATGTAGATAAAACAAAGAGGAATGATAACCGGCTTGCCGGACGCATGCCACATGGCTGAACGTCTGCTGGTCTCATAGACGCCATTATTACATGCGAGCGATCGTCGCAGAAACCAACACGCTCTCGTTCTAGTTGATTATCATACCGGCAAACTAAACGCGACACGATATTTAAGGTACATGCACGAATCGCTTACCGATGATCAGCTTCTGCTGGCCAGCCTTTGGTTGTTCGGGCTGTTTTTCCGGGTCAGCCATGGTGGTGGTGTTAAGGTGTTAAGACACGCCGCTGCCGAACCTAGATGTTCCCGTCTTTCTGGTTGTGGTGTTGGTTCCCTTCTAATGTTCCCAACATGGCTGCGCCTCCAGGCGACCGTACAAACATCCTTCCCGTCTAACGAGCTCTATGATAGGTTGGCTCGCAAACAAACCCGCTCGTTTGACCAATCCTGGCTAGAGTTTCACGGAACGCGCGTGACGTAACTCACGCGTTACTTCCTCGGTTTCTTCCTCGCACGCTCGCTCTCCACCATGCTTTCTTCCTCGTTCGGCCGCGCGCGCCTTTACTTTTCTGTTCGATCTTTTTTACCGATCGCTAACCATTTAACGATATCGATACGATTTACAATACTTGACATCTCTTCTTTTCGTGTCTCTTCTCCCTTCTTCGTTCCTTTCTTCTTCTTCTTCTTTTCAATTGCGCTTTCATTCCGAATTTCTGTCCCTCTCTGTCTCCCTCCCCTCTACACACCCTCCTTCTCTTCGTTAAGTACCAATGAAATTCGATTAGACTTTTTCACCGCTTTGGCTTACCACCAAATCTAAAACGACATTTCCAACGGAATTTGGATTGGCGATACAATTTCGCGTCGGAACGCTCTTAATATTAGCCGCGAATAACATTGCTACTAAATTCTTGTACTAGAATTATTATTTGTTCTTGTAATACAAACGTAGAGCAATTATTGGGATATCGTGACAAGCGTTGACGTACCGTTCGTACTTATAATAATTTTAACCACATTACCGGATAGATTTTATGTCACCTTGTTTTGAAACACATATCAGAGGCACAAGATACAGGTCATAGGCATATATCGGCACGATTTTTAACGAACGAACCTTTTACAGTGAAATTCGACTAACGCTATAAACTACGAAACCGAATCGTAGCGAATACACAGTGGAATTATGTAGCTGTATTATTAGTATACATACATATGTACATATAAACAACCAAGGACAAAGGTTGTGAGGGAAAACCACATCGCAAGTGTAAAATGTATTTCTCCAACACTATTGGTATTCGTATTTCTGACATTTATCAAAGTTTACAACGTTTCCTTACGGAGATGATATATCTGCCTGAAAATGTAGAAAAAAATAATTACGCGTTTCTTACATGGCATAGAGAGCCGCGCCTGTACGTTCCGTTGCCTCTCTATCGCGTTACTTTCACATATCGATTGGGTATTTTGTCCTCCTCGATCATAACATACAATCGTTCGATTATAAACGTCATGGACGTTTCACTTACTTTTTTATTCGACGTACTTACGCCAACATGTCGGCGAGCGTTAATACTCTTTGTTGCCCTTTTACTTCTTCTTCACCCATTCTCTTCTATAATTGTTTTACTTTTTCCCCTGTATCGAACGAAGCAGACAAAAATGATCTACGTTTGCGCACCTGTAAGCCTTATTTCTGTATCCGAAGTAGCTAGCATCGTACCAAGAAAAAAGGAAAAGGGACAGAAGTATTATGAAAAATAAAAACGAAATAAACTATTGCAATTAACGATCTAGTCACGTTCAGAACAAAAAATATGTTTATCGAAATGCTGGAAATCTGGAAATTGATGACTTATTTCAAAACACGAAGCGTTTTCGTCGCTCGATTCTTTTTGTTTGTGTAAAAAAAAGAATACAAAAGAAAATGTTTAAAAAGAAAAGAAAAGAAAAAAAAAAAGAAAGAAAATTTACAATATTTAAATATCGTATGTCCAAAACATTTTAGTGGCCGGATATAGTATAAATGCCACCCGTATAAATTTCAAGAACCTTTAACGTCTATCGAAACTCGATTCTTGGTAAGAAGTTAGCAGATAAAGAGTAATTAGCATACTCGACGATTATCGATGAACGTTAAAAGTTAAATATACAATGTCCCGTGAGCAAACACGCTTGTAATAGGTATTTGATTTTCCTTAATAAAACAATCACGCATTTTATTCTTCTATATATCTGTACGTGTATATATATACATATATATATGTATATACATATATATATATGCATGTGCATTACACGTAATGTAACTTAAGCAGACTTTAACACAGTGACAGATAAAGACCCGCTTTAACATTTTCATATGTACAAGATGGATAAGATTAACAATGGTGAAAACTGTAACGTTAAAATATCGATTCTATTCTATAATTCTGTTCTCAGTGTAATAGAACTGCATGAATTTGACGGACAACGTCTTTTGCTGGTTCTGTCGAATTACGATGCTACAATTACAAAATAACGGTATTAAAAAATCAAATGACGCGTTTACATATTTCGACGAAGAATATTCGAAAAGATGCTAGCGAGATTTACATTCTCCATCATCTCAGTTTTCTGGTCCGTGTATTTCTGGATCTTGAAGCGGTAGAGCCGCTTCCGATACTGAACATACCAGGTGTGGAAGCATTGAACGTCGTTGTGGAATTAGTTGTGCCGAAGTTGATGGATGGAGTTGTCGTTGGTGCGGAGAAATTGAATCCTGTACCTGAATTGTTTAAAATGTATTAATCGAAATGTATAACCGAGGATACGAGAAGATATTAGTGTAACTAAAGCTGTAAGGAACATGGGAAAATTGTTTTCACCTGAATTCGAAGTTGTCGTGCCAAACTGGAAAGGTGCAGAAGCGGAAGTATTGTTATTGCTGCCAAAGGCAAACGCGGTGGCGTTCTGTTGCGGTGGTTTCTGGTTTGCTCCAAACGTGAATATTCCAGAGGTGTTGCTATCGTTTGCATTAGCATTTCCAAAAGTAGGAGTAGAGGACACGTTGGGAGTCCCAAAAGTGGAAGGTTGCGCTCCGAACGGTGATGCCTTGTTGCTGTCGCTAAATGCTGGTGGACCGTTTGCTGTGGGTGCAGTTCCTATGCCGAACGTGGGGTTCGTCGAGATAGAGACGTTTTGCCCGGCGAACGTGTTATTCGGCACGGGAGAATTGAAATGACTGGCAGTGCCGTTCGCCGCTCCAAACACGGGAGCACCACCGGTATTGTCGCGTCTGAATATCGAGCTCATGCCAAAGTTTTGCGAGACGGAAGTTTGCGCCCCTGGGTTCTCCTTGTTTTGATTTTGCGAGGCAAAGTCGGAGGTACCGGTAGTTGTGGCGCCGAAAACCGGGACGGATGCGTTGCTCACGGGAATGTTGGTAGAACCAAAAGTGGAAGCGGTCGAATTGCTGGAAACATTTGCAGCGCCGAACGTCGATGACGTAGTTGGTTGGGTCGTACCGAACAACGTCGAACCGCTGTTACTTCCAAACACTCCCGGACTGCTTTTGAAACTCGTACCCGTTGCCGAATTCGCCTGGCCAAAGATATTGCTCGTCGTAGAAAACATAGATACCGAGGTGGTCAAATTCGCGCTTGAGAACAAGTTACTACTGACGTTGCTTGTTCCGCCGGTGTTTATTCCAGATGTGGATGTACTCGCGCTAGAACCGAACATCGGAATGGAAGTTGTGTTTATTGTTCCCATAGATGACCCAGCGGCTATGCTCGAGAAGATTGGCATCGAATTCGTGGACGCGAATCCAGCAGAAGTAGTGGCAACGTTAGAACCAAAAACTGACGTGGCCGTGCTCTTCGGGAGAGTGAAGGTAGCTGTGCTGGCGTTCAGGTTAGACGACGTACCAAAAACTGGCTGATTACTCACTGTTGTTGTCCCGAAGATCGATGGAGCGGACGACGAGTTGGTAAATATCGAGCCAGTATTCGGTACGATCTGGGCCATACTACTATTGATCGTCGACGCCGTCGACGTCGACGACGAAGCTGCAAAGCTCGAAGGCAAATTATTGTTCGCAACGGCGAATGGACCTACATTCGAGGTACCGGTCGCTGTATTTGTCGTCATCGATGCTTTACCAAAAGAAAAGCCAGCTTTGCTATCGTTTACGGACGAACTGGACGAAGGATGCGATGCAAAGGTCGAGTCTGTCGATGATCCAAAAGTAGGTAAGCCAACTTTTGCGTTTGCTTCGAAACAGGTATTAGCTGAGCTTGCGTCCGTGACGCTATTAGCTTGCGTGCCACTATTACCATTATTCGAAGACGTCGCTGCGTTAGGGATCATCGAAGCCTGCCGAGACGTACCCGTCGAAGTTCCAAACGTTTCGCTATTTTTCGACGCATTCCCTGCTGACCCAAATACGAATCCTTCGGACGTGGTGGACGTTGTCGGTGGATTATTGGGTTTGTTTCCAAATGTAAACAACGGCGTTGATACGTTCACGTTCGATTTTCTATTCAACGCGTCGTTCGAGCCAGTAATATTTGCGATACTTGTGAATGGCATGACGTTTGCTTTCGTATCGATCGATGTAAATCCCGTATTCTGTTCTTTCTTTCCCGCGACAGTGCTTAAATTTACTGGATTTGTGTGCGGCGATGTGAAGATCATACCGCCTTTCATGTTTCCGATCGATACGTTCACACTCGACGAACAGATTGCTGCAACTTGCAAAACGTTTGTCCTTGGGTTGCTTTGACTCGGCTCGTTTTTAGCGTTTGCCGCTGTCGTGCTCATAGAAATTACCGAAGATATTGGCGCAGCGGTGGTAACCGTCCCAAAAATGCTAGTTGTTGCGGGAACAGCAAGTAAAGGGGATTTATTATTGGCAGACACTGTATCGAACATGAACGTGGTACGAATCGACGAAGTACTTGTCGCCGATGTGATCGTAGTTGATTTGTTAGAATCGATATTTTGTACGTTCAAACTCATCGGGCTGGTCGTAGTTGAGTTCGAAACAACAGGCTGAGATACGATTTCAGATTTCGTAGTCGAAAACGTAACGCCAAGAGTAGAATTGACCGTTTTATCTGCCACGGAAGTTAAGACGTTTTCAATTTTCCTCTCAGACGTATCGGCAAACTGAACGTTCGTATTCGAGGAAGTATTTTTGGCTGGTAAATTAAAAGCCACATACTTCGGTGACTTTGTATTCGATTCGCTGCTACCAGGACTAGGTGCCACAGCCGATGTGGAAATGGGTGTGGTATTAACGTTCGTAGTGGTAGTTGAAGAATTAAGGGTTGCACAAGTGACAGTACAT
This sequence comes from Bombus haemorrhoidalis, assembly GCA_014825975.1. Taxonomy (NCBI): domain Eukaryota; kingdom Metazoa; phylum Arthropoda; class Insecta; order Hymenoptera; family Apidae; genus Bombus; species Bombus haemorrhoidalis. Next base: position 11,994,438 of record CM026172.1, on the reverse strand, counting down.
GCAACAGACTTGACGGCATTTACTTCTTCCGCTTGAATCACCACGTCTGGATTAATTCGACTGGCAGCTGGAAACAAAAACGAATATTCGTAAATGAAAAATGAACATACTTGCGCGTTGAATCTCCTTACCTTTACCAGATATGGCATCAAACATGCTTTGAAGTCTTGCTTTCATGCTCGTTTGCCTCATGTCTGTAATATCTTCCTTCTTTATCTCTTCTACATCGTCGGTAGTAAACTTTGCTCGTATATTACCCTGCTCTTCGACCAACATCCGTAACTTCTCGTTTCTTTCCGGCTCTGCCCTCATAAATAACTTGTGTGTTAACTTGGCTGATTCGATAGACTCGATCGATTCTACGGAACAATCTTTATCGCTATTCTGCGCATTTAAACGTTTCGCGTGTTTGCGGTCTGTTTCATTTTCTATGCTTCTACTGTTAAAATTTCCTTTTGCTTTTAAAATTCCCTTCAACGGTGAATGTTCTTGTAGCTTGTCGACAGAGTTACACGCGTGTGAATTATTTCTTCCCTCCGTTAACTCGTAGTCAGGATATTTTGGGCTTGTGCCCGGAACTTGCGCTATCGTTTCCGTACTAGCGCTCTGAACACATTCCAAAGATTTAAAATGCTTTTCAAAATCTGGGGTTCCGCTTCGTGAAAAATCTCCTAAAATAAACAAGCCAAATGTAAAACAAGTCCAAGTATTTTATCGTTGTCGTTATCGTTACCATTACAAGATTACAAAATTATTTCGACCTACTACTTACTAGCTTTCCTTTTGACGCCGGAAACAACGTGCTTGCTAGAACTGAGTGAATTTATAATATCGTAACACGACGGTGTTTTAGTACGTTTCGTGGGTCGAACAATTTTATTACTTTGGGGAGAAATATCTTCTTCCGATTTCAAGGATTCTTCTCTGCTCCTTTTCTGCTTTGTTTCATCCTGTACGTCAAATTCCTTACTAGCAACGATATCCCTTCGTTGTTTCTTTGCCGGGTCGAAAGCGACATCTTCCCTCGAAGCGTGTCTTTTTAGCGATATCTCCCTTAAAGCTTGGGCGACGCTAGGCGAGGAACAACTATTATCAGAGTGACGCACACTCGACAAAATATTTTGCATCGATGGTGGGGAATATCGTATGGCATGAGACGGTGCCACTCTAACTGTCGCCGCTGTCCTTGCTTTCATAGACTTCACATTTATCAATGGAACTGAACTAGCATGGAGATTTACTTTTGGAAATTGCCCTACCCGATATTTGGATTGATGAGCCAATTTGTTGCTTGCTTCGGTAGCATATTTAGTCAAACGAGCCGTAAGTCCTGGAGAGGTTACGTCATTGTATACTCTGCAATTATATTACAAATTTCTGTACTCGCATAGAGCTGCGAATATCTATGATGGATTAAGGTAGTTTAGGCTACTTACTTGGGATCAATGTTGTATCTAGTCGATGCTAAGAGAGGCCCGGTAGCTGTTTGAATAGCTTTTCTTTCTCCTACTTTCGTATCCACTTTAGAAGTTACACTAGAATCCCATGAAGAACCTTCGGCATCAAAATACGTTGAATTTTCTACCTGCATCAGAACATGATTCTGTCCATACAGAGGAGACGGTCTCTTTGATAATACTTGACCGGAAGGTGACAACTTGAACGTTTGATTTTCTAATTCCTCTTTATTTCGTGACAACATTGGTGTCGAAGTACGTTTGGCAACAAAGGAATCGTGATCGTACGACGAATGTTCGGAATTAGGATAAAAATAAATTTTCGAACTGATATCGTTTGACACATTGGCTTTTTGTAAATTCTTTGGAATTGGGCTAAGCTGCGTGATTGATCCAAAATGGGAAGAACTTTTCCTGGTTGGATAAGGATCGGTACTAAGCTGATAATTCGATCCTCGTCGTCTTTCCATCCTAGAGTAGGGTCGTCTTTGGGTTAGATATCGTTTTCGGAAACGGCGAATCGCAGCCTCAAAAATTTGTCGGATGTACCGGTATACGTGATCGATGACGGTCCCGAAACTTGTACGAACTTCGAAAGAAATGTGTTTGCAGTAATCCAGTAAAAGGAACGCGTGCGGCGACAATAAGCTGTCGTTGATAATTAAAAAATAGCACGCATAAATCGTAAGAAACAATGAAATGGTAAGAATAAAAATCGGTCCCCAAACGTTGTACAGAAACACGCACCCACTCAACACACTTACTAAAATGACCACACTCCGATTTCTTAATTCCCACATATTATTTCAAACAAGTAACCTCTCCATGTTTGAAAAGAGCACATTCACTGAATTACCGGAACCTTGCTGCGTTATACCCGACGACATTATCGACGTAGCAACTACTACGTAGTACATATTAATTATCGTCCACCAAGTTATTTACATATCTTTCAATTTATTAGACAAAAGTTTCGGCTAAAACTTTACATTTTCTTATTAAATCGCCGATCAAATAATGATTTCTATAAAATATTTTACAACCTCTATTACGATCGACCTTCCGCTATTATAGTACGACGAACATACTATCGTATGGCGGTCAAAAATCCAAGCTTCCGGCGTTGTTTTAACTAAATTGATTCGTACACGGAGCACGGAGCGGCATCTTTCCTTTCGAAAATTTAATGTTACATCAGTTTAACAGTTACATACATAATTCCCTTTCAAATTCAAATAACTACAACCTAATAAAAAGAATGCGTAGTTTATCATTTTCGAATAGAATGTATATGTTTGTTTATTTATTTATTAATAATAATGCAATTTCAATTAATTCCAGCTGTACCATTTGATAAGAAAAAACCCTATTATATGTTATATTACATGAAAAACAATTCAAAGCAATAAGCAATGGGTAAATTACTATATTGTAATTATATTGTACTACATTAGATTATACACGTATTTGGAATAACAATAAGATTGGAATTCGGAATACGTACGCATATATAATATACGTAACATGATAATATTATTTGAATTATATATAATTATTTTCGAATAACGAGTGTTTCTAGTTCGAAATAAAACTCGATATATATATATATATATATATATATATATAAATTATTATGAAATGTGTTGCAGTAGAAAATAGCAAAGATATAAATATATTCTCAAATATACAAATTTCTATTTTCGAACTTTTTAGCTACTTTTAAATGTCATTCATTTATTTCTTGTTCATTATTATACAGATTATTATGTAGAAAGAAATTTACTCAAAATATGTAAACTGATGTAAGGTACGTATAATATAATTTAGACTTTCCATTTCCGACCGTTTCATTGTTCATAAGGTTTTAAGAGGGATAAATGGGTCCACAATCCACTTGTTTCAGTTTTCACGCTGGCAGCGCACGTGGGAATTCCTCGTGATAGTAAAAACAGGAAGGTTAATAGACACGAGTACTATCGACCTAGTCGGCCAACGGTTATAACAGCATTTTAAAATATAGTAAACCATGTCGTGGCTTTTTGGGTATCGTAATGCACAACCGCAAGACTTTTCGCAATTTGTGCAACCACCGGCATCCGATGGGGCTGGAGGCGGAGATGATCGTGCACCACCGCCTAGAATTTCTCAAATGGAACCGTATCGATTTGACTCGAGTGCTTTAGAAAGAGCAGCAACAGCTGCCAAGGAGCTCGAAAAATCTTGTATGATCGGTTACTTTCATTTTTTCTTTCGATTAAACATTTTTGCGCGATGTTACGTAAGCAGACGCCGATTTCCTAGGTTAAGGACCTCGTGTTCTGTATAACATGATACTCCGATAATAGTCTAATTCCATGATGATGCAATGATTCGTTATCGAATACCGTCTTCAGAAATTGTTTTCATCAATGAAAATAGTTATGAAGCGGTAAACTTTTACACAACTCGCAATACTTTTATTAATAATTTTTCATTTCTCAGTCATTCTATAATTTCTTTCGTTTATTTTTGTTTATGTTTTTTCTCATAATTACGTTACATTGATACGTAAAATAGAGAATTTTGTAATGTAAGTTATTTGAGTTTTTGCATTTTATCTAGCGTATCTCGAGCGAAATTCTTATTCTCTTCTTGTTTTTATAGTGCATGCCAAAGATGCTTTAGAGCTATCTAAAATGCAAGAAACTACCAAACAAATGGAAAGACAAGCGGAAGTAAAAAAGTATGAAGCTAGCATAGAGCAAATGAAGGCAGAACAAAAACGTATTGACGGAGAGGAAAGGAGAAAAGTCTTGCAAGAAGAAACTAAACAACATCAAATGAGAGCTCAATATCAAGATCAATTGGCAAGAAAGCGATACGATGACCAACTGATACAACAACAGAGAATGAACGATGAAAATTTGAGGAGGCAGGAAGAGTCAGTGGCGAAGCAAGAAGCAATGAGGAAAGCCACGATAGAGCACGAAATGGAATTGAGACACAAAAATGAAATGAAAAAGTTGGAAGCAGAGATTAAAGCGAAAGCAAAGATAGACAGGGAAAATCAAGATCTGAATATAGAGCAAATTAGGGTGAAAGCGTCCGAAAAACGAGTAACAATTTTAGAGTCGATAAAGTGAGTAGGAAAACAATTTTGGCGTCGATACGATAGCGGAGTTGAATGTATCGAATGATATTTATCGAATATTAATTTCAGAACCGCTGGCTCGGTATTAGGCACTGGGCTCACAGCTTTCCTTCAAGACTGGGATAAAGTTATCGCTGCAGCTGGAGGCTTGTCTTTATTGGCTTTCGGAGTATATACCGCGAAAGGTACAACGGGTGTCGCTGCGCGATACATAGAATCGCGGCTAGGGAAACCGTCTCTCGTTCGAGAAACTTCTAGATTCACAGTATTGGATACGTTACGGCATCCTATCCAAGCGACAAAGAAATTAAAAAATAAGCAGACCGATGCTTTATCCGGCGTTGTTTTAGCCCCAAAGCTCGAAGAAAGATTACGCGATATCGCGATAGCTACGAAGAATACGAAACAAAATCGCGGGATGTATAGAAATATATTGATGCATGGCCCTCCTGGGACGGGTAAAACAATGTTCGCAAAGAAGTTAGCGGAACACTCGGGTATGGACTACGCGATTGTGACCGGTGGTGATTTGGCACCATTGGGTCGAGATGGTGTTACTGCTATTCATAAAGTTTTCGACTGGGCAGCAACATCCAGGAAAGGTCTTTTGCTTTTCATCGACGAGGCGGATGCCTTTTTAAGGAAGCGATCGAGTGAGCATATTTCAGAAGATTTGAGAGCGATGTTAAATGCGTTCCTCTACAGAACTGGTGAACAGAGCAACAAATTCATGTTGATTCTCGCTTCAAACACTCCAGAGCAATTCGATTGGGCTGTAAACGATAGATTAGATGAAATGGTGGAGTTTCACCTACCAGGTCGGGCAGAACGTGAACGTTTAGTTCGACTTTATTTCGACAAATTCGTTCTTCAACCAGCGATCGAGGGCAATAAAAGATTAAAAGTTGCACAATTTGATTATAACGCGCTTTGTAGTAAGGTAGCCGAAATAACCGAAGGAATGTCTGGAAGGGAACTAGCGAAATTAGGCGTCACCTGGCAAGCAGCAGCTTATGCTTCCGAAGATGGTGTATTAACGGAACAAATGGTTATAGATAAGTGTAATGAGGCTGTTAAGCAACACAAGCAAAAGGTGATAAACAATTACTTTATATCATTCTCACTTTTTTATAATGTTTGGAAATTTTATTTATAATATTTGTTTCTATTTGGGATTTGTATAGGTTCAGTGGCAGAGCGAACAAGAAAAACAAGAGGCGAAATCGATTTACGCCACTGAAAAAGAAATGGAGATTCAGCCTGTAAAGTCCAAGACAGCGGTCGAATCATCATCGGACGCAACTTCCATAGCGACGGCTTAATTAATTACCGTAATTGCACAAAATGTTGCAAGCGATATTTTATTAAGAAATCAATTGTTAGTAAATGACAGTGGAGAAGGTGTAAATGATATTGTTATGAGAGGACGGAATTAATACTGACTTTTTGTTTTCTATACAAAATATATGTGTATAAATATTTTAAGGTAGAAGTATATTTGTTGTAAATTCCTAGCTGGATTAAACATTACGTACTCTACTTATATATATATATACATATATACATATATATATATATATATATTTGTGTGTTCGTGTGTGTATCTGTATATAAGAGTGCTTGACAGAAGTCTTACAAATCCTAAAGAATTCATACGAATCTTTAAAATTTGAATGTGTACTTTAATATTTTACTACCAGCTTTGTTCTCTTTTCTTCTTTTTTCGCTTATTTCTAACTAGTAAGTTTCTTGAGGTTCTCTGTATATTGTCAATTTCGTATTAGCGAATTTATCGGATTAAATAAATAGTAATTGAAAATTCTCAGGAATCCAGACTAGTAGGTTTTAAATTGATAAATTGCGGAAAATAGGATACAGATTTAATCGACATCGTTCAACAGTACTACTAAAGAGTTCATGTACATGTAATATCCTGTCTTATAAGATTCTGTATCTACATTACAATAATCATAGATATATATACACATTAAAATAATTCGATATAAACGTTTAAGAAACGTTCAACGTGTACTCTTATAATTATTAATAAATACTTGATATCTTTTTATTGTTATTTATTTAAAAAATTAAATTCTTTTAAATTAATTGCTTATTGTTTGAAAAATAAATGTTCTTTATTACCAACATCGACATTATTATAAAAGAAATTACAAGCACTAAAGTATAAATTCGATTTGAAAAGAAATATTAGCTAACATGTTAACACGAGATGTAGCATTTGTAATAAAATGAATAGCAAGGAAAGAAAGAGTAAGATAGTGCTAAAAATATAAACTTTTACGTATCAAGCGAAAAAAATTATCTTTTTCCATTAGAAGTATTATTTATTCGAAAAATACCGCTGACGAGATTAAGATTAAGCAGCTATTGTCATATTTAACTTTATATACACACGTAACATTTGCATACTTAACTCTTTCAATAGATTATATACACTCCCATCTGCAAGTTACTCGACACCTGCATACTTTGAACAAAATTAATGTATTGTACATATTCTTGATATAACGTAATTTTAACATTCGATATAAATGCTAACTTTATTTTATAATATAGGTCATAGTATAAAATCATGCATATCTTGATTTAATTGAGTAACAACTTATGGGTAAATAATAAGTATCAATACAGAAAGTCGTATTTACATTCAAACAATTACTGCGGTCAAAATAAGCAAGTGTCCGGTGGCTTATGGACAGGAGTGCATGTAATTCTTTCGAACTCTATGCAGCATACAATCGTGCTTAGTACAATTGCGTTTCGCACGCTATATGAATCGAGCTATGTGAATTTTACGAGTTCATTGATACAAAAGACGCGCAAGTGTTCAAATATACATATACTCTCTCAACTACTTTTCTCAGCATTCAATTACTTTTACCCTCTCTATGTAAATACTGACAAAGAAACGGATTTAAAATGTATTTGATTTAGAAGAAAAAAAAAAAGAAAAAAAAAAGAAAGAACGAAAGACGAAGATAATGATATAGAAAAAGCATACTGTTTTAATTTTATTTCGATAGGATTGTAAAATCAGTCTCTTTTTAAGAAGACATTTTGTAAAAAGGCACGCACGTACATTTCAGATTCCCTTTGGTATTTAGTTGGTCTTTACCACTATTTGTGTACAAAATCAATTAGTTACAATAATTAACGTTCAATCTCTAACGCGAAGCCCCCAAATACTTGTTCTTCGGACACCAATGGTTGGTCTTGCAACGGAACTGTATAGGAACTTATTAAGTTGGGTTTCGCCACAGGTAACTTGTAACGACTTCAGTACTGGTTCGGGTATTACACCAAAAACATCCAAATATAACAAAGACGGCATATACGCCAATGTTACGTACGTCGACGGAGGTATACCATAACAACGACTTAGCGACAGATGCTCTAATTTTGACAAATCAAGTAAATTACGGACAGTATTCATTGTAAGCATAGTACAATCGCTCAAATCTAATTCTATCATATCTGGGCAACTTTTCACTAAATCCTTAACATCTGAAACAAGGGAAAAAAAAGAAAAGAAGAAAGATACTGTCATTCGAACTAGCACGACGGATAACCAGACTTAACATAAATTTTCGAAACCACGAAACTTGTACTTACTATCATCTGTAATGGTTTTCCTGCATCCAGCTATATTTAAACGCGTAACGGATGAAGGTAACGTTTTACAAAGTAACGCCATAGTATCGGTGTCTAAACCACACCAAGCCATATTGACAGCATTGAGACTGAAAATATTAAAATAACACGTTAAGAAACGTTTCTCGCTAACGAACAACGCTATCGCAAATAATTTTTCTTACTTTGTGAGCTTCATCAAATCCTTGATACATTCAATGTCCATACCTTCGCACATCGTTAAATTTAAAATTTCTAAGTCATTATTATCACTGATAGCTTTGCAACATGATCTATTCACTGTACACTTTTCTAGAGACAATTTTTTAAGGTATTTACACTTAGATAATAACATAGCCAATCCATCTGGAGAAATCACTGCCATCGAAAGATCAAAGTACTGCAGTTTACTAATATAACCGTCGATAAGAACTTCACTGTTTTCAAGAAATACGGGATCTGCAATTTCTGCTTGTGCAAGTCGAAGTATTTGAACACCTCGTGGCAATATATGACCCAATGTACCTTCGTTCAGGACTTTACTGCCTAAATCCAACCTGCTCCATAATGCTTCATCTCGCGCTATTTGACACCATCGTTTACAGACCAACATGGAACGTACCTAGCAAAAAAAAAAAAGAAAAAAAGAAAAAAAGAAAAAAGAAAAAAAGGAAAAGAAGACAAGGAATAGAAAAAAGAAAAAAAAGAGAGGCAAACAGGACGTAAACTATTTGATGTTACTCATATGCTTCGCCCATTAATTATCTGTGTTATTCATTTCTATCAATTTGTAATCTTACCAGACATTTCTTTGGAAGCCATTTTAATATCATTAAAATCATCTCATCGGATAATTTGTTAAACTTATCTTCGCCAAGAATCGAAGGTTTTCTTTTTCTCCTATATAGATAGAACTGTTCAAGACTACTTTCTCTGGTTGAGACATTAAGATTGTCTTTAGAGAAAGTTTCTTTCGTATCGATAAAATTATCTATCTCCACCCTAGAGGAATAACCAGATTCGTTTCCAATTGTTGAATATGTTGCAAATTCATCCAGTTCGTACGGATTGGGATCCAATCTTCGAGTGGCTTCCAAACTTTCGAAAAATACGTTAAGAAGTGCATGAACTGTAAGCAAACTGATGAAAAGAATTTTTTACAGTTAAAATACAAACCTGTCTATACCGGTGCTATCCAAGCTGGAACCTCTATAAATACACTCTTGACTTTGAGAGTCATTCATCTTTTTACATTGCCCATTGTTGTCCAAGATAGTGGGCGAGGTTGTTTGTTCCAAAGAACGAGACTTTTTCGTACCTTCACAATTCGATGCTCCATCTTCTAACATACTGACACCCATTTCTTCTAAGATTTCAGGTTCTACAAGGCTTGTATCACCAGAATACGACCATTTTGCACTATGTTTGGAGGTACTGTTCAAACTGTCGTTTAAGTTGTTATTACAGCTGTCATCTAAGCGTAGTTGTTTGCTGTCAAATATATTCGCATATACAAAATTAATTACCAACAAGCTCACATTTGCATAGTACGATCGGATAAGAAAGAGAGTAGAAAAAAGGCAACCTGTTCCACCAGGGTGAAGGAGGTGATCCTTTGGACATAGTAATTTCTAAGTCTTCCTTAAGACTAGTATGTTTTGTCACGCGGAGGTGCACAGATTGTGTAGAAACCTACAGATTGGCATATAGGAAAAATTATGTTTGACTTAGATCATAAATAGCTTGATGTTTGTAGGTCAAAGATCACTGTCAAACTGAGCATAAATAGAATTTCTAATTACAAATAGATAAAACAAAAAACACAGGTAATCCATACCGACTAAAATGTACACCAGGCGATTTTTAGTTTTAAACACTTGTATTTGGATCTAATTAGTATAAATAATCATACAGAGTGATTGAACATGATTAACATAACTCGTGATTAACATAGTTAGTGAAAATCACTAAAGGCAAGCAATTTAAAAGATATGGTGCGCTAAGAATGGAATTAGTATAGCTATTAACTATTAAGCTATTTTTAACGAAATATTTGTGAGTTTGATAATTTAGTAATTATACTTATAAATCAAAGAACACGATCTCTTCTCACTATCTTACTTAGAAAAAAAAAAAAAAAAAAAGAAAAACTACAAAACGATCGAAACATAGAAGAAATTACGTTGACTCAACTAATTCCCCAACCGACAGTCTATTAATTTTCCGAATGAAGAGAAAAAATAATTTTTTGTGGTAGAGCAACCAGTCGAAGAACGTAATTGGGAAAAAAAGTGATTTCAATATTTTTCGTTGATGAATTTGTCATTTATAAACTTGAAGTATCTGGAGTGACAAACAAACCGTGAACGAATTTTGATCTTTTCGATGAGAAGAATGAAAATTTGTTGTATCTTGCGAATAGATTTCACAAGAATTATTCACTGGGAAAGGTTCTTAACCTTACCTGTGGGCGCGAAATATGCACCTGCATCACCCTGAGCAACAGGTAAGAGAGATGTATACGATGATTACGAGAAACTGGATAGTTTTATTTCGAAGTCGGGGAATTGCAGTAAAATGAGATTACCTTTCGGGTGGCGAGAATTCTTTCGAATTCTCGAGACAGTGTTCGTTGATCCTCGTGTGCTCCACCACGACGGAATTCATTTTTGGCGGAATCCAGTCACCGTATCCTTTTTTCAATCGCCACTGGTTCCACGCATGGAAAACAATCGTTAGCGACGAATCCCAATTGCTCGAATCATTCGATCTATTCCCTTGGTCTCCTATCCGATTGGTTGACGGTTCAATGATCTCGAGACGGCGGGAAATTGAGGGATCGATCGTGCGCGCCAACTGTTTAACATTGCTAAACTTTAAACCATCCGATCGGCGCTGCTGTGCCTTTCCCGATTGTTATTGTCTTAAAAGTTCGCGTAACCGCAACTGCTTCCTTAGAAACTTCAATCCGGTCGATTCCGAGCCGGAAGATTTATTTTCATTTCTACTCACCCTGTTTCCATTTATTTACGAATATATTTAATGAATGTACGCGCGCAAAGCTTTTAACTAAAAACTCTAATAAATAAACAAAGGAATTTGTCTCTGGCAATATTTATATGCATACGTCACTACTTCGACTCTTTCAATTTTCCATCTTCCGTTTCTCGTTTCGCACGTTTGTCCCGAAACTAACTAAATCGGACGTTTTTCTATGGAAGTCGAATCGAGATCGAAGCGGCTGCAATCCTCGTTCGTGCCACCAGCCGTACCTGAAATCGGAATCGTCGATCGATTAAAATAAAATAAAGAGAAACGAAGAAAGAAGAGTCTTGTATCGTATTCATCAAGATTTAAATTACGCATTGCTGCTAAGTAAAACTGGTGGGCGTCTACTACAATTGTCACCGTTTTCCTGCTCTTCCGTGGTTTTCTCCGATGTACGAACCGTATTGAAATTGTTCGCTCTATTTTCGTATTCCTTCGAGTAAAATTTTGGTGTGATCGATTCTCCTGTAATTGTAACACACTATCTAATCGATATCATAGCTTTCATAATAATTTGATAAATAATAATTTGTTAGTAAGTAGATTTTCTTTGTTCCACGCGAATACGAAAGCGATACGTTTTAAAAATCGTATAAACTATACCGTTGATTTTCGATACACGTATGTTCGATTTGCCAATTAATCTATCTTTGGAAAAGCATAATCTAAAAGGTGGTAGTTTTTCTAATTGTTTGCCCACCGCGGATTTGTTAGAACCGTGAGAACTCGTTCGATCCATAGTTGTCCTCCTCGACCTAAGGCGGCGACGACAGTTACGTTTATCGAAGATCGGCTGTATCGCGTTAACACAGACGACAATCTATACAATGAAGGAGATGGAGGTGGGGACATATATTTGGTCGATACGCTCCAGAGCAATAGCACACGTACGTTATAAATGAAAGGAAACAGGGATGGGGGGTTGTTTCAGTCGACCGCGTTTCGCGTTGCCTGCGCGAGATAATCATTCTGACAATCGAATTTCTACCATGAAATGTCACAACATTTTTCCGAAACATTTCTATGTATCATGACAAATCAAAGAATATTCAAGCACAGAAGAGTTAAGTGGGCACTCTGTATATTAAGCTATGGAACTTCGAAGACGTTGACAATCGAATTTCCAATTTTCTAATCCAAAATGAACTTCTCCTTTTGCAGTTCAGTTGCGTGCACTCCGAATTCAAATTGAGCACACTTTGATCAAAATTGGAGAATAAAACCTTGACTTACAATTGAGCTTGAAATAAATTGCAACGAATTAATCGAGAGAATAGTACCGTGTGCCTTTTGTTCGACAACGATCGTGCCAAGAAATCTTGTAGCAAGCAAGAATACCCTCGTAGACGAAGCTAAAAGGTTATAGCTGTTAAACCGAAATGAGAAATATATGCGTATACGTGTTAGTTTATCGATTAAATGCTATTTTATTAGGAAGCTTACAAAGTTTTCATAAGACTTGCTCGCTTTTACACGGAAAAAAACAATGCCGTTCGCAACTCGGACAATTCCAAGTTTTGAAAATGTTTCTCTTCCTTTCTTTCTCTCCCTCATTCTTTCTTTCACCGCCCTCCCCCACCCGCCCCGCCCCGCCCCGCCCCCTCTCGTATCTCGAGTTTGAATCCCAGCCAAAATTACTTTGTAAGAGATTGTGTATTTTGGAAACTGTTTCTATTCGTACGATCGAAAAAACCATACATACATATGTATAGAGTTAGCAATAATGCTTCACGCTTACAATATTTTCGTATGGTAAAATGCATTCTCTCCATTCTTACCATCATTGTTATCCGTTTTCTCTTTCTCGGTTGGTTGGTCGGTTTCCGTGCGAAAGAGAACCCTAAAATTTCGCGTCTTTTCTTTTTCACAGAAAAAAATGGACGAGCATCGTCCACCACATGGTCGTCAATATGTTACTTTTGACTCGATATAGACGATAGGTCATGCAAAAATCGACGAAGGAGAGCAACGACGGGCTTCTTCGTGAATATTCATGAAACGTAAAGGAATCGCAACACGCGCCTTCAGGCTTGCGAATAGCTAAAATAAGAGGCAGACGAGGAAAAAAAGAAAAAGAAAAGGAACTGACGTTTGTTTAAAAAGCATTCGTAATATTCTTTATTCGTCTTTTAAGGGCCTTTTTTCTTTTTTCCTCTATCTCTCCCCCCCCTCCCCCCTAGCCCCCTCCCATCCTCTTCTTTTTATACTGCTCTTTTGTATAATATAAAAAAGAACGTAACAAAAATGCCGCTTCTTCCGGGACGTACAACAGCATGCAAACAGCATGGCAACGTGCTTCTTTCTTCTTTCGTTTAAGGTTAGGAACCGTAGATCGAAGATGCAAGGGCGGTAATGCGAAAGAAGACATAGATTCTTTTGCTGTGTATTACCAGGAAGAAACTCGCAAATAACGTTGCGCATCTCGTGCGTATACTGCGTTAGCATACCAGTGGGATATGTTCGCAATACTCTTTCACCGGTTTTTATAATTTTCGATCGATCGAAGATCGTCAACGTGCCGATTATACGATCTGTTAGAAAGTCACGCGTCGTTTAAATTTTAAGCGGGAGTCGCCCAACTTCGAGAATGGGAAATATGCATGCGATATAATAGTTTTCTCTTTATTGGACCAGTATACGCTTTAAATCGCTATATATCGCGCTGTTCGATGAACGAGCAAACGAAATCCTACGCTAGAGATGCGTTTGCGTATACATCGTCCTGACACAAATACGAAACAATTATGGGACGCGCGAGTTTTTTTCACGATGATCGAAGAAAGACTCGTCGGTAGAGTAACGCAGCAGTATCTTTTACCTTAACTGTTAATTTTACAAACCTATACAAAGGTGTTTACCATTTCGCTTATAGGCTAAATATTGTTTTATCATTCGAGCTTGCAATGACACATACGCATACGCATTAACGCATATACAAATATATACATACATTCGTACACGCATACAAAATACACAAAATACACATGCTCTCCAGCATGTACACTTTCGCACTCGGACGCAAATTCATTCACCCTATTACAATTTTATAGATCTATATTATTATGGCCATGGATCCTTAGTGCGATTCGGTTGCTTTCCTTACGCAAGACTTGTCGCTGCTCGTCCTTTACTCTACGTACTCTCTTCCTGCATTTCAACGTTTCTTCGAGAAATTATCGTTATATATCGCTAACATACCGATGATACACGTTCGTTACGACGCACGCTCGATCGATATCGAGATTTTATAGAGACGATGGCAATTTGAGGGAACGCTGATCGAACGAAATACTTTACCGTAAGAAAAACGTACCGTGTGAAAAATGGATATCGGTCGAGAATGCATTCAGCTTTCATGAAAATATTGTATTTACCAAGGCTGTGATTGGTTACGCCATACGTTATTGTAATCGAATAAACGAAACGAATAACAAAAATGCATCGTTAGAAAATGGAAAAAGAAAGATGCGTAGATCCTAGAGAAAGGCGTCCATTGATAGCGCGTGACAATAATGCTGAGAAATATGTAACTTGAAAGATACGATCCCGCGCAAATGGTAACGTATTCGTGCAGTCGTCGTTGTTCTTTTGCTCGCGAGCATGCTCCTTCGGTCACGCGTCATCGTATTTTCCAATTTGCGAAAAAATTTAGGAAAAGAAAAAAGAAAAAAGAAGAAAAGGCCAAGAACTCGCGGTATATTCGTGTTTCTTAATGGCTTTCGTGATTAAAATATCACGGATGTAATTAATGTGTAATGCTTTTTTTCGTTTCTACGTCGTAAGCACATGCAACAATGATGCATGCGTATTCTTACATAATCTTTCTCATCACGAGAAATCGCTAACGCTACTTCCGCTAACAAATGTTCTCATTTTCAAGGGAATTGCCAATTTTCCTTGGAACTTGAAACATTTGGATGGACGAATTTGATGGTGTAACCGTAACCAAACATTTGTTAACGATCGCTTATACGCATTAGTCTCTGTTGGCGTCTGTTGTCCATGGGATTCGAATAAAGTATGTATGTATGTATGTATGTATGTATGTATGTATGATGTATATGGCAAAATGATATCTGCTATAGGAGAGTTCTGCTTTATGATCCTCCGCCCTTCGGAGGAAAGTCTAATAACGCTGCTGTCGAGCTACTTGCGTCGACTATTATTAGTCTGTGTATATGCAATGTACATTGTAATGTCATTGGACAAAGATTTTCAGGGTTAGTTCGTAAGAAGAAAGAACAAGTAACGATTAATTTTCAACCCTGGATGGACATCGATCGCATACAGACGCTCATAAGCTCTTTCTCCTCGTTCTTCTCTTCAAACACGATAGCGTGTATGTAATTTGTAACAAATTTGCGCAGCTCGCATCGTAACTGCCCTGAGTAAAGAGTCTCCCCACCATACAACACGACTCTATGCAACTATGATGCGTAAAATAAATCGTAGTCGAAACGAGTCGTTTGTTTACCGTTTGAAGAGAAATGTTCGCAATTTTTCATCGCTTCGTTCTTTTCTATTATTTGCTTGCGATATCAATCTGAAAGAACAGGCAAAATTTTATCCATGAAAATGTCTTTTAGACGATACGAAAGTTCTGCCAAACTTGAACGATACACGACATTGGAAGGTAATGGGAATGCAAGGTATTTACATTTTATGACAATGAAAATCATCAGACGGAACAAGAGAGATCGATCTTAATCGACAGAGTAAACGCGTAGTATAGGTGGGCAGACGATAGAACGACGTTTCGTCGATAAAACTCTACAAAAATACGTAACAGTAATTAATTGGATGTGATATTCATGTAATCTAGGTTCTTTGAGAAAGTTTGTCCGTTAACGTGCGTACGTACGCGCACGTTATCGGATATGACTCTCTCTCTCTCTCTCCCCCCCCCCTCCCTTTCTCTCATATTCCTGCTCCATGTACTTTCCCTTTTCTCTCTTTCGTTCGGTATACTCTTAATCACTTACGACGCAGGTACAATTTTTTTCTGTATTTTTTTTTCTTTTTTTCCTTTTTGTTAAACTAACCTTTTAATCTTCCTTACGTACTAAATCTCTATGAAGGTGCTTAAGAGAAATTTACAAAAAATGGCCGTAGTTGTCGTCCCCCTTTTCCCTTCGATACAAATGCGCGTTGTTCCTTCCTTGGAATTTGCTTTACAGTATTTTTTCGAACTTACACTCTACTACATTCTTAGAAACCTACTGAGCAAACTATTTGTAACATGCACCAAGATGCGCGGTTCACTCTTCTTACCGCTGTTTTTTTTTCCTTTTTTTCTTTTTTTTTTTTTTTTTTTTTTTTTTTTTTTTTTTTTTTTTTCGTCCGAAGATGCGTTGCTGTCGCTGCTTTTCATAATTCTCGAACAAGTTACCGTTAGAAAAGAAAAGAGAAGAGAAATGTAACTCGGAGATATTTTGTTGAATAATGGCTATAGTTGCAAAAATATTGAAGGCCGAACTAAAAAGAAATCGGTTTAATAAAAAGAAACGAAGCAAATATACGCGTATACGATCGGTAAAAATATTCATCAAAATTATTATCCTTTTTTTTCTTTTTTTTTTTTTTTGTTTTTCTTTTGCGTCTCTGTATATCCGTTTCGATAAATTGATATGAACGAGCATATACTATGTACTTTTATAGATATCATATAATAGCGAAAGTACAGAAACGTTGTACATCTAATGTAACTTATTTTTTTATATTATGCTATATGTTCTCATCTAACAGATACCGATAGTGGAATGTACATATTACAAATTTTTTCATTTCTTTACGTTCCTTTAAGCTCTGTATCAAATGTAATCTGAACCGAAATTAAAACATGCGCGACCGTTCAATTTTTCATATGTACATATCGAATCTGTGCTGCCTCTGCTTATGTTCGTTCATACTATTTAACGAATGTATCGTATAAAACAACGTTCAACAAACAAACTGAACGCGAATTTTAAAACTTTGTAGCGCGAAGACGAGGAGTAGATTCGACAGACTCGTCGAAACGAAACGAGAGCACAAAAGAAAAATGGAGAAAAATATAAAGTTAAAGATATATTCGGACACGTTATTTCTCTGAATTCTGTAGGAAATATAGAAATTCAGGAAAAATTATTGTCTGATCGAGTGTTGTGTATCGTTGGCGTCGCGCGTGGTTAATCGCGTATCGGAGCGAAGACACGTCGTTTTATGTCGTCGCTCCGTGTGTTGCCGTATAGGATATGCTCATGTGTGTAATAACCGTCAATCGTTGCGCGAATCATTGTAATGCAGCTCTTGTTATTTTTAATGAAACACAACCTTCGCTTAGCCAATCGTAATGTCGCACTTATGTCATTGTTACTCTTTGTCAATTAACGATAGATAACATTACTGTACACGCTTTCTTCGTATCCGTGTAAACGTGAATTATACGCGCTACCAAGAAAGGAGACTATCGTTTCGTTCGTAGGAATGTCGCCTTTCAGCCACTAACGGACGCGATAACTGTTTTGTTGGTCTGACGTTCGAGTAGATCCGAACGAGCTTTTAAACGGCGCTGCATCAGACGACTCTCGCTCGGCGGTGACAAACCAAACAGTTGAGGGACCAACGCGTCCTTGCCGACCAATCGATTCTTTCCAATGGTTTTCGAATCGGTCAGATCGGTACTCGAGTGAATCGAACAAGATTTCAGGCGCGAGTTTACATCAAATTCGTTCGAGGAATGAGTCGCGCAAACCTTACTGTGTTCCGATAATTCACTGTTCGAGTCGGACATGTGCCCGTAAGGATGGTTATCTTCGTCCGTTGACGAAGTGGATAATCTCGGTTCCCTCTTCTCCGTCAATTCCTCCAAATTTACGGAAAAATGTTGAAGTACCACGCGATTCACAGCCATCGCCGATTCGGCAAATGCTGACAGTTCCCTAGCAGAATTATTCCTCCTATAAAGAGAAACGTATCCGTTATTTTTTACTTCTTACGTTTATTACGCGTATTACCGCATTACGTCAAACTAACTCGCGACTGAAATTCTTTACGCCAATTGATCCAACTAGCTAAAGTTGATCGATCGGTAAATGCCAAGGGCAACGAACCTGATGATATTAGGGGTTACGAGAGATTTCTCTGTAGTTTCAACGGAGCTTGGGCCAGGATTGATCCACGGATGTTTCAGAATACTGTCGGCGCTGAGCCTTTGTTGGGCTTCTTTGACCAGCAAGCTCCTGATCAAATCTTTCGCATCTTCCGAAATACACCTCCATTCGTTGTCCGGAAATTCATACCTGCCTTCTTGAATACTGGTAAATAGAAGTTTCTGACAATCCTCGCAATTTTCTCCTCTCTCCCAACCACAATCGGATCCGCAATTCCCATAAAAAGGTGGATAACCGCAGAGGAGTATATATATAATCACGCCAAGGCTCCAGAGATCGCAACGCTTATCGTAATAATTCGCTTCCCCGGTGAAAGCTCCTACAACTTCTGGAGCCATGAAATCGGCGCTGCCGACTGGCGTTAAGAGTTGCGGCGTAGCTACAGGACTTGACAACGAATTGTTGAACTTGATACCCGAACCAAGATCGAAGTCGCATAATTTAATCGGTATGAGCTTATCCGGATACACACACAAAATGTTTTCGGGTTTCAGATCCCTATGGGCGATACCTGATAAAAGCAAAGATAACACATTCGTTAAGAGGATAAACTCTGGAGGTGCTGCATGTGGATAATATAATACCGTAATCACATGCCGGATACCTACTTAATTCAAATAATTCAAATAAAAGTGGCTCTACCTTTCTTGTGAAGGAAATTTAACGCGCTCGCGATTTCTTGAATTATTTGACTGGCTTCCCGTTCGCTGAAATGAACTCTTTCTTGTATCCGATTCAACAGTTGACCACCGTTTATTTTCTCGAATACCAGATAAAACTTTTCCTCGTCTTCGAAAAACTCGATCAATTGGATGATATTTGGATGGCCCTGGCAATGATGAAACGTTTCGACTTCTTTGAACACACGTGCTCGTGCGTGACCGGGAATTTTGTCGATAATTTTAACAGCATACTCCAGATCGGTATAAAGCGACCTACAAGTTTGGACTGAGGCGTAAGCACCTTCTCCGAGAACTTCGCCGGTCAATTTGTACAGTTCTGAAACAAACAGGCAGTCGTATTTTAATAATAATTTTATAACTGTAGTGATACAACAATAAATAAAATGTAATAGAATAATTTTGACAACGGACAGGAATATAGAAAGGAATATATAATATAAGAGGGGAGAAGGGTATGGAAACGAATAGGGATGGAGAGGGGAAGGAGAGACTGGATCAGAGAGAGAGAGAGAGAGAGAGAGAGCGACGGGGGGAGGGGCGGCGGAGAGCGAGGTTGACCAAAAATAATCGCATCGCGTCACGTACGCCAAAACGAACAGAGTTTCGTAGTAAGCACAACATCCTTTATTATCGCGTTTATCCTATCGTAATTCGTACTTTATTGAAAGCAAAGATCGGTAGAGTACAGCAGCTTTCGGAAAATCCTCAACTTAAAATTCGCGTAAAATTCGGATCGCGTCCATTCTTCTCCATTTATTCTAGAGTGTAATTAACGTTACGACGCGTTATCGGAGTTGAAAGAAACAAGAGATGCTGTTAGATACGTTGTCGAATATCGACGATTCTGAAAAGGATCGATTCACAGCCGATCGTAGCGCGCCTATAGAGCGTATAGCGCGATCAATCGTCAGAAATCAGAAGAGTATCAACGAACGAAGGAAGAAGCATCGTTGAGAGTTTCGTACGCGTATAACTAATATATTCTTTCTGTTCTTTTTCCTGACCGAGAACTTTCAACCTCTGTTAGCTGTTGCCTGACCCTCTCGTCGTCGCGTGTCCGCTTGCTTCTTGCTTCCCCAATAACGCAATAACACGATGCTTCCGTTTCATTCTGTACGGCTGCTCGTTCGTTTGTTCATTGCCTGGTTTCAACGTTACAACGTTACGTCGCTTCAGCGTATCGTAAGCTGCTATCAACTCTCTTTTTACCTTTCCTTTTCTGTTCCCTAATCAACAGTTTTGCTCTCCCCTTAGCTCCCACCCATTTGCCTCTCGCGCCAAAGATACGATTCTCTCTCTGCTTGGCAACACCGCCGACGAATACCTAGCAACCAGAAGCCGATAATACATTTTCATGCCTCCACCGTCTCTCCACTGCCTTTCCTTCTCCCCCTCTATGTTAAATTGCACCGCCGCACCGATTCTATTGTACACATACACATGGCATATATTCTTCAATCCGACGTCGTGATGCATAATCTATGCGTCTAATTCGACTCTCGTAACATACACTTAACGCGTAATGTGTATTTACCGGTAATATTTCTACGATCCTTGTTAACTAGTTTCGTATTACGAGTAAATATAATTGACGATATAGGGGAACAGAATACTTTGTAAGTTTGAAAGTTTTAGTATATTTAACGAGTACGCGTTAGAACGCACGTGACTGTTGATTATACAAGGATATGATCCGTGTACGATAACGAGCAAGGGACCGTCTGAAAGAAGAAGCTGCAAGTTACGAGACTCCCCCGGCTGGGAAACATCAACAAAGCAAGAGTAGTATCTAGGAACGAGTAACGTAGAGATATCAAATTTTTACACGAAGGAAAGATCGAAGTATTTCGTAGGAAGAAAATTATTTCGTAACGATAAAATTGAGAAAACTACAAAAGAATTACGGTTGGAAAATGCGCGTGTACGTGGGAGTAAACGGTGGAAAGAATGGAGAGAGGGGAAGGATAATAAAGATTAGAAAGAGAAGGTAGAAATCCGAAGAGGCGATGGAGGAGCTTGAGACTCGAGACGTATCGACGAGTTAACCCGTGGCCCAGATTTGAACGTATACGGGTGCGCTCGTGCCTAGTTTACTACTAGCAGTACGAAACGGAAGCTTCTCGAACACTGAAATTCTACTACTCTACTACTGCACTGTACAAAATCGATCGTATAGTTTCAACTAATCAAGTCGGCTAATAATTTTTCAAAAGGTGGTTGTGTTCGTTAATTCGACGCATCGACGAATAAAATAAATACGCTTTGCTATTCGCGTTTTAGTTTGTCCGATACCCTGTTTTTCCACGACTATTATTCTTCGATCTTAAACCGTCCGAAGCCTTACGTCGCTTCTACATCGACGTTTAAGGCTCGATTTAATTTCTGCTTGTAAGATACTTGGCGACCCTTGTGAGTGGCCCCGAAATTACATCACAATTCAGTTTATGCATACATTGATCCTCTACCAGGCGTTTTTTTTTTTTTTTTTTTTTTTAATAGGAATCGCACCGTGCTCTTTATATCGACAAAATTGTCTAAACAAGCTTATTATAAACGTTAATCTTTACTACGAATAAATCAACTTTTTCTGTACTTCCTACGCCTTCGGGCGTGCTTTACTTTCTATTCTCTCGAGGTAACTACTTTTCATATTGTAGCAAGCAACGTATTTACTATAGGGAGTACAATCCGTATAATATATAATATATAATATATAATATATTGTTGTTGTTGTTGTTGTTGTTGTTACAAGGAAAAAATCGAGATTGCGCGCATAACATAATTTCTCAAAGATTCTAAATTTGTATAGGGTAACATACCTGCGTGAGGTGAGTCATCGAAGCATGAGTGACAGAGATCGTTAACTCAAACACGTGCCCGCAGTCAAACAACGAATTGACTGTTTACTATTATTTACGTTTCTACCTTGCCGTAAAACCAGCCTGATCGATCTTTGCACTTTCTTTTTCTCTTTATTTTTCTTTTTTTTTTCTCTCTTTTTTCGTTGGTTTTCCTACTACACGATAAGACAGTGATACGTGTTAGAAAAATCTTTGTATCGTGCTTACATCGTTCGACCGAAGTAGCTGAATTAAAACTATGTACGCGCGATCTTCGATAGGTACGCATATTGAATGTCGAGATCAACCAATGAGAAATTTTTCAAAAATATATACGTTTATAAGAAGAATTATTCAACAATCGCTATGCGACAAACTTGCGCGATAAACTATGCGTATGTGTCGTTGGCCGAACAACGGGCACGCTATTCGATTAAATCGACCGGAAAGAAATTCTTCGCTGCTCGGTCAACGACGCGAGAACAAGTAACGAATATTCGGTTAGCCACTCGCTATTATCGATATTTATCGTAGCGCAAGAAGTATACAAGTCCCTTCATTTTCTCGCAGCGTGTCACGAATTTTTCCATAGATCAAATTTTACCTTGAAAACAAGCTGACATCAAAGACGATCCAGAGCGTTTCTTCTTGCGTCTTTTGCGCCTAGCTTCCTCTTGTCGAGCTTGCACGGCGCTCATTGATTCTCCCGCGGTATTCACAGTCTCTCTACAACTTGCTTCTTCTAAAAAAAAAAAAGAAATTGTTAACATACGCTGGATTAATTGCAAGATATTCTAAGACTAAACGTTCATACGAGAACGTATATATAATATGACAATATCGTAATATAGCAATAACTAAATTATAGTATAGATATAAATAATATGGAAATCATGTGGGAAAACGAATAGAAAGTGTTGCTGTTCTTCGTTCGTTATTCTCGTTTTATATAGTACATGAGAAAACACGATCGCAAAATTAAACGATGAATATCTGTTCGAAATGAACTATGTGTAAATTGTTATACAATTAGAAACGAGCCATGTCTCGCGTTTTATAGCTAGCAGTAGTAATTATCAGGGACAAACGAAGAATAATAAAGACAGAAAGATCTGAGGAAGAAGAAGAAGAAGAAGAAGAAGAGATCAGAAAGACAGAATCTGACCGAGAGTATAGAAAAGTAATATGCAGAAAAATTTTGCAAAGTCCCGATACACGATAATAAACGGGAATTAGGCGACTCTTGTTTATCCGTGAAAACAATTTCTCGAGAATCAAGCGACCAAGTATATACATACATATGTATGTACATAGATACATACACGTGACAATCCCACGCGTTCATTAACGCTGTATCAAATACGGATACAGCTCGTTTATTTGTGTATATATTTACGTGCACGAAAATATTAAAAATCTTAAAAAATTACAAGTTCGCAAACACCAGTACATTACGCATTTCGCTTGATACATATTAATAATATTTGTATTACCAAGCATGGATGATTACATTATTTGATTCGTTTCTATAACTGAATGTATAAATAGATGGTTACGGTCGAGTTAACATGACTTCTATCTACTGCCATGCACTCTCTTGAAGGAAATTACAAAATGTCTTCGTTGGCCGTGATATACACGCGTGTAAGCGAAGAAGGCACAACGAATTTTGTAAATAGACCGACGCATTGAAACACGAAGCTAGTTTTTTAACTCTTCTTTTTTCTTTTTCGTACGGCTTTCTGATTAGGTGGACGACAAGTCAGCCGTGTATGAGTAAAACTATGTAAAACTATCAGTCGTTACGCTGGAAAAACTACGATTAAAAATTAAGTGGGACGTCGAAAAGTAGCATAAAAGATGTTTGAAAGGTCAAGATCAAGTTGACTAGACGCACGAAGCTGTTCGATGAAATATGAGGAATCACGCGTGATCACCATATTCGTCGACAACGCGTGGGTCATCGAGTAACACCGCGTGTGCAAATATGTATTCAATGAATCGATAAAGAGCGACGATCTTTGTTTCAATTTCAAACTCACAACTCGAATTTGAACGATCCGATCAACGCGTGTTTGAATCTGTCACGAACAAGAGTTGCGTTTATTAGCGGAAAGATCCGACCGAAAGATACATTTACTTTCGATATGGAATCGAATGAAGATTATCGCATTCTGATATCATAAATTTTCTTGCTACGAGAATAATCGCAATCTCAACGTGCCAAAAAAAATGATTTAGCCCTGGTCAAATACGATAGACATCGTAGTTAATAATCGCTAATGCTGAAGTGAATCGCAATTTGACCAAGAGCGAATGTGTATACTCTTCTGTTGCCTGTATCAGCGATGCAATGCAACGCAATGAAACTCGATGCAAGAAGAAACACAACCAAGCACGGCAAGTACTAAGAGCTCAGGGTTCAATGACTGGCACAGAAAAGGAACGCCGCCATCTTACGCGAGATATACACACGTACGATAATGTTGCTGTATCCGCAAAACCAGCGACAATCGTCGATTCGATATAAAAAGTCTAAACATATATCTACATATATACATATGCATGTGCGTGTGCATATGTATATATATAGAATGGGGTATATTTCCTTTCTCGTTTATGAATTTTCATGAAGAAAGAAAAGAAAAGTGGAAAATAGAAAAAAACGCCTTCTTTACGAAATGAGTTTCACTCTTGAACGTTTGTCTAATGTCATTTCACGCTTCACAATCTGTACAATATACATGAACACTGTATTCTAACTTTAACGCATTTCAAGGTTAAAAATTGTTCGGAGCCTTGCTTCTTGATGGGTCTAACAACAATTAATTCTCTTTTCGTTTGCAGTAATATGTTTGGTCTTTTCGGCGAAAATTTTCAAAATGATGAGTTATAGCGTATGCGATATCAATCAGAAAATTTTTACCTTATGATTACGTTTCGCATTTCGAAAGAAACCATTCTCTTTAAAATGAAGAGAGATTTACTAACGAATTTGACATGCGCGCGAGGGTCTCTCCGCTCTTCTCTCTCCCCCTTCCCCCCCCCCCTCTCTCCTTCCATTCTTTGTTTGGGTTACCCTTACCGACACCCTTTGCGATTTGCGTCCAACTCGAACGCGAACCGACTAACCCACTTCGACCCTCAAAAATAATTCAACGATGCACGTTGCATCGTCTTAGCGTCGTGTCGCGCTTTGATCCGGCTACGCTTCATTTTCTTTCGTAATACGTATCAACTTTTGCACCTTTCGCTGCACTTTGTCTCGCTGTACATTTTCGTTTCTTATTCCTTCTTACCAATATTGCAAAATTACATATCTTTATACGTTATAATTTGTGTTCGATTTCGACGAACGAGAAACATCGTTTTACAACGAAACGTCGAAACAAACGATTGAAACGACAAAAAAAAAAAAAAAAAATACGAACAAAGTACGCATAAGCGAAATGCTAAGAATAACCTATTACACGCGTCAAAATAACGAGATAAAATACACATGATATAGCGCGATCGATGTGTGTATATGTGTCCATTTTGATACTGTCAAGTTTTTCAATCGGCATCTTTAGGCGTAGACATATACATACATCTATGAAGTATGTTAAAAGGAGAGTTAGAACGGTACAGTTAAAAAAGAAAAAAAGGAAAAGAAAAAGAAAAAACGAGAAATGTAAAATTATATTTAATATAAATTAAGTAGGATTCGGCGGAAACGTCGATTCGATTATTAAAAAAATGTTTAACGATCGTTCGAATTATATGGTCGTAACTTAGTTGTACAAAAATATACGATACTACAAGCCCTAACCTACAAGACTTTAAGCATGCAATAGAGATTCGAGATTTCGAGTTTTAATTTTCGCGATTGAACAGATTTAGAACGAATTTAAACGAAAGGTTCTGAGATAGAAAACTGGGAAGCGAAGAACACTGGGAACACGGCGCACCGGCTTCGAGAAAGTTCTTCCGTCAACCGACTTCGATTGTCACGTCCCGCGTTTCTCTTCACCGATTGATCTTGAAAATTTCTATCGCCTCGCGCGATTGCTTATTTTACACGTTTTCCTTTCGTTTTTATCCAAATCGTACAGCCCATTAATCTAACAGTTAACGATCGAAATATTTTTCCGTTTCTTCGACCAGTGATAAAAGCTCGCACGAAACGAAAACGATATCGCGATGAAATTTATTCGAAACGAAGTGGTATCGAAAAGTACGGAGGAAAAGAGTTTAATACAAACGGATGTTCGTCCATTTCACCGCATTGTTTTGGTTGGTTCGTGACATTACCAGCGATGTTAAAATCGCCCCGAATGATTTTGGTATGTCATATCGTTGCGATCGCGCGTTTGGTTCAAAGTAAATATTTGGACAAGGAAAGATATTCTTACCTCTTGTAACTTCTTGACTCCCGTCTCCTCGTTCTTCCAAGATTTTCTCCACCATTTTTGCACGCAAAAATTCCACTTGGCTTCGATGGTTTCTAATATCCCAAATAAAAGGGTAAAAGAGGAAAATGTAGTTCTCGTTTGAAACAAAACTTCGTTCTGCTCCTTTTTCCTCTTCTTCGAGTCTCCTTTCTGTTTCGTTCAGCGAACAGCAATGAAACTCTTTCTCCACCTATCTCTTAATCCGATATCAATAATTATAAAAAAGAGTCAGTCGTATATACAAAAACATGTAAATCCACTAAGTTACTGATATAATCTTCTTTCCCACTATTTCAATTTCCCAAACCACTGTACGTTGCTTTCTTCGATCCTTTCTCTTCTCCCTTTACCGACGTACTCCCGTTTTTGCTTTCGCTCTCTATCTCGCTCGTTCTCGATGTTTCTGTCTCGGGATAATTCGATGTATATCAGCGTCGGTATCACAGATATAAATAAATATATAAAGACTATTTCACTGTTTCTGTAGCTCTCGAGACTTACAGAAGTGACAAACGATGCTACACTACTATGGTAGATGATACGCGTCGTAGCTGAATCGTTTGAATAAATACTATCACAGACTTAAACACTGCGCGCCTTTTCCTCCTTTTCTTCTATTTCTTCCTTTTCACTGTCTTCAGAACTATAGGTATACGAATAAATAGTTCTATCGTCTTGCCTATCCACTTTCGAACTGATGAGACGTTCTGTCAACGGATGAATCTTCACCGCTGGAACCAAACTCCTCTGCACAACTCCTCCTCAATTTCTTCTCTAACGTCGAGACTTCGGCTACTTCTGTACCCTTGAATCTCCTGCTCGTACTCGGAGACTCTTCGCCGGATAAACTAAAGTTTTTCCGTATACGAAAATCTCCGCGGATGGTCGCTGTTCCGTTGTCGGTATCGCACAGCCTTTCGCACGTAGCGGTAGCCCGGCTCGGAAGCGCATTAAAAATCCTTCAGCTAACACATCGAGTCTTTCCTTTTACCTTCCCTCACTGCTCGGCAGTTGGTTTCCGACTGAACTTTGCAAGATGGCCACTTCGCTTACTAACAGCCTGTCCCCCACTCCGACCTCACTGTTCTCGTCCCGGCACTCCCGGCAGCATCGATGTCCGCTGCTCCCACCACGCTCGCGCCGTTCCCTCTAACCTCCCCACTCCCGTGTCGTTTTACTTCTACGTAGGATCGGACGACTTCGTCGACGCCCTCTGAAACGACGCCGCGTCACGTAGCTTCTAGCCAGGGGTTCTCGAACGCCTCGAACTATGGTCACGTAATTACCGAATCGTATGATGCAATCTTTACGTGATTTGCAATTCTATTTTCAACGAATTCATCATCGATATTTTATAATTGAATACTTACTTGACATTTGCTTGTTACCGTGCAAATCTCGCTTAGAAAGCTGTCCTATGAATTACGAATCGCGGTTGAAAGTAGTCGTAAGTGATTTAATACTCGGGCTAACAATAGGAAAATTAAACGTTAAAAACACTTTCCACCTTTCTTCCTCTCTTTCACTTCTTGACATTGCTTTTTCCTCTATTTCCTTGAATAATAAATCGCTGTAGAACGCTTGAGAATCACTGATTCGCTCTCGTATGTTTGGAATCGACTTGCCGGTAATAACGCCATTTCATACGTAATATTCATCGTAAACGTTTTTACTAAGAGCTTGGACACAACGCATTTTTCGAGTGAATGGTGAGATTATATTCTCGAAATGTTTACGATCTAGCATCATTTATACCCACATTATATAGGATGAGTGCCAGATAAACGCAGGGGAACGGGAAATATCGGCGGGTGATTGCGACGTGCGTTGTTTTAGGAAGAGATGCGCGCGCACAATGGCCACGTATAACATCACGCGACATAGAAAAAGAATCGAGAGAGACGACCGAGAGAGAATACATACTCGGTTGTTTCTAGCGTGTGTGTGTGTGTGTGTGTGTATATGTGTGTGCGCGCGTGCGTGTGTGCATGTTGTGTTGTGTTGTGTGCGTGCGCGCTCCTGCACGAGGGAGCGTCACGGTGAGATGAAACACCAGGAAAGAAGACAAAGAAAGAAGTATGTAAGGAAAAGAGAAACAGAAAGAGATAGACGCAACATTGTTCGGGTTCTGTAGTAGTTGAAACACACACGCGCACGTACACACACGCACACGCACACGCACAAAAGAGCGCTTATAATTTTTACGCTACGCGCAGACTCGTGTTGACTATCGAAGTTTGTTTTCAATCAGCCAGCATCGCGTGAACTTGTTGCCCGTATAATTGGTATAGTATTGCGTGGTAAGTTTATTAGCCGTATTCTTATGTTACGTAAGGTTATAAGGTCGATTGTTTACCTGGCTGTTTTAGCCACCGTTTTACATATTTGACTTCAACTCCGATATTGTCTTGCAGAAAGTTTAATGAACAAAAGCACGTCGTTGTTGCATCATCCGCATCGTAGATGTGATAATCAATCGGATATCTCGATCGTATCACATCGAATTAACAAATCGAGAAAAATGTTCTGATCGCAGAAGGAGCATATATACCTTATGTACATGCTTGTACAGTGCGTTCGTATAAACGAATAGGAAACTGCGCTTTTGGCTTTTTATACAATTTTATGAATAATCGCTTGAAAACAACGTTGAGTTTAAACATCGAGGAGATTTAATCGTTGATCAGAATCAATAAATGTTATTACGTAAGAATGGAATGTATCGAACGAGTTTTTACGCTCTTATCCTGAGAACGCGACAAATTTCTTGTCTAAATAGAAAATTTAAAGGACAATGTTGTTCGGTCGCACAAAATAACAGCATAAACCGGTTTCTGCACGTGGCCAAGAGTTGCTCGATCGTGCCCGGTGAACCGGCAGTACCCGACTACAATACCTACCACCATGCTATCGATTTACGTAACTTTCTTCCACTTTTGACACACATTCCTCCCTAAGTTATTTCGACGTTTCACGATGACGAAACGGAAGATAAGGCCAAATGTGCGTTTGACTACAACGTGGAAAGGAGTTTAAGGGTTGCGGGTTATGTAAGTATATATGTATGTAACTCGAAGAGGCTTCGTAGCTATGAATAATAAACGAAGGATGGCAATGTGAGCAGGTGCCAAAGGGGAAGGCGTAATCGCGGAGGAACCAAGGATGAAAAAAAGATAGCAAAAGTTGAATTTTCAAAATGGTCACTGCTAGTTCATAATCGGTTTTTTTTTTCGACTTGTCTCAATTCTGTCACGTGACGTCGATTGTTTAAATCGATTTGGAATACATGTATTTATAACGGCAACGTTAGGAAGCTCGATTACTGCGACTCATCGAACAATATTTGTAAAACCGCGGAGGTGACCACGAAACTGTACTGGTATAAATTTATGTAATTACTTCAAGTTCTGTGCTTGACACGATGAAATCATCGAGAATTCATTAGTTTTAACGAGTTATTATCACTCTTCGGTAACCAATGACTCATCCAAACGGGATTATCGCTGTACCCTATCTTTCATCGTTTAACGAAGCGAGAGAAATGCACGTTGCAAATTCACGTAGCGCCGTCTTTCAATAATAAACGAAATTTTGGATAAATTGCAGCGATATTTGGCTCGTGAACAGCTAATCGAATCGCCAAGCTGTTATCGTTAGAATTCGATTTCGAATAATGGTTAATGACATTTAGCCCTAGCAGTGAGGGAAGCAGTGAGGGAAACAGATAATACGAACGACGTGTGTATTACATGTTGCCCGTGTTAATAAAGTTAAAGCAGAACAATTACGGTACATGATACAAGATACGGCGCATACTATGTTATGTAATTTGCCAAGCCGATCGCTCAGAACGAATTGTTCATCTCTCTAAAACTTTTATTCATGAGCTTATGGATGTCTTTGAATGAAGGTATGGCCTATTTGGAAGCAGGATCGGCTAACGGTTAAGAAATAGGTTGTGATGATTCGAATTTGAATATCTTGCCGTCTAATATAACCTTTAATAAGTCGAGCAACAATGACAACAGGTTATGAAGACCGATAAGATAGTTTAAACGAGTAGTAATACCGAAGTAGATAAATTTTCAGAGTTTTACGTAATATAAATCGTCGGATAAAACAATCGGTACTAATACGCGGAAAGAGGAAAGAGAAAAGAAGTTGGTAAATACGAAGCGGAAAAGAATCGAATTTGTTCGAATTACGCTACTCGTTTAAAAGATAGCGAGAGGTAATTGTGATTTCCTTGTTCTGAGTGTTCACACGTGGCTATGCGAATTCGTGAAATATTTCGAAATATTTTCGAAAAGAAATTGCCGTCGAATAAATTTTCTCAGGAGCTAATTGATCCGTAAGCAACGAAGATAAAACGAGCGAGAACGATATACTCGACGAGCGTCGATTGTCGAGCGTCGAGCGTGAAGGCATGATTTCACGCAGCACGTGGATCCACGATTCAGGGTCAAATAATAGGACGCGCAAAAGTTTCTTTGTCCAAGGTCTTCCGCATGATATTCAGTTTTGGTTGACTGTTTTATCATACGTAAATTTTACACAACACCTTTGACGTTTTGTGTTTTTTGTTTGAATGACAAACTTATTTATGCTTGGGAGGCGATAAATTATATACAGATTTATATCTACCTATACCTACATTCAAGAAGATATATGTTTGGTTATTACAACTAATCTAATTCTATTCGATATCATAATAAAAAAGATATCTTGTTACAAGAATTCGGAACTCCTTTCTCCTTTCAAAGTTCGATCCTTTTGATTCGCCACGACAATGTATATACGCGCGATATTCGCACACTTTGTATCGTGTAAATACATAAATGTATGTATATGTAATTCATTACTTGTTATCTTAAGATCAAAAGGGGCGTGTATACATATATCCGTTGATAGATATTATCGAATGGTATCGAAAGCGAGAGAAAGATAGAATGAGCACCTTGAATAGTGTAGAGTATAGAATGTAGGAAACAATATTACCAAGCGAGAGCGAGAACGGGAGCGAAGAGAGAGAGAGAGAGAGAGAGAGAGAAGTACCAGTCATATTTCCAAAAAGATTTTTATTTGTAATTCTATCAGGTATCAGGTATTGCTTAAAGTTCTCACTAGATCTAGTAGATTCTTACGACGACGTATTAAGACGCGGAAATAATTTAGTTCGTTCGTGACCGCATCTGGCACAGTTAGTACCAGAATTAATTGCAAATCCACGTTTTCGCGAGCGAATTAATCGAGGTCTTAGTTTATAAATTAAGTCGACATTTATAAACGCTTGGTAAACTGTGAGTTAAGGAGTATTTCGATAGGAGAATTTCGATGATTAACAGTGTACGGTTTGAAAAACGGATGAAACCGTCCTCCTGTGTGAAAAATGCCAACGAACTTGCTTGACCCGAGAGAAAGACCAGTGGCCTGATCTGGTATCGATCACACATCAAATTTTCTACGATTCTGCGTTTCGTGGCTTTACTGTATTCCATGTTTTTCGCCGATCGGATCGCTGAAATATCAGACCGGTACTATCCAATGGCAATCTTTTATTTGCCAGTTTCTACGATCTACCCTGTAGGCTCTGTAGCCTTGACTTTATTGTAGCAAACGCGTACAGATTTACATACGTATGTGCCTAAGTACCTTTATGATGACTGTGTCGCGATATCGCTATCTCTTCCCCCCTCCCTTTTTTTTTTTTTTTTTTTTTTTTTTTTTTTTTAGCAACGACATGCAAATTGTATTCATCAGCGAAACTTGTCGCGTGTATCTGTCTCTTCTTTTGTTTTATTTTATTTCCCAGAAACGAACATCCTTATAGACTCGCCTTCATAAGGATCCGTTTTGCGGTGATGTACGTAATGTACATACTACTTAGGTATGTACACGCGAACAACGATGTCTCGTGATAGTTCAACGCGCACCACATAAAAAGATGGAAAATAGTAAATATTTTCTGCGGAACGAGCGCGATAAGATTAAGCAAGTGGTATTTCTTTTTCGCTTCTTGCGATATACAAAGCGCGATTCCTTGCGATAAAGACAAGCTGTTGAACAAGCGAATCGAAGGCAGACTCGTGAATAGATAATGAGAATATTAGGAGTGAATTAAATACCCGAATAGAAATAATTTCGCACAAATATATAATCGTGTTACGTGTAATCTGACCTATTACGAGAAACGAGATAACGAGTTCGTCTCGCGTGATATATTGTTATACTTGTCTGCGTGACATTGACCAGAAATGTTTTTACAAAATAAATTTCCGAGAGAGAGAGAGAGAGAGAGAGAGAGAGAGGAGAATAACGTTGCTTGCGCGTTGGTATTCTTATGATAAATTTACACAATTTTGCGCGACATCGATAACGTCGTTATTGATAAGCTTGTAAATAAACAACAAGTTCTGTAATCTGTAGCTTCGTGCAAGTTTACGAAATTGTTGCCTAAGCGTGCCACATAATCGAAGATTATTTCCAATAATAAAAACCGTAAACTGAAAAGACGTTTAGACGTTTCATTTGATATCTCTCTAGGCCATGATACGATTCGCTTTCCGGTGGAATCATTTGATAGGTCTCGAGTCTCGAAACGATTGAAAGAATTGAATCGGTACGATCGCTTGTGATTGAGCGGGCGGACTCAGAAATGCTGAATATCGTTGAATTTTATATTATATTATGCTACGTACCTTACGGACGGTCGAACGAGTTGCAACGAACACACCAGTTAGCATAAACGATATTTATAACGATATGTTAGGCACGGGACTCGTGCCAGACGCGTAAAAGCGATTTGGACCCGTTTTACTCTCGAAAACGAGCATTTTCCGCGCATCGTCGAAAATTTGGTCGCGATCCGCACACCTCTTTCACTTTCCATGTCAAAACTTGAATAAATACAAAAAAACGCGGTTTTTGAAATACGTTCTAAAGCTCGACTGATCCTGAACAACTTTTTCCTACACGTGTGTGTGTGTGTGTGTGTGTGTATAACAGGCGGTCGGCCATGGTTTTTGAATTATACACAAAAATATCCCGCTGCACGGTTTTAGTTTTCAAGCAGAGTTGGTTTGCTAGTATCAGAGAGGAAATTACCTCTCTGGTAGTACATGGTAGTAAGGGCCGCCGCATTTAAACGTATTTAACCGGGCATCGTTTAACTCTTAATTGAGAATGAATCGTCACTCTGTTTCAATCGCAATACAGCCAAGTTCGTTGCTTTTCGAAGAAAAAGGATTGTTTACGAGTTTCGAACTTCCTGTGCCGTATGATCCCAAACGTTAAAGTCTTCTCTCTTTCCCACATGTTCTTTATCTTTTTTCAACTTAGCAAGATTCAATGAATAATTACTCGATCGTTCGATCGTGCTATGTACTGCTAATACAGCATAGCTTGAAAGCTACGAAGGCCCAGCGACGATATACTTTTACATGTAACTGGAAAACTAAGGCCGATCGCCGATTATACGCATAGGAAAATGTTGTTCGGAATGTTGAGCTTCACGACGTATTCGAAAATCATCGAAATCGGAGATGAAGTAGGTTCTGGACAAGTTCGCCGAATCATGATTTCACGCGTTCGATGTACGTGTACATGATAAGAAAACTGTCATCGGGAAGGATGAGGGAAGCGTTGTTTTGCTGTACAGATATCTTCTGTATTGTTACGTATACCCTAATCGACCTTCCTCGTTCTTTGGCGTAGATCTATAACAGTCGTTTATTTATTCCATTCTAGTGAATGGCAATGCCGAAATATTGGCACTGAATAGACGCGAGCCAAATATCTTCCATGAATTTGGAATTAACGAGATGAAACTAATCGGAGACTCTTTTCCGTTAGCACGGACGATGGATGGAAAATGCGGTGCAGATTGATGGACTTGTCGTTGTTCCTACACCACAAAACGCAAGTACATACATTGTATAATCGAACGCCAAACGCGTAGTTGCATAGTTATTTTCTGACACTAGCGTGGACAAGCAAATATACCGTGTGAGTGAGCGATAGAAGACCTTTGTACAATGCGGAGCTGAAGGAAATGTTAGCGTAAGGAATGCGGGCCTGATTGGTCATTTCGTATAGACCCAACGAAGTTATAAGGATAAGCGCCGCATCTTAGCCGAAACTATCATATACGTATTTATATAAATAAAAGAATATAGCAACGCGTGACGATAGAACGATAGAAAGCCCGTATCTACATGTGTAAGCACAAGACGCGAAGAAAACGATCCACGCAGAAAATTAGCTCGACCGCGAGTAAATCCGAGCAGCCTCGATTCGATACGACCAGACACGATGACGAAATTTAAAATAAACGCTTATTCAAGCTATTAGTGTACGTGGTTGTGTTCGCAATAGAGCAGTAGGATTCATATTGCATGCGTGGCGAGATGATCGCTATAATCAAAGACGGATTTCGATGGTGTTTAAGATGGGAGGGAGATAACTCGGCATTGAATGTCGGTATCTAAATTTTTGAAACTAGCACATACGATTAATAAAATACACTCGCAGAACGAGGAACGATTCATTCGGAATGGAACGTAGATAGTGGCTCGTGTTCGAAAGCTTTCGCAATGTATATTCCACCGTGCGTAATTAACCTTGTATACGTGACGCAGCTTACGGCTTTTCGAAGCGATTTATTTGTCGACGACCGATTCGTATCGATCTCAAGGTGAGAAGAGTAGAACAGCGAAAAGCTTAAGGGACTTTAACCTAAACCGAGCATGCGAGAAATATCGTGTTTCTGCTCGTTACTACGTATTTTCGCTTGTTCACCGATCGACCACGTTGTTTCTCGTTCCGTTCTGACTCTTCGCTCGCTATCGAGTCGTATTTACGGTTGAAATTCATACCTTTCTTGGAAAGATTTATAGAGGCGGAGTGTTTAACGAACGCTGACTATTATTACGAGGCCCGTTCACGTAACCTCGAAGAACGCACAAATTCCTGCTATCGAACTGTCCTGTTTTGCGACCAAGTTTTCAGGACAGAAGCACGGTTTTTCAGCAACTTAAGCTCAATTATAAGCCGTAATGTTCAAAATGTAAGTCCGATAAAAAATTTATGGTTTCAAGTCGTACAGTCACTGCCGAACCATTTTCCAGAATGTAAATCCGACGGAAAATATTGTTTGATTAGATCGTACCGTCGCGTAACGGTACTTCTGCCGAAACCATTTTTTCGATAGAAACTCCTTGTTTATTGAGAATATACGCAAATAATACATACACAGAAGCATATATAATATATAAACAAACGAATTCGTAATGTTCAGGATTTTGTCTTTTCCCAAGTTGTAAACACTACGATCATCATAAAGAGACTAACTAACACTCTAAGCCCTCGATGAGTCAAGTCTAAAGTAAACAGCTGATATTAATCAGGGACGCCAGAAGATATGAGCTCACGAGGGTGAGAAAGAAATCCCAGGGGAGCTGGTACACTGGTAAGGACCAGGAGAGGCTTCTTCAGAGATTCTTAGACCAGTCTTCAAACGGTCTTCGCCAACACAGTCATGTCCTCCGTGTTGTACTAAACAGTGCAAACAAATCAACTAAACATAACATTACTCATAGTATATAACAAAACATAATTGGATAGTCATTTGCATAGTCTTAATCGGCGCGCGTATGCACTAAATCGAATTAGAAATTGAATTATGTTACGAGATGCGGGGAAGCTAGGCTAGAAATAAAACGATGTGGAAACAACAATCGAGGGTATAAAAGTCACGCTAAATTAATTAAGTTAGATGACCGAGGACCTGAACGAAATGAAACATTAATAACGCGTCTTCGTCAAGGTTTTCGGTTGGGAGGTTATTGGCTCGGCAGCATAACGATCGCACCGTTGATAGATCAAGAAGCGAAACTACGTCGTTACCGGTATTCGAGCGATCTCGTATCTGTGTACGCAGGCGAATCCATACGTCGTAGGTTCCAACTAGCTTATTGCATCACTCGCGCTTATACGCGTGGCCATGACCGTCCAGAGATAGAATCGTTTCGACCTTTGGGCTTTGTGCCGAATTCACCCAAATGAATGATCGTTGCTCGATAGGTGCAACATCAAGATGGAATATTAAGTAATCGATTCGATGACAATAATTTGCTACCGCGACGGCTAAGACCGGGAAATGCAAATGGATTTGTTTATCGAGAGGTTAGTGCGTCGAAGCTAAATACACGGTACAAGGAGTCGTTCGATTACAGATTCCTGACGATGGAACGCGTCGCATTGATTGGCAGTTATACTCTCTTTCCTTTCTCCTACTACTCTCTCGTTCCACCCGTCTCACGTTTCTTCCTCTAGGATGTTAACGCTAAACGTACATCGATCTCTGCATGGATTTAGATTTTTCCTCCATGATATCCTTTCGTCGTTAACCGCGACTTTCCGAGCAGTTTCGAGAAAGTCTATTTTAGACGTTTGAAATATCCAAGAACGACGGACGACGATTATCCAATCGGCGCACTCGGAGTGTTGTTTGTTCGTTGGGACAAATGCATATTTAGAAATTAAAATAATTCTATAAAAATAAAAATACGCTTAATCGTATCGACAACAGGCTGCTCAGTTAAGCAATATTTCGGAACTTCTAAGCCGTTTGAAAATTGCTTACGATCAGGCGCGTTAAATTTCGTACCGAGTTCGTTGAAAGATTTATTCGTTAAAATATTTTCTATTTGATCGCGAATTAGCATTGGTATAAATCATTGGTTTAGTAGCTTGAATCTTTTTGGGATATTCTGACCATCGGTGATGTTTGCTTTCTTGACGCATAATTCTTATCGCTCTCCTTCCTTCTCTCTTCTTCCTCTCCTGAGAATAACAATTGCGCGTAATGTGTCTGTGCACGATCTCGTCCGCCTTTATCTGTCTACTGCCTATTGCCTGCCTGCCTGCCTACCTATCTACCTATCTACCTACTTACCTACCTACATGCCTACATATTACCTATATACGCATATACATATAGGCGTACATATATCTTTTACGATCGAAGAACCGCCTTTTTCCCGCGTCCGTGAAGCAAGCTTGATCAGTGGATGATTTCCGGTAAATTTGTCCTTCCTTCTAGTTCGATGAGCCCGTCTACCGAAATTTAAATGATATTCTACGAGGGAAAGATAAAAATTGTCCCAATATTATGAATTATACATCGTCGTATCATAAATTAACGTTATTCGATATCACGACTAAGGATGGACGACCTCTGTGCGACTGACACGAGTTAAACTCGACGACCTCGTACGTGCATGTCACTAGTCACGTATGCTTTATCGATAACTATTTATACGTATGTTTTTTCTACGTTGAACTATTTTAATGTCAAAGGAATGAGAGAGAAACAAACATGCTACGTGTGCTAGAATCCCAAGATTCACGTTTTTCATTGACTTTTACTATTCGTACGCAAATTGTCGCAAGACGCGTATATAAACATGCTTGCATATATTGAATGAATGAATTTATTTTATAAGCATCGTAAGCCGCACTCTCACGTTACTTACATTATCGCCTTTTATCTCAATTTTATCTTCATTATCCCTTTACGGGAACACGTATAATATAATATTTGAACGAAATCGATGATCAAGTAATGGAGATGTTACTGCCATCTGTAGCTCGTACGTATGTACATACGTACAAGAACATCACGGAGATGAACATTGTTTTACCTTTATCCTTGAAACGTTATAGCTAATGCATTTCATGAAAATCGTAATGAACAGTATTCGAATTCGATAAACTGTCGTCTCCTTCTTATTGGCATTCTTATGGTTTCGAATATACATGTATATATTGTATACATACGCATTCAATTAAAGCAAATGTAAACTAACACTTACCTATGCTCGCATATGCATATGTATCTAGTAAAGAAACATTGTTGATGGAATTTTTTAAACAAGACCGTTAAAAATAAGCCGATACGATTACAGGTACTATATGGAGTGCGGCAAATATGCAGAGATTCCGGTATTCAACCCTGACCGCTTTTCGTGTCTTCGACCGATATAGCTCGCACCGCACACTTCCCCTACTGTCGAATCATTTTCTCAGTTTTTCTCTTACATTTGTTACGGTAGAAACGACAATGGAAAAACTTGTGCGTGTCGCACACCGTTTACACATGTATGACAATTTTTATTTGCGTACGAGTAACGAGCTAGAATAAAGAGAACGTTGTATAATACCAGATAATATGTTACAAAGTGCCGCTGCTCGTACGCATTTGTACAACTTTTTCATCGATTTAACAATGAAATATAAACGATAAATATAAACGTTGAAGCGTCAGTCCCTAATATAATCTGTTAATCGATCGAACAT
The DNA here is from genome assembly GCA_014825975.1 of Bombus haemorrhoidalis. Taxonomy (NCBI): domain Eukaryota; kingdom Metazoa; phylum Arthropoda; class Insecta; order Hymenoptera; family Apidae; genus Bombus; species Bombus haemorrhoidalis. Next base: position 11,955,688 of record CM026172.1, on the reverse strand, counting down.
GTTTTATAATATTTACTGCTTGAGATATGCTTCAGATGTACAACAAATGTCGAACTTGATCGAGATATCGACGATACTTGATCGATGGACAAACCGCCGACATGGTAGTGTCGATTCATTCGACTCGCAACTTCATTCACGTGTGTACGTCTTCAATGGGCCAGAAGTATTTTGAGGTTATGTGTATTCTCAGAAGGCGATACGTATTTCATTTTACCAAGCGATTGGACGTAGCGATTGACACGGTGCAATGATTTTGATAGATCTTTCGATCGTAAGATATCGGGCGTTAGAAGTACGAATAATATATCGATAGGCTATATAAGAGGAACTATCTCTATAAAACGTGATATCGTTGATTATTGATACAGCATCTTCGCACGAATCATCGTACATAATTAAGACATGAAGTCTTGGTTGTTTCGATTACGTAATTACAGTGTATACCGTAATTTGAATTTACGGCACTTTGGGCATGCGACTTCGCATGAGAACGTCGAGTCGATCGAAGGAAAAGTAGATCCAAGGGTACTCGCTCTGCGTGATAAATTGCTGTATTGTGATTACTTGGATTCTAGAAATGTGAAAATGGGGTTTCTAAAGCGGAAAAGATTGGAGAAATTGAAACTCGAGTCTGAGAAAATGCAAAGGTACGAAGAAATGGCTTATAAACCTGCTTTCAGTGTACTGCTGAACGATCTAACGGAAGGTAAAGGTAAGATCGTCTTTGGCCAGGAAGAAAATAAAACGGAGGATAATAATTCTGAGAAGGAAACTGTAGTAAAACGAAAGCCTGTACACATGCCGTACGAGATGATAGATTCGTATGAAATAATCGATTCGAGAATATCGGACGACACTGAAAAAACGAGTTCGACCGTATCGAACGAAGAGTACAAGAATCTGTACGAGAAGTATTTGGAGATGAAGAAGAGCGGTTTGAGCGGGCTTAGTTTCAAAGATTTCATAAAGTTCACGGAAGACGATGACGATCGATCAGATACGGACGATCTGACAAAAGCAGAGTTGCGGAAAGTCTCGGATACTTGGATGTCCGATTACGAACAGTTCGACGACACTTTGCTCAACGTGAATTGTTACGGTACACCGGATCCTAATTCGAGAATAAGTTGTGTACCGTGCGGCGGTTGTGGTGCATTATTGCACTGCAGGGATCCAGCGATCCCTGGATATTTACCGTCGGAATTGTTTTCGTTTAAAAACGACGAAGATTTGAAATCTATGATATGTCAAAGGTGTCATTTTTTAAGGTTCTACGACACTGCTTTAGACGTGAAAGTATCGATCGAGGATTATCCCAAGTTATTGAGAGTGGTCAAAAGTAAAAAATGCGCCATCATACTGATAATCGATCTGACCGATTTCCCTTGCAGTATTTGGCCGGATCTGAAGAGCATTTTGCATCCTTTTACTCCTATTTTCCTGATTGGTAACAAAGTCGACCTGCTGCCCACTGATAGCCCGTCATTCCTCGAGAACGTGAAACAATGTTTATTAGATTCCGTGATCGATGTAACCGGCGTAAAGAGGGAAAACATTACGCACGTGCAACTTACGTCCGCGAAAACTGGTTACGGCATAGAGCATCTTATAAATAAGTTGCAGTACAAATGGCGTCACAAAGGTACGTACTATCTATCGCGTCTCTTTCGTTCTAACGAGGCGAAATCAAAGAGAAAGTTGTCAGCGTCTAAGGTACGTATTTATTTAAGAATTGCTAGTTTCGGTGATTAAGCGTGATCGTCGATATGTTTCAGGTGACGTTTATTTAGTTGGTTGTACAAACGTTGGCAAATCTTCTTTGTTCAATACTTTGTTAAATTCTGATTACTGTAAAGTACAAGCTATCGATCTGGTGCAACGCGCTACGGTGTCTGCCTGGCCAGGAACTACGTTAAACTTACTCAAGTTTCCAATTTTAAATCCGACTGGCACAAAACGTTGGTTAAGAACGGCAAGGCTTATCGGGGAGAAGTTTTATTTGACGCAAGAATCACATTACAAGAAGTATCAGTTTAAAACGACGAGGGACATGCAGTTTGCTACGTTAGAAGGTAACAGGTTCTTCCTCGAATTGTTCGACATCTGACGTTCGTCTGAAATATTTTTGTTTGTTTGTTCGTTCGTTCGTTTGTAGAGCACGTTGGTAGATCGTTTACCGGGAAATCGTTGAAAGACGCGAGTGCAGATCCCTTCTCCGAAAAATTGCACAAAGCCATGTCTAGAAAATCCGTTTTAGACGAGTCTAGACCAGAGTACAAACAGAGCCGTTGGTGCTACGATACTCCCGGTACTATTCAGGCGGATCAAATACTAAACTTGCTAACGACCGACGAACTGTCGTTAACGTTGCCGCAGGAAATTATCACACCGAGAACGTTCATGTTTAAACCGAAACAGACCGTGTTTGTGGCTGGTATGGGAAGGTTGGACTATGTCGAAGGAGAACACTTCATACGGTAATTGGTATATTCTTCGTATCTCGAAGATACGTAAACGATACGTACGAACGTCACGTAGAGTTGTTAGCTGTTTGACAATCATTAAACTTGAAATTCTTTTGTTGCCTGCCTTCGGGATAGATGCACGCTGTTCGCGAGCAAGAATCTGCCTATAACGATGTGTTATACCACCGATGCGGACGAGGTCTACGATCGATTGCTGGGGACGAGCGCTTTCCTCGTACCTATCGGCGATTCGGATCGATTGAAAGTATGGCCGAAATTGAAGCCGAAAGAGATTAGAGAGATAACGGGTGTGAATGGCGAGGAATCCGTCGCCGACGTTGTATTGTCAAGTATAGGTAGCTTGAACTGACAAACGATAGTCGCAGCGCGGTGAATTTTGCCGCGTTTCGTTTGATCTATCGTATTACATATCGACAGGTTGGATCGCGATCACGCCCTTTGAAAACGAAAGCGTCTCGTTAAGGGCATGGACACCCGAAGGTCGTGGTATATACTTGAGATGCCCGGCATTGTTAAAGAAATCGGTGAGTCTTCGGGGTGCGAAGGTGCATGGTACTCCGATGTATTTGTTGGGTCGTCGAGTATACGTCAAAAGTTGAACAACAACTTGGTTACGCTACTGGTTATCAGGATCATCCAGCACTCTTTATTCTCACGTACGTGATTACTCCGAATGTCTCGGTTCTGCGTAAGTACATAACTTTGTAAAATTATACCGATCTTTCGCAAGAACTTTGCTTCTTTTCTCTTCTTTTGTCACGCGTATGCGATGTAATAAAGCGTCGTCTCTTTGTTTTTCTGTTCCCTTGGCAATTTCATTTCGCTAACGAAAACGGTTAACAGGCAATGGATCTTGTTGCGTTTTACTTGCTATCTTTTGCCGTGCAACGCGACTTTACCTTTCTCCCCGTAAGATGGACGAGACGTTGATCGTAATCCTCTGCAAAAACAAGCACAAAGAGAAGAAGAGAAAGAGGAAGAAAAGATTGGAGGTAGTTGTGGAAAACGCTGGAAAGACGATGGACCGTGCTACGCGCACGACAAACTTACGTAGAGATCTGTCGTTGCGATATCGAACGATCTTTTTGCGGATGAGCGGGATTGTCGGGAGAGATCCCGTCGCATTCGTTGGAAAAGTAACATTTGTACTTGAAACAGACGGGGCAGCTGTCGAAGATGTGTAGATTGCCACAAACGGAGGATACCCGGTAGTATCTCGGCGGCACATCGAATTCTGTGTCGGTATCGGTATCAAGGTAAATATCGTTCCGACACTTTGATCCGTACTTCATCGGATGGTAACACCGACTGGTCCGGGCGAGTTCGCCTTCGCACGAGTATTCTACGCGGTTACACGGATCGTTTCGACACGATCGTGTGCTGTAAAGATCGAAATTTTACAAAGTTGAGATCGCAAATCGTAGGTAATAAACGAGCAAGTAAATAAGTAAGGAAGAGGGAATCGGTAGTATACTTACGGATGGCAAACTTGAGCTTTCGTCTTGGCTCGACTATGACAAACCTTTCTCTGCCTGATGATACCTTTGACGGGCCGTTTCCCGTGAGCGTGGGATTTTTGCTGAAAATTACGCGTGGTGGAAAGATGAAATAGCGTAGCCAGGCGTAACGTGAAGTAACGCGAATATAACGTTTTACCTTGGAATCGATGGTTTTCGGATTGACGATGTACGGCCTGTCGAGGTTCGCGTCGTAAATCGCTTTCACCTCCTCTATCACCGTTTTCGTGGAAATTTCGATTTTAGGCGCTATAATACCCTGTTGAAACGGTCGAAACGCCTTGAAATTAGTTTAACGGAGAGCGCGAGTATCCGCAGAGCGGTGGAGAGAAGGGATACCAACGGGGAAATACTTGGTCGGGTCCATGAGCAGATCGACGTCGACTCCGGGCAGCAACCGTTTGCAATAAGTTACCGGATAGAGGAGATCGGCCAAACTGGTGCGAAATGTAGCCAAAAGGATGGGCTGGTTGCACGGACTAAGCCATTGTATCAATTCCGCGTAGAGGGATTGTTGCTGCAGAATTCGTTGCAAGTCTGTCAAAGCAGCCAGCCGTGTGAAGGTTTTCTCAAAGTTAAACTCGTTGTGAAATAATAGTGGAAAAATGGGCGATACTCTGTGAGATTCTAAGGTGGAACCAAAACTGTTTATTCGCAATGCTATTTTTCCGTTGGGACACAGCCATACACCGGGACACGTAATCTGAAAGAGGTTATATTTCCGATTAGTTCGATTCGAAGGACCGATCGGACGTTGCACGACTCTCGGACGACTACTTACGGCGTGTAACTCTAGTCGTATTTTCACACAGAAACCCTTGCCCGCCATGATCGCCGCTGAGATAATTTGGTTCGGTAGCGAGCGCGTCTATCGATATGTCCGGTACTTATCTGAAGATCATTTTCATGGATGGCGGTTTTAGCAGACGGAGGGAATCCGTGAATCGGCGGGATAAACGTCGCGATCGCCGTTTTATCGGTGTGTTTTTGGCAAACGTATTCTCGGAAAACGGAGTGTACGGCGTGCAGAGTCGATGTGCTGACGGTTGTGGTCGGTGGTGGTGGTGGTGGTGGTGGTTTATGGTAGTGGTTTGTGCCATGTTGGCGCGCCAGTTCGGCGTGGCTCGTTCGTTGCCAGGAAACGAAGTTGGCACAACATCGATATTGAATTTTATCGACGATCGCGACAAACGATAGCGTAGCCGCGTCGTTTAAACTTTGAAAGGTATTCCTAGAAACTTCTCGGTCGGTAAACCTCTCTGAACGTGTCGTATTCGAAGCTCGTTAGCGATAAAATCCGTTTGTTTTCGGGCAAACGATAACCTTGGATCCTTGGTTCGAGGTATCAAGGGCTCCGAGAACCAGCCATACCTATGAAATTGCGATCGTTTATACTTCCGGATGTAGCACGCGCTTGCAGGGCGTACTCCATATTGACGGTCGGTGGCTTGAACGCGTAAATATCCTTCGGTGCGAGGACCAGTCGTTTCGAGATCAAATCTACGTACTCCCGTCGAACCTCGGTAGCCGGGATTGCGTCGTGTTTTGCGTAAAACTTACCGGTTAGAGGTTTCGTACGCGCGATAGCTACGAACTTTTCTTGCAGGCGAAAGTACTTTTTCTCCTTCTCGTATCGCTCGGTATAAAATCGCAGTTTCGCAGGGTTCATGTCGCTTTTATCCGTCCGTCGGCCCGTGCGGATTTCGTCGATTCGTGCGAAACGCGCCACTGGAATTTTTCGTACGCGGAGAATCGGTTGGCGGAACGGCGCGTGAGAAAAACAAACGAACGGACGAACGAACAATGAAACATCGGAGCTTAACAATGAGCAGGCGAACGATGCTCGTTCGAATAGCATGGTTTATTTTAAAATACGAGTAGAAAACGCATACATAAGAAGCGGAAGACCGTGGCCAGTCAGTCAGAGATTCGCAGCGGATACCTGCAACGTTTTGAAGGGATCTTGGGGAGTGATACGACCAAGATGAAACTTGCTCCGCGAGAATACGATATATTCGGCGGAACGCGATACGCTGTTCGAGACGCGTTAAATCGTCACGCGTTAAAAATGCGAGAACGTCGCCCTTTACTCTCGTACAGCGTTCACGTTTTCGCGACGGTCCGCTAGCTAGACTATCTATCTAGCCGTTCCAACAGCTACGTATCTCTCGCGTCAGCCTTAAGCTTTAACTTAACTTACAATTTTATAAATACTGCAGCGAAAACCGCTCGCAACCACATACACGCGTTTCGAGGAGATAACACGGGAAGAAGAGAAAGGAGAAACCAGAGAGAAAGGAGAAAACGAATACGCGGTTCGTTGGATTATACGAACGTTGATACTACTGCGTACGCGCGTCGAGTATCTCGAAAAGCATACAATTTACGTGGCAACAACATTTTCAAGGCACACTTTTATATAATATAGTCGTAACAAATAAAAGCGACGACGACGATGATGTAACGATAACGATAACAATAATAACGACCATAGTTATGGTCGTTGTGACGATGGCGACGGTGATAATAGCGATAGTAATAACAGCTATTGCAATGTCGTATTTTAAGGATTTATTAAAGTAAAGATGAGAGAAAAACGTGAAGACGAGACATTTGCTACAACGAATATGGAGCGAGCGTCCGACGTAACGAGCGTAACGCGAACAGCGACGAAAACAACGGGCAGCCAGAGAAATACGTTTCGTCGGTTACGAGGGAGGACGCGACGGGATGGTTTTAGGCCGTTGGATCGTCTCGTAACGAAGACGAGAGGAGACGAAGCGCTCGATACGGTCGGGCAATTGCCATTGCGCTCGAAATCCTACGTCGATCGAATAAATAGACTAGAACGAGGTCGTGTCGAGATGGTGGGAGAGATAGGATGTTGCGTGTGCAACGCGCGCAGTAAGAAGAGAGTATTTTCTAAGACGAACTGTCGCAACGACTTGGACACGCGTATACCGTAACGCACGTTACCGATCGCTTGAGAAACGTGGCGAGAAACGTGGACGATAACGCTGGAATCGATGCGCGCAACGAGCAAGATCAGCGGGACGTCGGGTGCGCGCGTGAAGCGTCGTCGCGCGAATCGGCGAAAACGAGATTAACTGCGGTCGTTTGCGGCGCAACGGCTCGTCGTTTCGGCGGACGTGGAAAGCGAATGTTTCGTCTGGGTCGTACGTTCGCCTTTGCTCCTGGAAAAATCAAAGGAAACGCGATATTACACAACCGTGGAGGAACTAACGAGGAGGAGGAGGGACGAGCGATTACCTCCTCTGTTCCGTGGATCGTTCGTCGCAGGAAGCGGCCGATGAAACCGCATCGGTATCCTCGTAAAGCTCCAGCGTTCTCGCGTTCTCCGTGCAAGTTTTCCGTTTCGCAGCGTTCGCGCGTAGATCCGAATTTCCGTTGTAGTAACCGTTCTCGCACCTAGTCGGATACTCGCTGCACGTCGGCGACCTCCTAGACGGCGAGTAGTCCGCGGTGCTCGGAGATAGCAACTCCTCGTAGTACTGGACGGTTTTCGGCTCGGCAAGTCCGATCGGGTACTTTCTCGGCAGAGAGGAGTAGCCGAGGCTGACACAGTCGTTGGACAAGCTGGAAGCAGAAGGTCTGTACACGGTGGCTAGATCCGGATCCGCGGTAAAGTCGGCACTGTGATATCTCGATCTGGAGGCGGACAGGTCGAAGGTCGGCGACCTGAGATACCTTCTGAGAGGATCGTAGGACGAGGAGAGTACGACCGGGTGTTCGGTCGGCGACTTGAGATCGGTGACGTAGCCTCGGTCGAGCGATCGATTGCGACGATCTATCGCGACACCGTCCTCGCTATAGAAACCGTACCTTTTGTCCGTGGCGTACCTGTTGCCGCTGCCGCCGCCGCCGCCGCCGCCGCCGCCGCCGCCACCGCTGCCACCGCCGCCGCCACCTCCTCCGCCTCCACCGGCGGTCTTCGAGATGACCGCGGAAGCGAATCCGGCATAACCGGTTCCGTATCTACCGCGATCCCGATGCTCGCGGTGTCCGCTGAAGCTGAATTTTCTCGGCAGCGTCGCGCTGCCGGGCAAAGCGACGCCCGGCGGCGGAGCCGTCAACGACGGTCTTCGCCTATCGTTGAACCGCGAGTAGAAGCTCCGTCTGCGTATTCGATCGATCACCGATTCCGAATTGTCGGTGTTGTCGTTTCTGGCGTACAACGAACGAGACGGAGACGTGGGCGAGTGCAAGTCCGGTCGCGCGTGGCTCAATTCCGCCGAGCTGATCGACCACGAATCGAAGCTCTCGGGATCGTCCATCGGCGAGAGAACGTCGTTCGGGTAATCGGTGCCGGTGACGGCGTTAGTCGCGCTCGTTGTTAACGGCCGGTCGTTCTCCGTCGAAACCTGCGAAGGAATCGCGCTCGACTCTCTCTCTATCGGAGTACCTTGCACCGCGTGCGCGTTCACCGCCGATTCCGCGTGGCTCTCGATGATCTTGGCGCACTCGGTCACCTCTCTCTTCAGTTCGGCGACGTCTTTCGCGCGCAACGGCTTGTCGACGATCATCTTGTTGCCGGCGATGGTGGCGCGATGCGTCACCTTCGACAGACATTCCATCAGCTTGCCGGGTAGATCTTGGTTCGCCGTCGACGACGGCGAATCGGATTTCGGTGAATCCCTCTTGGGCGTAGCGTTTCGGAACGAGTGTTGAGGTATCTTGGACAGATCGAGCTTCAGGTTGCTTCTGTTCGGTCGTTGAGAATCCCGTTCTATTTTCGTCGGTTCGTCGTTGTTGTTGGTCTCGGTCTCGACGGTCTCCACCTCGGAACGGTCTTTGGCAGCTTTTTCCTCGCTCTTGTCCCTCGATTCCGTTCCAAGTCCGTTTTCTTCCGCGTCGTCGGCCTTCGCGCCTTTCGACTCCACCGATTCTTCGTCGCCCGTACCGGCTACCTTCTTCTTCGTTCGAGTTTTCGCGGGCTTCTCCCTTCCCTCCGACGATCTATCGGCGTCGCCGGACTTCTCCGCGGTCCCACCGCCTGGGACCGTCGACTTTTTCACCGCCTTCTTCGCCACTCGTACTATCCTCTTCTTCTTTACGCCGTCCGAGTCGTTGCCTTCCGACGTTTCGCACGTCTTTTTCGTCGGTTTTCCCGTCTTCTTCTCCGCGTTCTCGGACCTGCTCGGTTCCGCGGACGAGGCGCCGTTCTCCAGCGAACACCGGCTCGCCCGTTTCCCTCTGTTGCCCGGGATCGCCACGGATCTCTTTTCCGTCGTCGATCTTTTCTCGTCGTCGTTCGATTTTTCGCGTCTCGTATCCGTCGATCCTTGTTCCGCGTCTCGATTCCAGTTCGCTTTCTCGCCGGCCGATTCTTTCTCGCGCGACGCGCTCCTCTCTTTCGCGGTCGACGACGCTCCGTCCTGCTTCGGTCCCTCCTTCGACGAGAATCGCCTCGAAGATTCGCACGAGGAGACGCGTTTTTCCGGCTTGTCCGATTTGTTCGTCTCGCCGATCCTCTTCGCGGATCTGGCGTCGACGTTGGCGATCAGCTTGGTCGGTATCTTGCTGCCGACGGTAGGAACGGTGGTCGCATCGTCGACGGATGTAAGATCCGCCGGCACGTTCGGCGGGCTCTTCTTCGGCTTACCGAGGATCGTTGCCGGCGATCGCGCGCCGTTCGCCAGCTGTTTCGGATCCGCGGTCTTGAACAAACCGAGCACCGAGGAGACCCTGCTCTTCGGAGAGCTTCGCTTCGGGTTTTTCGGCCGGCAGAGATCCTCCACGCTGCTAGCTCTTTCGAGGGTGACGCGTTCGTTCGAGGCCGAGGATGGGCGACGATCGATCGGAGGCGCGGATCGCTCGCGCGACTCTTCGTTGCCGATCGTTCGTTCGCCGCTCGTCGCCGATCTCATCGTCGTCTTCTCTCGGTCCGACGCCCGCTGTTCGTCGTTGCACGAACGAAGACTCTCCAGTTTCTTCTCCAACGAGTGCAGAAATCCGTTTCGCGAACCTTCGATCGGCTGCGTGATTTCCGTCGCCGTTTCCCTTTCCCGCGAGCATCGATCCCTCCTCCGACAATTGATCTCGTTCTTCAGTTCCTTCTCCCGTTTCTTCTTCCTCTCCGTCTCGACGCTGCCTTCTCGGCTCGTCGTCGTCGTCGTCGTCGTCGTCGTCGTCGTCGTCGGCGGCGGCGGCACGGTGGCTCTCGACACCGTTTCCGCGTCCTTGTTCTCGCTTTTCCGCTTGATGAACCGAGACTTGCGGCGTTCGTTCTCCGCCGCCTTCTGCGCTTCCTTCTCTTTCGCGTAACGACTCTCCTCTCTGGGCGTGTCGAAAAAGTCCGGCCGTAGGAATCGCGATATCCGGCGTTGCTTCGACTTTTGCGGCCTCTCTTTCTCTTTCTCCCTCTCTATCTCCGCCTTGTCCCTGGTCGGCTCGTTCTCCGATCGGCTCGCGGCGCTCTTGAAAAATTTGCTCAGCAACGACCTTTCCGGGACGAGGGCTCGCGCCACGAGATTCGCCACGTCCTGCGAATCCGCCAACGATTTTCGCCGGTCGACGGCCACGCTCGGCTCTCTGGTCAACGAGCCGGATCGCAGCCTCAGGCTGGGGATGCAGGTTCGCCGCTTCGAGGTTGCCGAGGCTCCGGTCGTTTCCGCCATCGAGATCAACGAACGTTTCTCGCATTTGTCCGTGTCTCGGTAGCTGGAGGTTAGATTTACGCCGCCGGACGCGCCCAAGTTCTTCAGCTTCGATTCCCTGATCAAGTTCTCCGCGGCCAACAACCTGTCCTCCAAGTTTCTCGACGACGGATCCGACTTGTACGCGGGCTTGTAGTCGACCGCGTTGTTGGCGCAAGACTCGGTCGGCGAGGCGTCGTCGTCCAACGGGTTGGTGGTGTTCGAGTCGCAGGCCGAGGTCGACGCGTACTCCGAGATCGAGCCGCTTCTATCGCCGGCGAACGCGTCGTCCGACGTCTCTTCTTGAATCTTGTCCGTACGATACGAACGGAAGCTGTCCTTTCGCAGTCTGCCCGTGCTCGCTCGACCACCGCCACTTTCGTTGTACCATCTGCCGAGGTTGCCACGCGCGACCGTGTCCCTGGGGAACGTGGAGAAGAAGGAGGAACGACCGTGCAGATGCCGATGATCCGCGAGATCGTCCTCGTCGTCGAGGAGACCGACGACGGTGCGACGGGGCGAGGCGAGCGATCCGGTCGTCGATTCCAGCAGGCTGTTGGTTCTCCTAATGGCCCGTCGATCGCTCGCCGATCGGTGCTTGTACTCGGACTGGTCGGAAACGGTGGAGACGGATCGGTCGACCATCGCCGACGACGACGACGACGACGACGCAGCCGCCGCCGCCGCCGCCGCCGCCGCCGCCTCGGACGCGTCTCTCTCGGCCGAACGGGCCCGGCCTTCGCGCGAAACGGACGGTGATCTCGTCAACGATCGTCTGGTTTGCTCGATCAACGTTCTGCCCAATCGTCTGGTCAAGCTCGGCGTGAAGCTTTGCTCTAACGATTCCTGCGTCTCTTTTTTCATTCGCGTCGCTTCCGCTTCTACGTCTTCGCGTGCTACTTTATCTGAAAAACAAACCTCCGGATGACACGTGTTCTCGGGCCAATCGTCCAAAGTTTCGTCGTTGTCTTTATGCGGGAGGCGGATAAAATACTCCGACTTTTCTCCATATTTACACTCCTTTATTTCTACATACATGAAATTTCTTCTTCCGTCTCTTATAAAATTTCTCGAAAAATTAATAAATATATTTAACCGATGAAAGAAAGAAAGATAAAGAGATAGAGATAGATAGATAGATAGATAGATAGATAGATAGATAGATAGATAGAGAGAAAAAGAGAGAGAGAGAGAGAGAGAGAGAGAGAAACACGGCTCCAGGGCCACTGAACCGAACGATGAACGAGTTTGCCCGCGCGCAGCGTATCGTAACGCGATAAAGAGAGAAGAAGGGAAGGGAAAGAAAAAAGAAAAAGAAGAGAGAACGAAGAAACGAACAACCCGGTTCTTTGATTCAGTTGTTTCGATCCAACGTTGCGTGAAAGGTGTCCGAGAACGATCGTCTCTCTGTACTTCTTATGTCGTCGCAGGGAACAAAATTTAAAAAGGAAAACGAGGAAAGAAAAAAGAAAAGAAGAGAAGATGGGGGAGGGAGGAGGGGAGGGAAAAAGACGGCGAAAGAACTTGGAAAACGATACGAAACGTACGGACGAAACGAACGAATCGAGGGACGGACTGATACCGAACGCGCCGCTGAACGGGCAAAGGCGTCGATAGTTCGATGTCTGGCACTTTCGGGGTTTGTACAGCGTGTAATCGGTACTGGTGTAGCGACACCCTTTCCCCCTTTCCAAAACGTACATCGACGAGGACGTACATCGATCGTACGGGCACGTACCACACGCACACGCGCACGTTCACACGTATACGCGTATACACGCGCCAGGCACACGCGGATGTGTGTATACATCCATATATATATATATATATATATATATATATACACACATATATATATATGGATAGATAGACAGATAGATAGATAGATAGATAAGTACATACATACATATACGCATACGTACATAGGTAGGTACATAGGTACATACGTCCGTCTGCAGGTATATCGATACGAGAAATTGTCAAGAGTAAACTCGTATACTCGCCGAACGATGACACGCAGCGTACGAGGCTTTCTATGCGTGTACGGACACTAGGTTTTATAGGTTTTTAGCGAGTTTCGAGAAATCAGAATTCGGTATTTGGGAGGAGAGCCTGATGGTCGGAGCTCGCGAGTCCATTGCGAACCGATTGGAAGCTGGCCGGCTGCCGCGAGCGGCGTTAAACTCGGCTCGAACGTTGAAAGCGACTCGTAAACGGATTCGCGAGATCGACCATTTGACGGTCGAGTAACGTCGAAATAAATACGTGCGTCGTGTGGTGTCGTGTCGGGCGACGAAAATCAGAACGCGTGTAAAATGTGTAAACTCAAGTCGGGGATAATGCAGAGTGTACGGTATTAAATACGATATGATAGCGTTATCAAAGCATGCTGAGAACAATGTAAAAGTAATAAAACGTTGTTATTTAAACTCTTAAAAACACAACAAATATCAGCCATCTCAAACAAGGGTTAGCTCCTTTCGCCTCGCGGTGTACAATTTTTCCAAGTATCTTTCCTCTTAACGGCGTAAGTATTCGACGGTACACAGCGGATACACGTGGCCTGCGGAGATCGATCGGATCCATCGCTGGTGCATTCGCGCATCGAGCGATCCGTCGCCGATTGCCACGCGCCGTCGCAGCGAGACGACGGCGCGTTTCTTGAAAGAGCGCGACGGCCCAGTCGATGGATCGAATTGCGTGCGTCGAGTGGCGGGAACTCGCGAAATCGCTTCCGCGTATTCTCGTTCAGCAGCGTGCGTTCGACGCGACATCCTCCATCCATCCGTCTCTGCGGGTCGGCTTTCGTTTGTCACGCGGCCCGCGAGACGAACGCGACCGCGATCGAGCTGCGCCAACGAGCGGAGCGCGTTGGTGAACGGCGTGATATCGCAACTTCGACGTTCGGTAGGTGTGCAGAGTTTGGCCGAGTGTCGCGCGAACGTCGCTCCGCCGATCGCGAAGAACGTACGCGCGATGATCGATCGCGCGGCAACGGAGCGACGAGGTGCGACGTTCGTCGGTTAAAAGTGTGCTGGCGTAGTACCTAACTTGCTTTGCCTACTGGGGATTAGCATCCGCCCGCCTACGTAGAGTCACTCGAACGGTCGCTGCAACAACCGTGAGAAAAAAAAACCGTCAATTACACCTATTTAGACAGAACGATTGTACCGTGATTTTCCAGCGTATATTTTCGATGATCGGTCGCGCACCGTCGGCACGGTTCCTTCCGTTTTGCCCGACCCGCCGAAAGAACGATGCCACCATTCCGCGATTAATCGCGCGACAATTACGCCGGCCGCGTAATGGAAAATGGATAATTAAGCGTCAAGCCGTTAGGCCGGGTTTCCGAAACTCGTACTCTGACGAACCGCGCGATCGAACCACGGCCCGGGTTATAAAGAAGAAGGAATTTCGGCTTTCGGCCGACGGTTGCTCTCCGCGCGGAAACGAACTCTCGTTGGCGATTCGTTTTGTGAAAAATCGGTTCTGGCATCCTTCTTTCGATCGAAATGCGCTCCCCTTCCCCCCCGCACCACCACCGATTTTCTTTTTCGATCCAACGACCGTGACGTTTACGAACGTGCGGTTACGAACGTGGTACCGAAGAAGAAAGCGAGTGGTTTGGTCGATCGAGAACGAAGAAATCGTGGTGGACGGTGCGCGCGTGTACCGAAAATATCAACTCTGGATTAACCGCTCCGATCGCTGATTGAAGAGTCGACGATAGACTGAAGATGCGAAGTAGATGCGTAAATTTTCATCAAAGATGGATCTTATCTTGGAGAGTAATAGTAGAACTGAATTTCCTCGTGTATTCGTGTGTATGGATAACGTGTGCAGTCATGCTTTAAGAAGTAAACTGTAGCGTGACACTGAATAAATTAAAGAAGAAAAGTGAATTGCGGCTGCTCGTTGTTAATGGGACAGTATGTATAATAAATCAACAGCATGGCAACTCGCTACTACTGCGTGTATTACGGGCTTCTATGTGTTAGGCAAAGTACGGGCGAAGTCGCGTATGTGAGTAATTTTAATGCTCAAACTTGTTCGAACGCGAGCGCCGATTAATCTCGTTCGATGTTCGATCGCGCGATCGCGTGTCCGCGTTCTATCGCGCGGGGGAAAAAAAAAATGAAGAAAAAGAAAGAGTGCGAGAAAAAGAAGAAGAGGGGGAAGAAAAACGGAAAACAACAGGCAGGTACCGTTTGCAAAGAACACGGTGCAGACATGCGCTTAGAAAACTGTATCTCGTTCGCGCACTCGTACTTTGCGCGACGAAGAAGCCGGTGTAAGCCGCCACCGAAAAAAGACCGGTGCTCTGTCGTGCAAAATTCAAAAGGAGACGCGCGATTACCGTTTACGTTTCGACCTTCTCGCTATCTCGCTATATCGCTGAAACGTTTACCCACCTGTGCCAAACACGAACCATATATCATTTATACATTTCTAAACGTGGTTAGTAACAAATGTTGCAAAAGAAAAAGAGAAAAAAAAGAAAAGAAAAGAAAAGAAAGAAAAAAAAAGAAGAAAAACATCGTCAGGCGAGAACATCGGAAAGAGAGAGATACTCGGCGGAGGAAGAGAGACGAAGAGAGAAGAGATAACGAGAAAGAAACGGCATGGGGGAGGAAAGACGGATGAAGAAAGACGGATGACGAGAGAGCGGGCTATAGAGAGAAGGAGATGGGGATCGGGGGCGGGGCGGGGCTGGGCTGGGCTGGGAGGGTGATCGGCAAAAATAAAGAAAAAGATACGCTCTGTCTATCAACGACTCGACAACAGCTAGGTTGTACCAGAAAATGCATACCGAGTGAACGCGTTCGGCATTTTCTCGTACGGCTTGTGATTTCAACCAGTGACAAAATATATCCTCGTTAAACGTATCTCGTTAAATAGAATCGCGACTAGGCGGAAGCCGGTTTCCAGAGAAACGACGATCTCCAACGTTTGCGACGTTACCTCGCTTCTTCCATCGGACACAACGCG
Source organism: Bombus haemorrhoidalis (assembly GCA_014825975.1). NCBI lineage: Eukaryota > Metazoa > Arthropoda > Insecta > Hymenoptera > Apidae > Bombus > Bombus haemorrhoidalis. The sequence continues at coordinate 11,940,037 of CM026172.1, read as the reverse complement.
AGAAATGTCTCTGGCGTTCGATACCGGCATTGGTAGCCCCCGATCGACGCGAGCTTACGAGAACATCTTGACACTGGGTCGAAATCTCGAGCCGCGTGAACCGTTTGCGATCCGGCGATCCATTCGACGATCCGTTCGACGATCGTTGCCTCCGTCGAAACTCGACGACGAGCAGATGGAAACATGGAACGCAAGAGGGTTCACCCTCGTTGGATACGAACGATTCATTTCGCAGCACGATACGGTTGTTCTCGTACGGTAAAATTCGTAGAACGATCGTAGAATAATCGCTGCAGGTGGTTCTCTTACCTCTCGGTAAAGTGTTACTGCCGACATCGAATACCGTCTCCCTCGAAGCGTTACCGTGCGATCCTGGACTGCTCGGAGTTCCTGGGTTCGACGTGTTCGCGCAATCCTTCCTCGAGAGTATGTCACCCTCTCGACCGAGCGTATGCCTGAACTGCGACTCCGACAACCGCCTAGGTTCCAAACAGATAAAACGTTTGCGTGATATCCTTTGAAGGATTGCGAACGTTCGCTTTCACGCGCGTTCCATTGGCCGTTGATCGATACCGTTCTTCCGATCTCGTCAACGTAACGAAACGCAACCATTCGTCGGCTGGCTGTTGGAAACGGCGGAGATCGCCCGTAAAGCCGGCGTTCCGAAAGCGCAGCTCCGACAGCCAACCCGTCGTATCGACGACGGTGTCCGTATGCATCGGCGATATATATTCTACAGCGTAGAAAAAGCAGCGAGTGGCAAAAATCAGTTTGCGGAAGAATCGTTGCGCGCGCGTTGTCTACTCTGTACGCGTTTCGAACGGCGAGGAGAACGGCCGTTTGCTATTACAGCGAGCCGATACGTTCAAGATAGGATACACGTGATATATTTTGCGCTACCTTCTAAAATAATCGGCATAGACTACATTGTTCTAAAGTTGTTGTAACAATTGGACTCACGTAGTCACGGTCCTCGTTTCGACATACGTCTGGTAGCTTGCACAAACAAGCGTGAAACCGTTGTCATTAGGTATCCTCGACGTTAACAGCAATCTCGCGCGGCAAAGAGAGAAAGACGGACGGTAAAGGATGGCCGAACGGCATCGATAAATTACCTCGACAGCGGTTTGTTTAGGCCCCACAACGCTTGCGAGGAATTGGATCCTAATCTTCCAAAGAGGCGGGAACTTGGGAAACCGGTTGTACGATTGTCGTCCACGTTCAATCTCTGTGTCAAGCTTCGCACTCTGGACAGCAGAGTGGAGAATAGATTCTCGGCGGTTAACAGCTCGAATCCGTCGTCGTCGTCGTCCTCGCCGGACGACAAGCTGTCCACGTGTTCCGGTGGCTGTCTCGATGGCCGGGAGCTCCTCAATCGATGCATGTGTCGTTGCAACAGATCCTCGCTGTCTCTGCAAGCGACGCAGAACGCGTATCATCGTCTCCTTGCTATCGATCGAAAGCGGAACGACTCGAAACGAAGAGAAAGCCGTACCTGTGCAACGAAGAGAACGGCGACTCATCCTCGCTGGCATCCGACAACAGCGAGCTCATTCTCCGGGGTCTACCAAATCTGGTAGAGCGGGGCACGTTGGCGCCGGACGGTGTGCCACCGGTTTTGCTCTCAGGCTCCACGCTACCGGATCTGGGTGTCACGTATCCGCCGCCTTCCACGGCGATCGGAATAATATATTCTCGAGGACTCTTTCGGATCGGCTCCGGGCCAACGGTCGATCCGAGCGCGCTATCGGTATCCGAGTCTGCGGTCGATTGACGAGACAACGAGCCGGACCGCTGCGAAACCGATCTTTGAGGCATCGGCGGTGGCTTGGAGGGTGGTGGCGTGGTCGACGAGTGTCGCGACTGCCGATGATCCGCTTCCATCTGCCGTTGGAAATCGTGCATCGAACGGATCAAGAATCGACGAATTAGACGTGGCTCGGGTCGCGATCGAGTTCAATACCTGAATCGGAATTATCCTCTCCCTCGGCGCACCGCTCCTCGCTCCGCTTTCCGGTTCCAAGCTGGAGCTTCGATTGGTCTGCGGCACCGCGGCCGCAACGGGGAATGCCACTTCCGACCGTTGCGTTCGCAGTCTCTGTGGCTGAAACGCGTCGATCTTGGCCTCGAGTTCGGATTTGAACGCGAACGGAACCTGGGCCTTGTAGGGTTTCGCGCCGGTCACGGAGATCTCGGCTTTGCTCGTCTTTCGTGGTCTGGGTAGAGTCGCGCTCTTCAGCGTGATTTCCATTTTGCTGGACATTTTTCGCTCTTCCGGTTCGTCGTCCTCGTCGTCGTCGCCGTCGTCGTCGTCGTCGTCGCCGTCGTTGTCGCCGTCGTCGTTATCGTTGTCGAACGCCTCTGTCGAGATCTGGAAAAAAAGAGAAAAGAAAAAAAAAAGAAAGAAAAAGGAAAATTCGATCAGACAAAAGCGCGTGCACGATTAGAACGTTCTCTCGTTCGCCGATCTATCGTCGATCTTACCGTCGCTCGTCCGTCCGCGTCCGTTGTTTTCTCATCGAACGAGAAATTGGTTTCGGCCGGTGTCGTGGTCAAGGATTGCGCGGTCGAACGCGAATCGTTCGTGCTAACCGATATCTTCGACGAAAGTTTCTTCGGTTCTTGGCTCGAGGGCGAGATCGGCGGTGATCCGTTTATCCTCCTTTGCACAGGTGGTTTACCAATCGCACCGCTTATTATGTCGATAGCCCGTTTCTTCGCCTCTTCCTTCTTCTTCTCCTCTTCCTCGTTGTCCCCTGTCCGCTCCTGCCCCTCCTGTTCCTCGGCTTCGATTCGCGTCGGCTTCGACTTGTCGTTCGAACTCTCGCTCCTCTTCGTGGTATCCGTGGTAGGAACGTCGATGATCATTTTGGACGCGACGCATTTCGTCGGCGGTGGCGTGACGATGGAAGAGAGGCTGGCCTTTCTTTCGAACACGCGCTTCGCCCCTCCGACGTTCACGCCGGGTATAAAGATCTTTTTAGGCTTCTCGTTTTCCACGTTCGACGCCATCTGATTGAACTTCTCCGCGGTCTCGAATATCTTGGAGCGCCTCCTTTCGAACGTCTTCGCAGGGGCGTCCCGCGTCTCGTTGGAAAGTTCCGAATCGAGAGAGAGCGCCTTTTCTTTCAGCTTCTTAAACTCACGTTGAGTCGCCTCGAGGTTGATCGATTCCTCTCGACCGGCGGTCGGCGACGTTCTCTCGAACCTCTCGTTCCCGGACAGGGTCTTCTCGTTCGACGGCTCGAAGGCGGGAGTCGCGGTGCATACGATCGTTTGGTCGAGCGCCACCTCCGAACGTTTCGACGATTCGTCGCGACGGCCGTCGTCCAACGATCTCGCTTGGCGTTCATCCGGCAAGCGGCCGTCGTCGTGATTGGCGCGGTCTTCCGACGAGACTCGCCGGGATTCGTCAATCGCGGACGTTCGTTGCTCCGGTTCGCGAATCATCGGCGTTTTGCTTCTCTCCTTGCTCGGTGACCTCTCGCTACATTCTTTGATTAATTCTAGACAAGCTGCCGTAGATTCGATCTTGTTCAGGTCGACGGTCTTGCTAATAGGAACGGTTACCATCGGATCCACCTCCATAGCTTCCTCCGTGATCGAGTTTGGAATAGGCGCCGAGTGATGCCTAAAAAGGAGAGAGAGAAGAAGAGAGAAAAAAGCAGAGTAACGAAAGACGATTAAACGGGACGATGGGGCTTTCGTATCGATTACCTGGACACGGATTTGTACATTCTAGCCTCGGTTTCGTCCCGCTTTTCCTTCCTTCGAGGTCGTTCCTTCCTCTTGGCGTCGGCGGCAGCCGTTTCGTCCATCGACGGCGTTGTCTCCAATTTCCTTTTGGCGTCGCTAGCGATCGGCGCAGTCCTCTGCTCCTCCTCGATCAGTTCCCTTCTTATCCGTCTATCGGAACCGCTCTGATCCAGTTCCATCAAGCTGCCGACGGAATGGCATCTGGTAGGCATCAGAGTTTCGGAAGACACGTTATTCGGAACGTCCGCTGCGGCTGGCTGCTGGTCCCCAACGACCAGTTTCTCCGCGCTCGCGGACTGTGGCACCAGAGAGAGCAGCAAATCCAACCGTACGGGAGTTTGAGCCGCCAAGTCCTCCGCGATGTCCAAGCAATTCTGCTCGTAACCTTCGTTCACCCACCAATGCGTGCAAATTCTTTCGATGTCGGCTCTTCTGGCGGGACAGACGGTCAGCATGTCTTTGATGAGAGGCGAGGCGGCTGGAAGAAATAGGGGATCAGTGAAACACACAGTTGACGCTAGTCAACGAAGACGGTGAAACAGCGAGCCAACGCTTACGCGACGGCTTCTTAGGTTCGAAGTAGTCCGACTGTGAGATCTGTTTGACTAGTCGTTTGAAGTTGGACCCGTCGAACGGCATGGCACCGTACACCAGAGTGTAGAGAAGAACACCCAAGCTCCAGCAGTCGACTTCGGGGCCGTGATACGGGGTACCCTTGACGATCTCGGGACTGGCGTAGAGCGGACTGCCGCAGAACGTGTTCAACAGTCGTTGCTCGTCGAACACGTTCGACAAGCCGAAGTCCGCGATTTTCGCGTTTCCAACCTGATCCAGCAATATGTTTTCCAGCTTCAAGTCCCGGTGACAGATTTTGTGCTTGTGACAGTAAAAAACTGCGGTGGCTATCTGGCGAAATATTCGCCGAGCCTCGTGCTCCGTCAGCACCTTGCGCTCGCTCAGATAGTCGTAGAGCTCGCCGCCGGCTGCGTACTCCATTACCAGCACCATCTTCTCCCTGTTCTCGAACACTGGAAAACAAAACGATCGGCGATCGGCATCGATCAGACTTGCGATCTCCGGAAGAAACGAGACCGGACCGGACCGGACCCGACGAGACGGACAAAAGCCCGTACCTTCGTATATGTGAATAATGTTGGGATGTTGAACGCTCGACATTATCTGTATCTCCCTTCGTATCCTGATCAAGTCGGCTTCCGTTTCTATCTTACATTTTTTAATAGTTTTTATCGCCACTTCTTGTCCGGTTTCCTTGTTGATTCCCAATTGAACTTTGCCGTAAGTACCTTGACCGAGCTTCTTGATGATGTCGAACCTGACAGCAAGAGAAAAAGAGGGGAAAAAAGGCTAGTGCATACGCGACTACATACTACACTATCGTTATCGTCTCGCGTTATGCACGTTCCAGCAATTATTTAACGAACACGCCGATCTCACTGCCCCCTGCCCCGATCGTCTGCCGGTCTTCTCCGCCTCATACCTCTGTTTCAATTTCCGTTTGTGATTGTGAAGTCGCACCCCGCCCGTGCTCTCCATTCCTCCCATTATGTTGTGTATACTCGCCTCGCCCACCACCATTTTTTCTTATCCTTATCTGAAAGCAAAGCGAGTACCGGTGTAACATCGAGTACAACAGACTTTTATGATTTAAGGAGTAGTTCGTTTCATCAGCTGTTTCGCTCGATGCTCGTTTAGCGAGAAAATTCTGGGATATCGAGCGTCCGCGAGTGAAAAGAACGGTCGGAACGGTGTTGTGTTCGCGGTGCGAGACGCGAACGATGGATGGATGGATGGAGGTATTATTTTTTTTTTTCGAAAGACGACTCGTTGTTAGGGCCGACCTCCAAGCTGGAGGTTCGAAGCGGAGGCTGAACGCCCGCGGTCTCGCGATCGAGGATAACGGCGAAGAGGCAGAGTACGATTATCGGATTTACGGTGAAACCGAGAAGGAAGGACAGACGGACAAAATGCGGTGAGTTTATTTTCGGTTGCGAGACGCCGCGGCGTGCGTCTCTCCCGCCGATCAACGGCTCTAGCGACGCTTACCCCCCCGACGACGCACGCTCGTTTCCTGTGCGCGCTCTGCGCGCTGCTGCCAACCTCCGTCGTTCCGTCGAATCCAGTCGAATCGAATCGATATACGATTTCATCGAACCGAAATCTCGTTGTCTCTTCCGACAGCGCAAGCTCCGTTTCTTTACCTCCGTTGCCTCCAACGACTGGCCGGAGAAAGGTCGGAGAGAACGAGAGCGAAAGTCGTTCGCGACAGAGTACGGGCAACAAGTAGAACGGTTGGCGATTCGAGGACGAAGGAAAGGTGAATGACGATCGCGAACGAAACGAGAGCGAAAAGCTTGGCCTCCTCCGTTTCCAAGCGAATTTCCTTCGCTCTGCCTGGCTATCACGGTGAGTAACCTCGATGCGTCGTACACCTCCGTGCCTTTCCTTCCCCGAAAAGCGTACGAATATTTTTCGAGGCCCACCTTGACTTCCTCGCGGCGAGCTCGTTTGGCTGTGATCGTCGCGCCAGTAGCCACGCCAACGCGCGTGCCAAACGAGAAACAGCGTAGCTTTTCACGGAAACCAGCTCTTTCTTCGCTTTCCCTCTCTTTCCTCCTCGGAATCGTCTCGACGAGTCTGACTCGGCGATTCGCAATCCGTCGGCGATTGCGTTATCCGCGTAATTGCTAACGAGGGAGATCGAATTTTCCATACCAACCGAAGCGTTCTATACCGAAGGATCGTAGATGATCAACGAAATGAAAGAAAAACGACTTGGTCGAAGAATCGTGGCGGGTCGGAACACGGAACACGTGCCCGTAGAAAATCGCTCGCGCGCATACGCGTAGTCTTTCTCGTTCTCGATATTCGATCGTCGTGCGTTTCGATATTTTTAGCGGGCACGTAGACCCGCCGCGTGGGCAGACCAGCTTCTCAGGGCTGATGTCCTAATGACTTCCATTTCCCCTTTTTCTCTCTTTCTCTCCACTTCCTGGCCAAATCGGTGGTCGATCGCCAAAGTTGTTCGATCGAACGGCTATACCGTTCGTGAAACGAGACGTCGACCGGACGGGCGAGAACACAGCTGGGAGACGGCGATCGATTCGACGATCGGATGACGCGACCCGAACCAGCGTTCGCCGCTGAGCGATTTCGATGCAGCGCGCTAGTAGGAACGACGTAGCCAGGTCATGATAATTTTTACCTCTTATTTATAGACCGAGTCTAAAATATCTTCTGTCAACGCGCGAAGTGTGAAAGAACGCGAGATAAATTCGACCGAGCAATTAGAAATAAACGCGCGCGGCCGATCGCACAGCCGATTCGCGCGGCTTCGCGGTGTCGTATCTTCCAAATCCGACTCGCTCGCTTCTCTCTCCTTTTTCCCTCCTTCTTTCTTCGCTCTCCTTCTCTCCCCACCCTCTCGTCCAGCCTGCCTCTCGCTTTTCGGCGAAATTTTTCAAGTCGGCGAACCTGCTAAAGCGGAACTATTCGCGCTAGAACTAGAGGGTCGACGCGCGAAGGCGCCGTTTGGCAACGATCGGTCGAAAAATTTGCCAACTTTGATTTTCTTCCCGCGACCTCGAAACGATACCACGATAAACCGTACGAGCACGCGCGCGCCACCTCCTTCTAGTTCCTTGTTACGTCTCATCCGATCCTATCCTCCTCCTTTCATCTATTTCAAATCGGTGCTACGTATTACGAATCTTCGTGCGCCGATTCTGCGTCTTCGATCGCCTTACCTTCCCGTCTATTCCAACTGCTCGTCGCCTCTCTTCGCTCTTTTTCCCCCCTCCGCCCGCCCCCCGAACTTTCGAAATTTCGAACGCGATCCGCTACTCTTTCGAATCCGAAACGCGAACGCGTTAACCGTTACACGCCCGTTTTCCCCGATATCGTTTCACCGTTAACAAACCGTTTTGCCCTCGCTTTCGGTTCGTCGACGTTCGCTACGAACGACCATAGAGAAAGCAACGCGAAAGTGCTTCTCCAAACTGTTCGATATACGTAGAATGTTTATCGGGCCGGAGGATGTCGTTTGGACGTGACGTCATCCGATGGCTTCTATGGCATCTTGTGATTCACGTATTATTATTAAAACCCTTATTATTCCATCGCGCGACTCGCATTGCATACATGAATGAATCTCTGTACGTTCGTCGTGGGTGATTGTACGCGTGGATCGCAATTTCTCGCGACAAAAGTTTGAGTCACCAAGAATTAATAGACCAGTCGGTGAATTTCATTCGCGACCATCTGGATCTATGCTATTTCTGCCCTCGTAAATCTTTCGTGGTATTACGTTAAACGAGTACGTATTAACGAGGAAAAGAAAATTAACGAGAGAGGAAAGAAAGGAAAAGAGGACGGAGCCAATGTAGGGAAAGGACAAAGCGTCGATGGATAGCGTTCGAAGGAATGTCGAATAGTACGTGCGTCGTGAGAAGACGCACAGTTACTATGCTATGTTTTCCGACAAATTGCTAAGGTCAGGATCGAGATCGAATTCCGCGAGTCCGAGCGTGTACGGTTAAACTCGATGTAAATATTGTCGGTAAGAACGAGACAGTAATAAGTAAATTCATTTCCCGATGCGGGTAATAAGACGTATCGATTGACGCGAGAATCGTTCTATCAATTGGGTTAAATAAAATGTATGTCACTGTGTGCGTACATGTATTTGTGCATCGTATGCAACTAAAGCGCGTAGCGCGGTATGTAGGTTCCTGCCGATAAAAATAGCATTCTGATATTTCGAAGAGTTCTTTAGGAACATCCGTTAATTATTTCGATCGTTATCGTTCGCTATACAAACGTAAAAGGAAACATCGAGTGAACGTCATCCCGAGATAATACCGAGGTAATGAAAGCGAGAGTGACGTCGACGTCGTGTACGACGATCACGACCACGACCACGATCGTCGCGACGATGACCACGACGACGACCACGATCACGACCACGACCACGACCACGACGATGACAACGAGCTTTCCTTCTTCGTTATTGAGTAATCGAAAACGCCCACGATAGAAAATCGACGCTTGTTCGTTCGACGTTTCTTTATTCAGGATTAATCGGGATAGACGTGCTCCTTCTTCACGCTCATATTCGTCGATGGAACGAACGAACGAACGAACGAACGAACGAACGAACGAACGAACGAACGCTCTGAATGAGAATCGACACTCGGGTAGAGTCTAAAAATAGCGAGAATTTGTACCTTACAGTGAACTCTGGAGCCAAATTATCCTCTTTTGCGGCTGCTTTACGCTCCCGGGGAACTATACGAAAGTTACACTATTTACACTGTTATTATCGTCTTTGCGACTGACTCCGATCACTAAGTCTCTACGACTTTTGAATTTTTCTGAGAGATCGTACACGTTCCTCGTTTCCATTTCATTTTACCAGACATTTTTCGCGTGACGATACCGCACACAGTTCATGCGCTGCCACCATCTTTATTTACTAATTTTGGACTTGAACACTGAGAACAGGGAATGGATAGATTATAGTGATACCAGCGCCATCCTTCGACGTCACTTTCTACACGGCGAGTGTACGCGTTTTAAAAGAGTCTCGTACGATTTCGCTAATTTCGTTGCGATTGCATTTCGCCGATACGAGCATCGCTTCGTAGAAAAAACATCGTTCGCTATATATTAACGATGTTTTTTATATTATGCGACACGATTCTTCGTTATTCTTCGCTCTACTTTCCAACTCCCATTTCTCTCTATAGGATATTATCTTTACTTTACGATAGAATCGTAGATCATTCTATGGATGTAGTAGTCACAACGCGCGTGAAATGTCGTCAGAGCCAGAATTATCGAAACTAGCGCTTGTTAAAGTTACTTGATATAAATTTTTGGAGAAAACTGATTTTTATACCATATTCGCGGCTAGATTGGTAATACAGTATGCAGGTAGTTATTTATTGTTGGTGTGTTTGCATGATACTCGCAATAGGAGTACAAAATTTCGAAATTGTAGGTTACGTTCACGAACATATGTACGTAGGTTAGGTACGTTCGATGCAGTTGCGCTTTATTTGTTCCGCGCTATCGAATAATTTTATACGAAGGGGAAAGAGCAAGTGCTTATAATTAACGGCATGGATACTACGGAAGATCGCAATGGCAAGTGCCAAACGTTAGAAAATGAGAATCAACAGGTTAACCAATTGATACCTGGATATGAGAATTTTCACGATTACGTACAGGTATAATTACACTTGTCGAACTGTTTAATTTGAAAAATTTGTCTCTTCTTTTCAACTTAATTCAAGCAATCATGTATCGAATGATCGTTATATTTTTAGGAAGCGTTCGATGCCATAAAACTTGGGATTAAGTGCGCTAATAGTTTACCAACTGGATCAAATTTCAATTATTACTCGTGTTTTCCCAGTTTCCTCAAAGCCAAGGATGAGAATACAAAATTGTTATTGGACGTTATGCAACATTTATTGGGGTTGGCTGGCATAAAGAGCAATACGTCGAATCTTGATATCGAAGAGAAGTTTGATCTTCTATTAGAAGCGAACGACATGCTTTTGGACCGAGCCGTAAGTTTCTCAAAAGATACTCTTCCTTTCGTTCCTCTACGCTTAAATCTTAATTCTTGCCAATGCAAAACCTGCAGAATGCCTTAATGGACAAGGAATGTGGCATCGCTAAGAATACCGAAGTAGAATTGCTAGTGTCAAGCGCAAAGGGTCAACCAGACGGAGTTAACGGTTCATGGAACAAACAAGTTTATCGATCTCAAGCCTCGCAGAATATTCAATCTGTTCGTTTATTAGCTGGTAAAAATATTCAAAGGCCGCAGCTAACGTTCAAAGACAAAATTGACAACAGCTCTAAGCCTTGGTGTCCTAGAATTAAAGACAAGCCCAATTCTTTGAAACCTTTGGCTATTTATTTGGAGGAAGGTGAAAACGGTGAAGTCTTTAGTCATCCTTATGAATACGAGCTGGATATGTTTGTCCCCCCTAATGATCAGTTGAAAAAATCGGTACCAAGAAAGTACAAATCCCTGGAAGAGACGCTGTTGGTGATGATCAAAGATCCGTCGGATATTCAGTTACTGATAGATGATCTAAAACGGTATAAGGAAATTGCTATAGATTTGGAACATCATTCGTATAGAAGCTTCCAAGGAATCACCTGTTTGATGCAGATCTCGACAGGAGATACAGATTACCTGATAGATACTCTGTCGTTACGATCTGAATTACACGAGCTAAATGAAATTTTTACCAAGTCTACGATACTGAAAGTTTTTCACGGAGCAGATTTAGACATTCAGTGGCTTCAGAGAGACTTATCTCTGTACATAGTAAATATGTTTGATACGCATCAAGCGGCGAAACAGCTTAACCTGCCGTACTTAAGTTTGGCATATCTGCTGAAACATTACTGTAACGTAGATCCTGATAAACACTTTCAAATGGCAGATTGGCGCATAAGGCCTTTACCAGAGAAACTTATGAAATATGCCAGGGAGGATACGCATTATTTATTGTACATAAAGGACGTATTAAAGAACTCCTTAATAGACGTTGCTAATGGACAAATCAATATTTTGAAAGCCGTATACGACAGAAGTACGGAGATTTGTAAAAAGACTTATATAAAACCAGTTTGGACAGAGGAAAGTTGCATGATTATGTATAGAAAGAGCCAGAAAATGTTTAATAATAAACAGCTTTATGCTCTAAAAGAATTGCATAAATGGAGGGATCAAACTGCCAGAGAGGAGGACGATAGTATTGCTTACGTATTACCGAATCATATGTTATTGAACATAGCTGAAACATTGCCTCGTGAAATGCAAGGAATTTTGGCATGCTGCGACTCTATTCCACCTTTGGTTAGGCAGAATCTATTAAAACTACATAAAATAATATTGAAGGCTAGGGAACAGCCGCTTATTAAGCCGGTCATTGAAGATGATATCAGGCAACGATTGACGCAAAGAAATCCTGTTAACAATTCAAAAACTTGGATGTACTCACCTCATGATATTCCCAGTGGTATGGAAGCACGAGCTGACCTGCCATGTTTGTTAGATGAAAGCAACATAATAGAAGAGCAAATTTCGAATATCGCTATGAAGCATGCAGTGACTGTGTTTGACAGCCCAGCTACGTCTGAGGTAACGTATGAATAACAAAATTAATTGTGTCGTAGAAAAATCAAGAAAGATCGACAGTTGTAGGTTTCGTGGTTGTTTCGCTTGTTCACAGAATGAGGAAGCAGAAATGGACGAGCAGGAAAGTAACGGGAAAAAAAGGTTCCTCTTCGTAAGCCCGTTTGAACGATACAAACGGGTTATACCTATGATAGCGGAACAAGAAGCAGAGGAAAGAGAAAAGCTAAGACAACAAGAAGAGAATCGTTTGAATGAACAAAAGAGGGAAGAAGATGAAACGGCAGAGAGCAAAAACAGAGTTTACGAACATTTTAAACGTGTTTCTCAAATAGTGACAGAAGGCAGCGTGTCAGATTTACCAAAAAAACCATCTCAAATTCCGCTGAGTCAAATGTCGGGTCGTAAAAGAAAACGAGATTCAAATATTAACAAACAAGATGAATTACAGGACAAAAAGGTTAAAGATGACTTATCAAACCCAACTCCGATGTTAGAAACCAAAATTACTCAATATGTAAAACAAGAATCGGATGAAATTGAACGTTTAAGCGAAGAGCAGAATGTGCCAGAAAGTATTACAAAAAGTCGGAAACAAGCATCAAGTAATGAGACTGTTAATTCGTTACGGTAGGTATATTCAAAAATTTGTTATTTTATTTTTCGTCGTATCTACTCAGTTCTACGTTTTAAGCTTAAGCATCTTGAAACTTTAATATCGTAACGTTTATCAATGCTTAAAATGTATAAAATTTCGTAAGGTAAGAATTATCGATAAATTGGATGTGTTTATAGCCCAAGAAAAAAAGGAGAAAAGGACTGTATAATTAAGGAGTTGAAAAAGAAAGGTATGATGCCATTAAAAACATTCGACTATAAAGTCGTAGATTTTAGTACTTTTCAAGGAGGTAGTAGGAACGTATCCAACCAAGTAAAATTTGAACAAACAATGGTAAGGAAATGTACGCCGTTCATTTCGTGCAGTTTATATTCAAATATTAACGCCTTATTTTGTTATTTTTCCAGAAGAGGAAAAAAGAAAAAACACGAAAAAGGAAGAAGCAAAAATTGAATATATAAATTGTAATATTTTTTAGCGATCTTCTCATTCGCGACGATGATGAAAATAGCAAATAACGCAACACCGCGTGATTCACTGAATCATGTACATGTCGATATGTAATAAATGGTGGTGTTTATAGATACATTTCTAAATAATAGTTTAAGAAGGCACGAATTAGATACTCCTTTTAATAGGGGTGTATTTAAAATTTAATATTTTTTTGTTTTTAACGAAATTATAGAAATTATTTCGTCACATTTTTCACATTAATGCCTCTCCTTCATATTAATACTTTCAATGTTATGAGAATATCTTAAACTTGGAGATCTTTTTAAATCTTTATTATTTTAATGTATCGAAGAGTTATTAGTAAAAAAAAAAACAAAAAAAGAAAAAGAAACGACGCTTTATTATATTAACACCGGGAATAAAAATAAGAAAAGTTGCTTTATTAAAAAATATCGAGGAAATATTATTTCTTCGATTGAAATATAACGTCTATAATGAACGTCGAGAAGACAGCAAGGATGTTTTTTTCACAATTATATAATTTGAAGTGTTAGTTTACTTGAAATTAGCAATGTAAGCTACGTTATCGTTAGGTCATGACTTCAATATTTTTTGTTTTTCTTTTTTTTTTTTTTTTTTTTTTTGTTATACACAGACGCATATACGTAGATATATAGACATGTCCCATTACGACCAGAAATTCAGTAATGAAAATGATGTGGATTGCATTACTGTTCATCAGATTGCCTGCGATTTCTGCCACGCAGTATCACATTTTGGAAGAAAATGTAAAAACAGATCCAAGTGGAGATCGTGTTGATAACAGTTTATCGAGTTTTCGTAATAGCAATTTGACAGCTTTCATTTATACACTGTCGAATTCCTCGAGTTTTATCGACTATCGAAAAAGTTCCCAATCAGATCAAGTGGATTGTTTTGGTTTAGGAAAGGGGGTAGCTGCGATTTTAGAATGGTTTTTTATAAGTAATTCGAGTGGAAATTCCTTGGATGTTCAATTTTTACTTTCTTCGAGAAAACAACCACGACGCGTTCAGGTATTTATCGGTAAACAATTTGGCTTGGAGTGGACAGATTTTCAAATCGAACGAAGGACGATCGTAATAGTTCACGGATTCTTATCGCATGGTCAACAATCGTGGATCAATGAAATGGAAAAAGCATTTCTTCAATGGGTAGATTACAATTTTTCTTTCTTTCTTTCTTTTCCGTACACGTTAAAGTACATTTTGAGTGACGAACGGAATCTTCTCCCTTAGAAATTAACGAATGTTGTAATAGATGTTAGCGATATTAGTCTTCTAATATTTTATCACCGGTAATTCAAACAATAATTTTGTTTATTCTCTAATATGTTTTAGAACGACGTTAATGTTGTAATTGTAGATTGGAGTGCCGGAGGCAATACTTGGAATTACTACAAAGCGGCAGTTAACACAAAAGTAATAGGACATCGAATTGCAAGGTCTGCTTTATGTATCTATTTGTATAGGCGTTAACCGCACAAGCTCACGGAGTTTATTGTCTTGTGAAGATTTCTAGAGCATATAGAGAACGCAACAACAGGCGCACAAGGTAAATCCGGCAACAGTAATTGGGGACCGTTGCATTTAGTAGGCCATAGTCTTGGAGCACATATTTGCGGGTTTGCTGCGAAAGAACTGAAAAGAAGGCGGAGCAAGTGGGAAGTCCAGAGAATAACAGGATTGGATCCTGCGCAACCCTGTTTCAAGAATGTACATTCTACGATGAAACTTCACAAGTCCGATGCACCATTCGTCGATATTATCCATACTAATGGGAAACTACTTTCGGAGATCGGACTAGGTTTACCAGAACCGATAGGTTTGACATTTCTACATACATTCATTGTGTGTACAACGTGTTTTATGCTATTGCGAGAATGAACGAACGGACGAACGATTTGTATTAGGTCATGTTGATTTCTATCCTAACGGTGGCAGAAGCCAGCCCGGCTGCGTAAAAATCGATTCATCGTATTTTGAATATTTACCAATTCCTCTTCGAGGTAAGCATTCGCTGAATACGTTTAAATGAGCTTTTTTATTATCAGTTTTAAAAAAAAGCTTACGCTAGTAAGCGGATAAAATATCAAATTGATTTTAGCAATTAACAAATCTATATGCAGCCATGGACGCTCGTACGTTTACTTAACCGAGTCTTTGATATCCGAGGTTAAGCATAATTGCACATTTTGGGCACATCATTGGGATTTATCGTATCGAAACCTGATACAACTAGCAACAGAATCGTGCGATAGGACTAATTGTGCCGAAATGGGCATAAACGCGATAAATTATCCTCAACGAGGAACATTCTTCGTCGCAACTTCCAACATTCCACCTTTTTGCGGTAAGATAGATTTATCATGCGTATAATAAAATTAGATGTATATATAGTGGCTATGTAGAGATATCATACGTACGCCGCAATGAGATATACGAATATAAACGTGTCATATGTACGCGTCGGTTATAGCGATGAACGTTTTAATGTTGTAGTTAACGGTACTCGTATAATCAATGAAGTGGTAGTGCAATTGGAGAGGGATTACGCGGACGAACTTTGCGATTAAGATGTATAAGCGAGTTAAGGAAAATGTATTATTAGCTGATAAATAAACGAACTTTAATTAAAATTTCAGTTACATAAAACACTTAAGTTATTAAATGCAGCTAAGTACTATTTACAATGGAATTTCGAAAATTAAACAAATTATATACATGCCACGCTACATAATTTCATGCGTGAATGCTGCGTGAATAAACAGTCTTTGATTTTTTTTAAGGAAGAAACAACATTTACTTTCTATGAAAGTGACTTGAATCATGTTTACGTTTATGTTAATATTACAACTTAATTATAAATTACGATGCGCAAGTTATACAAACAAAAAGGTATTGCTTCGTTGTACGAACTCCTTTCCTTTTCCTGATTACGATTTATTACGATTTATTAGCGAACATATTAACTTTATCCTCGACCGATCTTGTCCGTCTCGTACAGTTTCTATATGTATGTATATGCTATCATTGGCACTTTATTAACGCAAACAAATACGCATTTAGTAACTTGTCGTTTAAAATTGGCATCGAACGCGTACAAAGCACGTTTGACAAATATTTTCGTGGATTATCCGTAGTAGATAGTGCGTTCCGGTGCGCCGGTATTTCGTATCGTTGAGTAATTGCTATCGCGGGCAATACGATTCGATAGTCAAAGATAAGAAACGTTTCTTTGTACAGTGAAATTTAACTTTTTCTAGGTGAGTCACTTTTAATTGCAATCGTACTTTGGTAGTTCGTTCATATGTATAATTAATAACTTCTGTTGTTACTTATTTTTTACGATATAATTGCATCTACATATTTTTCATGTATCATTATACGTATTCGCAGCTGCTCTCCGTTTCCTCCCTTCGGAATCAGAAGGAAAAACGTTGCTTAATTCCTGAATGTCAGGAGGCGAAGCAAAGCGTAAGTTATTCAATTAATAACTTGAACGTAAGTGGCTGGAAATATTCCAGTTCGTCCCCTACACTCTCCTATCCACCAACCGTCTGGCTGTTTTTGATGTACCGTTATCAAGTCCCCGGGACTTAAGCTAAGCTCGTCGTTTAAATTTGCCGAGTATTGATAGATCGCTCTACATTGTTCGGTTGCGTCGGATTTGCCACTAGTTTCGGTGGCATCGACGTCTTGATTATTATTGTCCTCGGAATGACTACTGAATTCATCGAAATCACTAAAGTCATCCTCGTCCGGTGGATTCTCCGAGTTCCCATCGCCGGCTGTCCGATCGGCCCAATGACGACTCTCGGTATCGTGATCCTTTACGAGATGAACATCCATTTCGTCTTCATCCTCCTGAATCTCAAACGATTCGTTCTTTGCCCAAGAAGGAATCTGCGTGGAAGAACGTACGTGCACTCCTCTCGTCCTTCCATTCGAGCGATAAGAATTACGGAAGCTTACCTTAAGGACACTTTGCTGCAAACCCTGTTTATCCCTCGAAACTAAAATATGTTCGGCCAACGGATGTTTGTCTCGTTTACTGCCTTCTACTTCGGCCAATGTTCCCCCAACCTTATACCTCGCTGCCTCCAAATACAGTAACATAGAACGCATCTGAAAGAAGGTAAGAGTTCAACGGGTTTCGAAGACGGTACACGACACAGCGAATGATGAATGAAAGAGCGTAAGAGCCAATCGTACATGGTGTAGTTTCTCCGTTACGTTTTGCGTGCTCTCATCCGCCGCGAATGCCGGTGTTGCGATGAAAGCTCGGTGAAGGGTTTCCAAGCCTTCCCTGCCGCGCCTCTCGCGCTCCAAGTCCTGTCTGATCAGATGAAGAACTCTTACCAGCGCTTGTTTCCGACGTTCTCTGTTCATCGCTAGAGTAACGTGTTCGGCATAAAAGTCTGGGAGCAATTGCTCGGCGTTACAGCCGTCGTTGCTCTCTACTCTGCGTATAAGATTCTTCAGGATTTCGATGTCTTGCGACACGTTACAGTTACGTATGGGAGCTGCCAAACGGTCTGCACTCTATAATAAGGAAAAGATGACGCGGACGATAATCACGGGACCTTGCAACGCGAAGGAGATAGAATTGCAGGTACGAACGCGTATATGATCCCTACGTACCTGTTGCAGACGGGGAGCTAGGGCTTGCAGATGGGCTAAATAAACGTTCGCGAGATCTTTAAGAGCGCTCAATCGTTCCTCTTCGAGAAGTTCCATTTGTTTGGCACCTTTCCTCATGGTGCTTTCGTACTCGAGCCTAGCTCTCTCGGCTCTCACGCTCACCGTGTAAAACTCCGTGTCCGCCCTACGGGACGAGTCCTCGGCCTTTCTCCTTCTCGTTTCGAGCTTACTGACCTCCTTCTCCGTCATATGATGGGCCGACGATTTGTTATTGCTCTGCTGACTCTGACTGATCGATTGCAGCCTCGCGAGGTCTTGCAACCTCTCGTTTTCCCGTGCACAAGCGAAACTTTGTTTCTTACTTTTTATCGCAATGTTACGCCACTCGTGAAGAGACTTCCCGGCCTTATCCACGGAATTCTCGATAGATTTCCTCGAACGTCCTTGAGCCTCTGCTACTCCTACCTGCGGATACGCAAACGCCTCCTTAACGCCTATCATCGCTTGTTTCAACGATCATCCGACGAACGCTTAACGATTCACGCCCGGTGCTTGCGTTTTCATGGGCGCAACCAGAGGAGAAAAAGAATCGAAACGAAGTAACGTATCGGTCGTGTCTCTGTTCGCTGAAGCTGCGTACGCGTGCGTTTTCTCTACGTGTGATTATTCGGTGCAAAGCAAGAACCTTGTTTAATTGCTGCGAATGACGGTCCGTTAACGGCGATAACGACTATCGATAATGCGCGACGATATTTCAAGGAATGATTCGAAGGGACGATGAAAAAGGAATTTTTACGAAATCCCACGCACTCTGATCGGTTTGGCGAGTTGTTCGCTAAGCGTAATTCCCCAGATCCTATGAGCTTCTGCGGCAGCCTCCATCTCCTCGCCGACGCATCTCCATGCTTCGTTCACACCTCCGCTCCCGTTGCCACCTGCGTTTCAAAAGCCATCTAAAACTGGTACTTGCTACCTCGACTTTCTTTACTTTGTATCACGTTGCTGAATCAATCGTTAAAAGTTAAAACGACGAAGAGGATACCTTGATCCTTCGCGCACGCCTTAGTCAGTTTGTTGCTCAGTTTGCTGAGTCCTTTGGCATAAGTCGCTTCTAATTCCGCTCTGAAATTAGAGAAGACAAGGAACAAAACGTTTACGATTCAACGCGAATACACGGCTATCATAAAATATATAATAAATAGCAAATGTAACAGGAATGCGGTGATAAACGCGTGCTGCGTGTTGAGAAGAAGCGATTCGATTAATAAAGAAGGAGCTCACCTTTCGTGTAGGATCGATGCCAATTCCTTGCAGAAATCTCCACCCTGTTTCACGTACCTTCGAACATCTTCGAATCCACCTTGTCCACCCTGCAACCAGAAACCGCGATTTTTAATTTTTCTCTCTTTTTTTCTTTTCTTTTTTTTTCTTCTTGCTTTCGAAACTAAAAGCTTGCAACCAGAGCTCGTTCTACGCTTGAACGATCGTGGAAAAGGATAAGGAGCACGCGGAATATAGCGGTAACCACGCGTCACAGCTCACGAGATGCAACGTTTCTAATGTCTTGCGAGCGAGTTATAACGATTTCTATCCGCGGCGTATTCTCGTCGACTCTGGCTTACGGATTAGCGGAAGGAACGACAATTACCATCAGTCGCACGAAAGTGGATATAAATTTATAAGCACCGAGTTTTATTTTTACGGTCCATAAGCGAAGCAAAAAGGATAATAAGGTTGAAGAGATATTTAGAATGTTAAATGCGAGCGTTACGAACAAAAGACGACAAGATAGACGTTGAGAAACAAGGGAATTAATTAAAAGTAGAAAGTATACGTATACCTATCTCTAAGAGTTTACTGCTCGCTAATCGAATGCTGCTGGTGCTCGAACGGGTAAACGTTCTTCGAGTGTTTAACGCGTTCCCTCCCTTGTAAAATTGCGAACATTAGGAAAGAAACGAGAACCACGAGACAACGAGTGGTGGACGTTAGGAACGGAGCAAGCACAGCCAAAGTTCTTGATACGTAAACCGGTCACGTAGGTGAGAAATTTGTCGTTCTTATTTCTGGTCAGGCGCAACTAGATTTTCCCGTGCATTACGTATCGTCTTATATCCGAGATATTTTCCTCGACCAACGACCAGAACGAAGAAAGGGTGTATCGGAAATGTCATTTACCGGTAGTTTCTGACGTTACGCCCGGCTCAACCTTTCGACTAACTTTCCGACTGGACGACTTTCCAAGCCACTGAATAGTAAAAATTCATTTTTGTACATTCTCGTCTTGTACGCTCTCTACCGAATTGAACCGAGCTGAATTCTGTTCGGCGTTTCCATTCGGGTTGAGTCTTATCACCGAGCAAGGTCGGATTCGCACGGATAGCTTCGCTCGTGAGACTCGATTAAATGAAATTTTATTTATTTTAGAACAGCGTAGAACGTAGGGAACGAAAGAAAATCCTTCGGCCGATGAAAAGCAAAAGTGGATAGTTGGCGAGGGAACGTACGTTACGCATTGATCACGCATTGGTTACGCAACGTTAAATGTTAGCCTAAATGCAGACGAGCGACTTTTGCTCACGCGATATCGTTGCGATCGTACGTCCTCCTTCGTCTTCTCGATTAAAAACGGCAAAGGCGGACATATCACAAGGCAGAATCACAACGACGTCGAGCCGCGTCGGGCCTTAGCGGGTCCGAGGGCCCGCAATGACATCGAATCTACGCGTCGCGTCATCGGTCAGAACGCATCGAGACGAAGGTGATGCATCAGATGAAAATGACCGTGAAATCGCGTCCGTGCGACTGTATTTAGATGCATAGCAAACCGGTTAGACCTATCGTCAATATCGTTTTGTAAAGAAACATAGTCTCCGCGTCTATTGTTTAAACGGTGTTAATTGAATCTGTTGTTCCATTCCGCAGCTTAAATGGTAGGAAACGCAAAAACTTGCGATGGATTTGGGTCTCGACGTTTTGCTAGCTACACGAGGTACTCGCACGACAAAGGCACGTTCCAGACGTGTGGAAGACGAGGGACCAGGGACGGATGGCGATAGACAAGGTGGCGTTCGTGGATTTTAAGAACCGTGCGCGCTTCAGGAATCCTTCAGGAGCGTCTTAGTAGCTGTGCGTAACACGCGCATCAGAGGATGATGGGTGGTGGATAAATACGAATTCAACGAACGCACGTTGAGAGAGAAAGATCGACGTGGAATAAGTTATAATTAAAGAATGAAATATTAGACAGAAGAATAGAAGCTAGAATTTATCCTCGAGCGATCGTGATTTAAGACGAAAGGAAGATCTTTTAGAGAAATCTTGATATCAACCGCGAACGCGTTAATCGCGACGATTAATTTGATCTATTGTGTTTCAAGATGAGATACGCGGCTACTTCCGCGTGTCGATTAACCTTCTACGCTAGCGTGTTCACGGTTGCGAGAGGAAGATCAATTATGCATCGCACGAAGAGAGATCGACTTTCTTACGATCCATCCACTTAGACAACGAGCAACGTTACACGTATACGAAGAAAAGTAAAATCGTCGAATGGATACGAACGTTCGTATGAATTTATTTGCAAACAGCGAAGAACAAATTTATGAGAGTTCGGTGAAACCGCGTACGCGAGAATAAAATATGTCGATGGCCTCGTACTTGTGGACATCGATGTGGAAACTTCTTCGAGTAAAAGGTTGATCGATAGGTCCGATCGGATATTACGCGTAGTGTAGTTAATTGATCGTCGAAGAAATAGGCTGGCACGTGCAACAGGTGGCACACGATTGTCTAGAACTCGTTACAGGTGTTCGTCCGACTGGATACCTTCTTCAAATGTACACAGATACGCGCTAGTCTTCCGATAAGACGCGAGAAAGGCGTAATTTTTCTCGGTATTATCTTCTAATCGAAATACATAATGGAAGGTAGAAACGGTGCTTCTTCGGAAGCTTCGGTGGAAGATAGTCGATCGTCCGGAGGAAGCGGCCTGGCCGCGATGCGGTGATCGCTTTCGACGAACGAAAACAGAGGTGAAATATCGAGAGATCGCGATCGATGTGTACGGTTCCTTTCCCTTTTACCTTCGAGATTTTCTCGGCTTGGGTTCACGTGACGCGGTGAAATCGCGGAGGTCGCAGTTACTATCGCCGTACCGAGCTATTAACGCGCACCTCTCACGAACCTCGTATACAGTTTCTCGCAGCTGCCTCTGCTTTCTTTCGTACGCTCAATTTTCCACGGGTAGCGGCAATTTCTACTCGTTTATCTGGTATCTTTAACGCGCGAACGATTCCTTCGTAGATGATAGAGAAAACAAACGGCAATGACACAGCCTGAATTCGTGGCTTCTCCGTGCGGATTAACGATGAGAACGACGTCCTTGTATGCCACGCACGAATACTTTCGCTTGAAGTATTTGTATTTATATTTGTATTCGCTGTTGGGAAGCTACGGAATCGAGACGCGGCGATTCCAGCTTTCTCGAGAACAGTGCTTCGTGGGTAAATTAAGGTTACTTCGAGCGGAAAGTTGGATAGGTCGCGCAAGCGCTGAAATAGTTTTCGGAACGAGAATAAGCTGCCGGTACGTGTCTATCTTTAGCTTATATAATGCATGGACAAAAAAGAAGAAGAAGAAGAAGAAGAAGAAAAAGAAAAAAAAGGAAGGGAAAAGAACGCGAACTGCGACCAAAGTACGACGAATAGCATTTTTTCAATTGCTACGATGTCGCATCATCGTATAATCGTACCGTATAAGCGTGTACTATGTAATACCTATAGACGTGTATAGACGTACCTAAGTATCAGCGAGCATGCAGAAAAGAACAAAGTCGGTTATTCTCTCCGCCCAACTTTCTCACACTTTCTTCGCTTTGATCGTTTCTTTGGTACGCTGTTTAGGCTCGTTGTTCGCGTCTACGTTAGCGCGAGCTGCGATCGCCGGAGAATAGAAGATTTTTACGCGTCGGGAGCGAAGGAAAGATTGTCGTTCGATGGCAGATTTTTCTCGGCTCGAGAGCGATCGCCTTGACCGAGCGGGCGTCTCATCGAGATCCGTGAGAAAGGAATTTCGTCGCTTCGGCTGAACGTAATCGCGTTACGCGATGGGTGGAACGAAATAGAAGAATGTACCTCTTCGGTCTCGTGAACGGAGACCGAGTGTAGAAGATGAGTGGAGGCCATTAACCCTCTGATTGACCCCAGCATTCTCCTCTTAATTAAGCCGGCTTTTCGAGCATGATCCCTGCTGTCGATCTCGGCAGCGGTCGCTGCATCGTGCCGCGTCTCGTCGATTTCCGTATCGGAACAGAGTTTGTCCATGCTGAAGGAAACCGGAACGATACTCGGCTCGCTCTTCTCGTTCAACACGTTCTCCGAGGTGGCGATCATTTTTCCCAAGCCGGTGGTTTTCGGTGGTGGTGCTCGGTGGAGGGCGACGTTCGTTTTCGACGATACGATCACGGTTTCGGGCGAAGATGACGAGCTTTTCAGGTGCTCTTGCGAAACGGAGGACAAACCGAATTCCTCGACCCTAGTGATCGATCCTAATTCCGGAGTCCTCGCCTTGGTCAGATCGTAGGACGCGCTGTTACCATTCGGAACGGTCACGGTACACGATTCTTCGGAAAGAGCACCGACGGCTTGCAATCTCGCGTGTTTGTTCACCACCTCGTTGATCCGAGACGTTTCGTCCCTTAGCCAGTTTCGCATTTTCTCCCAGGCCTTGCCCAGCCGAAGTTTCTGCAATTTCAGGACATTTGTTCTCGGTCGCGAGAAGAGACGAGGTAACCGAATATTCGACACCGGTGACCAGACCTAGCGATAAATCTTTCGTCCTAGCTTCTCCCGAGTTTCGAACGTTCGGAAAGTGGAAGATCGATCGGACGATTCGAAGCTTGGGTTCTAGGTTTATCGCCAAGTCCGATCGTTACCGTGTTCCAGCGACGCGACTAATACCTTTGGATAACGTTCCTCTCGGCGGGCCACCGCGTTCGAGAGAGAGTCGTTCGAGCACTCGACGTCCGAATAAGAGCAGCCCGCCGCTGTCGTACAAGCATCGTATCCGTCGTTTCGCGCGTTCGTTCCGTCGCGATGCCTTCTTCTTCGATTCGCTGGATCGCACGGATCCGTTTCTCCTTCCGAATTCGCCACGTTGATCGCGATCGTTGGATCGCTCGCTCTCTCCGCGGACGCGACCTCTTGGCGGGACGTACCGCGCGATTCCTTCGAATCCTGCGAATCGGTTACGTTTCGATGGTCGATTTCGTTTCGTATCTCGGCCGATTCCCCGTGCAATTTCGCTGGGCTCGTGCCGCGAATCTCCTCATCGTCCTTAATGGCTTCTGTCTCGCGTTCACTTTCTACCGCTTTCTCGCTTTCGATCTCGTCGTGGACGTACGAATTCCTAGGAAAGTCGTACAGTTCGTCTCGCGTCGGCGTATCATCGTCGTTCCCGTTCGTGGTCACGGTCGCGGTCGTCCACGCCGTAGTCGTTTCTCCTGTAACCGTAGCTCGTTCGACGGCAGCCGTTCGAGGTTTGTCGTCCGAATGTAGGAAACTGAAGCTGATCTTCGGCACTCCGTCATCGTCGGTTTTTACCGACGTGACCGCGGTCAATTCCACTGTGTTTCTGTGTCGGTTCTCTGCCTCCTTCTGGTCCCCGCGTTTCTCCGACCCTTTGTCATCCCGAGTATCGGTTGCCGGCTCTTCTTTCGTAGCCGCGACGCTCGTTCTTTCCCCGATCGGCTCGACGCGGCCCAACTTGGACGCATCTGGCGATTCTTGGCAACAATGTATTATTACGGGCGCGGGAATATCGTACCACACTGTCGTGGAATTTCCATTTACGCCGTTACCGTTGTCGTTGCCATTACCATTACCGTTCAACAACGTTAACTTCCTGACTGACTTTAAAGTAGCCCATGCGTGTCTCGCTTCTTCCATTTTTCTCTCGCGCCATCCACCATTCGAACGAATTACCAGCGTACGCTTCTACCAATCGTTCAATTCCTTTTCCAGCGGATCGTACAGTTTCACGGTAACCACCATTCTTCGCGTACCGTAAAATCATAACGAAGTCGAGCAACGCGACGTCTTAATTTTAACCATCTCTACGTAGATACTAGCACCAATCTTGGATAGCTACCTTGGATATCTGGCTATCTCTTACGTCGATCGCCGCATCCGAGTTTCTACAAGTACGCCTTCGTTTTTCGTTTATTCGTGCAATCTCGTTTTGCTAACAGACATGCACACAGTCCGACGATCACCGTTCGAGTTGCGAAACGACGCTTCGTAAGAAAAATCTCTCGTCGATCGATATCGTAATCGTTTTATCGCGATAGGCTTTCAACGACGTCACCGTACGAGTTCGAAACGCCTTGCCGATTAGCAAATACCTCGTTCGATCTCATTTTTCGACGAGGTTCGCCCGAGCTCGGTATACAGTGCCGAACAGAATGGTAAATTCGGTTTATCGTAAGTATCGTGCTCGCCGTCCGTCCAATCGAAAGCCTGTGTCGATCGACGAAAAAGTTCGACATAGTTTGGCGCTCGTTCGAGTTTAAACGCGTACACGAGTCGTTCCGTTTCGAGCGCGTTTCGGAAACGTGCGGCCGCTCCTTTCGGTCGATCTCGCGTTACGTAAACGGTTCATCGCTACTTCTCGCTCAACTTTGTCTCGTAATTCTTCGATGATCGTTCTCCCAACCGCTGCTCTTCCTCGGATCGACCTTCACCGATCGACCAATCTGTACGACACTTCCCTTGGACAGTAGGAACGCCTCGTACGATCAATCACACGCCTGATATATCTTTGCGCGCAACTTCCAATCGCATCGTTTACTAAATTTCCTCTTTCCGTACATTCAGTTCCTTCCAAGTATTCGTTTCGCGTTCAACGTCTTTCAATGTTACCGATGCAGGTACAATTCAACACGGACAATTTCATTCCCGTCGCGAGTGCACGACGACGCGACCAAGTAAGAGAGCCGCGATATCGAAAAAGGGGATACTCGTCGAAGGAACGACCGAGCGACCGTGTCTCGCGGGAGGATCGTGCGAATCGCCCGTTCGAACGCAAACTCTCGGACCCGCGACGCGTCAACTGCAGGTAAGGTGTGACGCGACGCTCCGCATTTGTATTCGCGTCGAATCGCAAATGAAAAGCGGTGATCGATTCAAGGTTAATTATTCGTTTGCGAGGAAGACGATCGTGTTGCGCAGCATTCGCCGAACAGAAACTTGCTCTCGTGATCGTGATGTTCGCGCGGCGACGTCTCGGTCGTGACTGAATTCACGCTGGAAGCCGTATTATACAACCGCGTCAAACAATTATATCCATATTATGTTGCGTACGCGCGTATTACACAACGGTGCAAACAGTGCACCGTACCGTACCGTATCGCAGCTCTACAAAAATAAGTCACGACCGTTTCGCGTGAAAATTTAATCTCGCGAACGGTACCATCGTGACGACGCGTTATTTACGTATATCTCGATGATGAAAAGCCAGTGTTTACCAAGTACCATTTCGAACAGTCTTTAACCCACAAAATGACGATTCACAAATTGGTACGAGTTATCGTCGATCGGAGAGAAACAGTGGCAGATCGAATGTTGCGTAGCACAAACGAGTAATACCTCGTCTGTGTCTGCGGTGGCTTGTGCAAACAGGCGAATCGTTATTTTTCCGTTTGACGTGTCCGCCGCCATTTCATCGAACGCGAAACGTTGGAATCGCGATTTTCGAAGGATCAACGCTTGGATGTTTCACACAGCGTACAACACGTTGCAAAGGTAACGCGATAACGCGACTTAACCGTTAACTGTCAACGCGAAAAAATTGCATATTTGCTGCGAGAGGAATGTCGCGATATCGGCTAACGCGAGCACTCGTAACGACAACTGGTACCACGACGACGAGACGAGAGAGGAAAACTGACGAGAAGAGAAGAGAGTAGAGGAGGACGTAGCGCGGTACGTCGCGGACACGATTGCACTAACGGCCGTTGTCGGCAACGTAATACGCAATACGCGTCGCAGCAGAACGTAATGCTCCGAAACGAACGCGAGCAAAAGTGGTAGAGGTTGTTTAAGCGAGTAATGCGAGTTTCTAGGCGGGAGGTTATTCTTTTTCCTCGTGACTTATATTTAGCTTGTTTCCGCGCGACACTCGCGCGTTACCGAAACATGGTGTGCACGTGCGGCCGACTCGCTCAACGACAACTGTCGCCGCTCGCCCAATCGACTATGTTTCTGCCGTATCGCGAAAGGATGATCCTACCTTTCCGCTATAAGATGCGATCGTTAACATCGGTCCACCGAAAAATCTTCTATAAAACGCCGCTTCGTTTCTCATCGCGTACAATTGCTCCCACGATGCTACACCGTCTCCCGCAACGATACTTCCAACCGGTTCTTAAATTCTACTTTCCGGATCTTTAACCTGCCTTTTTCGCGTCTTACCTTCTACGGTTTTTTTTTATCTTTTGCCTTTTCGAAGGAAACGCGTATTCTCGAAGCTTATCGATCTTCAATACGCGTTTGTTTCTCGCGTCGGATAGTTGTACCGCGTGGCATATGACGCTACGAGTAAAGAGCGGAAAGCGATGCTTGCCGATGATTTCCTACGCATTTTCAATAACCGATGGAATACGCAGCGTCGACGTATTATGGTAACACGCTCGGTAATTAAAGTAAAACCCGAGAACCTGCGTACATCGAAGGGAAACCCTGCCGTGAAACTTGCTCGTCTCGTATTTCAAAAGAAAAAAACAGAAGATGCAAAGGAAATATTAGGGTGTAAATATCGAGAGAAGGGAGAAAAATCGATTTTATTCGGGTCTCGTTGCACGAAATAACCGTTTCAAACCGTTTGTACTCTTGGTCCTTTACTGGTTGAAGAAGAGCGAAATAGAGGACGCAAGGACGCGGAGGACGAAAGCACGTATATAGTTTGTCATCCATCCGGTTGTCATCGACGGCCTTACTTACTTCGTTGACCCACTGGCCGTTATAGAAAATATACATAAGTTATATATTATAGCAGTTCATCGATCATGCATCGTTCTCCCGAAATCTCTGACTTCCAAACATTCTTTTTAAGGTATCGTCGTCTAACCAACGATACTCGTATCTTTTTCTCAATTTTATTATCGTTATCGTAGCTTTAGTGACCACGAAACGCTTTATCGCGTATCTACGGAAATATTCGTTCCATTAATTTCAAATTGGGACGAAAGAATCTACGTGTATCGATAGTTTGCGAAAATTGTTGAACGTTTCGTCGTTAGTTTTCACTCTGTTTTCAACGACGGTGTCGCACGATTGACAAGTAGAGGGCCTGTGACAAACCTATGCGAAAGGCATAGCGAGATAGAAGCATGATAAAAGTGTCCCTAAGTCAAACTTAATTTGCGATACGTCGATCGAAAGAATTTTCTAGGAAATTGGGAGAAACGATGATCCGAAGAATCGGTTAATAAACATGACAGGGAGTTTTTTATTATAAAAATATAAACGTTATGATAACTTGGATAAACAATTGATATTTTAAAACTATGCCAATTTTTTTAAATAGATTTTTCGCTCGGAAGATCTGGAAAAAATTCGACAATTTGAACAAAAGAAATCGATCGTAAACTGTAAATCGTGTTTAGGTCAACAGGCAACCTAATAATAGATAATAGAGCTGAAAGTCGGTTGAAATTCTCTGGATCGACGATATCGGAAATTTAATTCGATTTAGGGACCCTTTTGTCGTGCCCGTTCGCGACTACGTCGTTTATCAAAAAAGCCTTGCTCCGAGAAAAAGGAAGCGCTCGAAAGGAAAAGGAAGGATTAACGTCACTGATCGCGCGATTACGATGTGAATTCTAACACGTGTTTCGTATCCGGCAGATTCGCCAAAAAATACGACTTACGAAAGCTGGTCGACCGTGCGAATCGACGACTACTTACGGCGAGATCGCGAAGGATCTTTGGATGAACACAGTTCGAAAACCACTGATATTTCGAAAACATTTTACGACTGATATTCGCTCTTTTCACTGCATCGTACTCCGAATTTATACAATTTCGGTATCGTTGAAACCATATCGCGCATCGCGAGCCAGTATCCGATACCAATGTTGCGTCACCTACGGCACTTATTTCTTCTTTTCTCTTCTGTTGACTCGGTATTTCATACGTTTCGTTCCTTCCGGTCGAGTTCCATCTAAATATTCTGTTCGACGCGCTTTAAGGAGTATCGGAAGAAACGCAAACGAGAACTGAGACGCGAGAGTAGACCGGGCTTCCTGCGAAATCCGTACTGATAATAATATAATGTACATTCATCGCGAAAGCATGTTTTTGCTTATCTGATGATCCATTGTGTTATCCAGTGTGACGTTTCTTTCTTTCTGCACGATATATCGTACTCTCGTTATTTAACTAGCATTTGATTCGTTCGTCGCTTTCGTTTGTACGACGAATTCAGGCAAACAGTTATCGGTCAGTGATCGAACAACGATCGATCGTAGATACTTCGTAAGCTTTGTAATTTGTCGCTATGAATCAACGATAAAAACACCGTTGACGCGCTTATATTTGAAATAACGATTGCGTAAAATGAAACGTCGACGTCGTTATCGTTGCAGTAGCTACGTTCGATCGGACGGTGAACGAGAACAGAGTCAGAATATCGCGAGAAAAGTAAAAATGTTCCATCCAGTTTCTCATCTTTCGTCAAACTCGATTATAAAACGATATCGTCGAATCGGATACCTATGTTACGGTTTGTCTATACAATAAGAAAGAAAACGAGCCGAGTCGATGACGAAAAGTAACATTTCAGAAAAGTAATTCCTTCGAAAAGCATACGTAAGTATCTGTACTTGTTACGGGAAAACTGCCCGATACGCGAGAACCTTACGACGATATCATTTTTCTTCCGTCAATTTCGTTGATTTCGATCGACGACGAAGCGGAAAAGAAGCAAAGAGAAGTACTGGTTTCGTCTAATCGTAGGTTACAAACGTTGAACGTATATCTAATAGAAGCTGTACGTAATATTTTCCTATAGGTGTGTCACGGAATACCGTGACTCTGAATTCCTCGGCAACGAGTCTTCGCTTGTTTCTCGCTTCGTTCGCGGCTTTATAAAAGTCTTGCCTTTTACTTTCGATCGTAACCGGGATTGATTTCCCAGCTGCGGAAAACAAAATGGACAAAGTTCTGGATAAGACGCAAAGAACAGATACTCTATTTGACAAATAAAATTTCAAAAATACCGAACTCCCTCGGACGGTTTTATATTATTATACGGGATTATATCGATATAGGACGGTATGAAAGAAACAAGACGAATCCATTCTTTGAAATATAATTCGTATTGATACGCGTCCCGCGTAGAAATCGATACGAGTTCGCTGTACATATAGCGGTGTCTCGTAATGATACGGCGACGAGAATCAACCGGAAACGGCTCGTCAACCGGAACGAGGTTCTTTCACGAGCCACTCGAGTTGCGGACAACGTAACAACGTAAAAGCGCGCCTCGAATAAATTCAATTTTGAAATTATAAAAAAGATGAGCGTCGAAAACGCGGAACAAATTCTTATCAAGATCCTCTTTACTCCAAATTAGTAGCGATGAAAATGCAGGAAAGCTAAGCTGGAGTTTATTGGCACGGGGTATTCCGTCGTTTCGCGAGAACGTGGACGTAAAAAGAAAAAAAGAAAAAATAAAAGAACGGGAAAAGAGGAAAAAAAATAGAAGGGATGATAGACAAACGAGCCAAGAGAGGAATCCGTTCGATTCTCGCTCGCTCTTACACCGTTGCGTACATCGTAAGTAGGCGCAAGATAGAATAGTTGAACACCGCGTCTGGAATAGTTGACCATTTCGTTGTACGAATCGTACGGCTGTCCGGCATAATAAGATGCATGTCTCTGACGTAAGACTTTCACCCCTGAGGGCCCTTCTGGCATCCGAATCGTACACGCCGCCACCTACCTCTTTTGAAACTCAGTCAAACACTCTGTGTGTACACTACTATGCAGCGAAGAACCTAGTCGGCGAGTTCTATCCCTCCCTTCTCTTCTTTCCTTCTTTTATTCCTTCTTCCTCGTGCGAACACGCGCAAGTACCTGTTTCTTCTTTTTCATTCTCTGCAAATCTATCCTCTCTCTTGTATTCGATCGATAATTACGTAACGGAATATAAAAGTTTATAGCCACGATCTCCTGCCGATGTAATAACGTGGAAGCCGGCGAATGGGTCGGATTTACATGTCCATCTCGAAATATCGCTTTCTCTGTTCTTTGAAAAAACATTCGAAATTGACTCATATCCGTGATTATTCATCGTCGTATCTAACGCGTTACACGTACAACAGCTTAATCGTTGAAGGTAAAACAAAGATTTACCTTTTCAAAGGCGTAACCATACGTTTCAAAACAACGAATTCATCTCTAAATGATTGTCGTTTCTGCGATAAAACAAACAGAAATATTTTTCTTTCAATCGTATCGGCAATCGTGATAAGGTTCATAGAATCAAGGATAAGAATAACTGGAACGACAACGGTTTAACACCCGCTTGCTAATTAAACTTCAATGCCACTCGTTAATCGAGTTTAATTCGTCCCGCTAATTCGGCCACCGAAATATATATTCAGCGAAATATATCGTTCTAATTAATTGGTTTATTCGTACGCGAAGCATCGATATTTTTCGTTAGACGCGTTGATTTGAAACAACGAGATTATTATTTATGGTTAAACAACTACAAACTTCAAAATTCACGTTCCAATTTATTCGGTTTATTTTTATATAAGATAGCGTTGACCTAACGCTTGGATAATATCGCTAGTTCGGATAAATCGAGCGTTTTTAACGTTGAGCAAAGATCGAGCTCGCTTTACACGTGAATATTCGTTGAAAGGAAGGAGAGAGTAAAGGTAGAGAAACGAATGAACGAAACACCATTTTGCTATTTCATGTCATATTCGATAATCATATTCAATAAAATATCACCAAGTTCCACGATAACTACGGTCATGGGTAATTATTGCACGATGAAATAATAACGTGTCATCGTTATATAGTGATTTTACGCGAACCACCCGCGCACATTTATCTTCCTTTCTCTTCCTCCATGCATCTCCTTCTTTGCAGAGCAGCGAATATCGCAAGTAATTAATAATTGTACAACAGGTATTGATACGGCATCGATGATAGATATTCACGTGCAATATCGGGATTCGGCAAACGATCGATTTTTCTCAAGATTCGAGGCCCGTATCCAACAAGCAGATTCCGAGCAAATTCGCGATTGGTAACGACAGCTTGAGATTATCGTGATTCCCTTGTGATTTCGGGTTAAATATTATCACATGTTCAAATATTGTAAATGTAAAGTTAACGATGCACGACGATACAAGCAGACGAGAAAGCGTATGAAGCGAGTAAACAATTTATGTGTACATAGAGAAATTTTTACGAAACTGGGTCGAACTTCCTATAATTAATGAAGTATAAAGGTATATAATTTGGAGACGCAAACTATCTTAAATATCATCTACAATCTACAAGATAGATATGATTACGTGCATACGTAGGAGACGAAGAAGATTGCCACTTACCGCGTACTTATCTTTGTAAAAAAGCGAACTGGTCGACATGGCGTTAATCCCGAAGCAACAAGTTGCACGAACCGCGAAAAGTCACGGTTTCATCGTCGATCTCCGTTATTTCTGTTGCAACTTCTCCAGGTATCCATTGAAAGTAATGCACACGCGCGCACGCGCGCGCGTCAATTAATCCTTTTTACGGATTAACAAAAAACGATCTCGAAGTTGATCAGAACGATAATCAAAAGTAGCGAGATGCCCGCAGAAACCACAACAGCGACAGCGTATCGGAAATGCGAAAGTACGTTTACGCGGAAATAGCCACCTGCACGACTGACAAACAGGACGAGTCAGAGCTGCGAAAGAAACACTGATACACCGTGTGCATGTCCTGTTAGTTTATGGCCACGGTTACGGCAAGAAAGGTAGTATCTTTCCCTCCTCCTCTGCCGCGCTGACCTACAATCTAACGCAAAGGCTCTCTCTTTTCGTTTTCTTTTCCTTCCCTCTTTCATCTTACAACTCACTCTCTCTCTCTCTCCCTCCCTCTCTCTCTCTCTCTCTCTCTCTCTCTCTCTCTCTCTCTCTCTCTCGTCTCCTCCCGCCATATCTCTCACTCTTTCTCTCTTCCTCTCGCTCCACCTCTCTCTCTCTTACACACACGCACACACACACACGCGCGCGCGCGCGCGCGCGCGGTCACATCTGTCTCGAATTTTTATGCTACCATTGCATTAATTACTTTACTTTTTTCTTCTATCCGAAAAAACGATTTCTCCCAAGTAATAAAAGTATATCGCAGACGAATGTTTAAAATTGAAAATCCGTTCATTGTCATGAAAGTACATATTTATTCATAATCTTTCAATACGTAAAAAGGATTTACAATATAGAATCTTTTTTATACGATAAATGAAAAAATAAGATAACGTTAATTTTCTATTCTACAACGTCTTAATTTTGCATTTGTAAAAACGTTTTGAAAAATTAGTTTTAATATTGACTTGTTAAAGAACAACAAGAATCGGATAACCATTTATTTTAACGTCTCAAAATACAAACGAGAAATGAAGTAAGTTAAAAATGTTTTTACTTCGTTAATCTTGACAAGTAATCCCACTATACCACATAATAGCGTGAAATTTATTTATAATATCAGAAATTATGTTGCGTTTCAAGATTACCAGTCTTAGTTTGGTAAATAGGGATTTTTCAAATTTCGATTCCGGAAACAAGAGAATTCGACATCGAAAAAAGCAACCAATCGCCATTTTGTTTGATCGATAGTTGAATCTCGAAACACTCTCGAATCACGGATCTACGGCGCGATACGTAAGCGCTCTGTGTTTGTTTGCTTCTTACGGAACGAAGCTCTCGAAATATGACTCAAGAAGGCCAGTAAGTACATAAGAATTCACATAAAATGTTCTTTGATTGTGTTTCTCAATCCTGAAATTCCTTCTCATTGTTATTATCATGAAAAGAGTAAGAGATATTCGAGAAAACTACTCGAATACCGCCCCGTGGCTTTCGAAACACCGCCATGTTGTAAAGACGGCTTTATTGATTCTCGAAATTTCTGGAAAAGAATTGCAAGAAACTATCTTACATCCCTATTTTCTTGTTTTACAATGCACTGTTTATAAATTCTTAATAATAATCATTCCGTTGATAATGAATCTTCCATCCTTTCGTTTTTTCTTTTTTCAGATAATCGAATTGCAATGCTCAAGTTTTTAATAGTTTGTATTTCTACATAACTATCGATATATCTGAGACGCGAAAAATACATTGTAATATTTTATATGCTTTTACCGAAATGCATTTCATGATGTTATATTATTTTTATTCTCCTCGATCGTTTTACAATAATATAACGTTTTATCTACAATGACTAGCGACTTTTGCCAGAAACCATAGAACTTTACTCCTAACCTTTACCTAAGTTTTATAATTACAATGCTATTTTCCGTACATTAATATTGCTTCATTTCCTGCATTCCGTTAAATATTGCATTTCATTTCTTGCATTTGAATAAATTTTTCATTAAAAGTTATCCATGAGTGCTTATACATGAAATAAAATTAATATTAATTATACAAATTTGCCATGCATGTGTACGTTTCAGCATAACGTGCGTGTTGTACACGTATTTTGTGCAAAACTGCTCTATATAAATATAAACAAATGCATGATATAAATAATTTTTGTTTTTATCAATTGGCCTTTTTTTATTCAATGTTTTTTAATTTATATTTTATTTATATTTTTTAATTTACTACTTATAATTTAGTTTCTTATACATTATTTAAAGTTGTTAATTGTTCGACAATTTTTCAGATTGCCTCCCCCACCTGTTATGTGGGCTCAGAGGAAAGAAATTTTATTTGTCACTATCTGTCTAGAAGATTGCAAAGATCCTGTAATTAACATCGAACCACAAATGATATATTTTAAAGGAGTAGGTGGAACTGAACAAAAAATGCATGAAGTAACGATTAACCTATATGGAGAAGTTATTCCAAACAGAACTACTCAAAACCTAAGAGGAAGGACTTTAGAGTTAGTTCTTATTAAAAAAGAAGAAGGTCCATACTGGCCAAGATTAACAAAAGAAAAAACGAAAGCCCATTGGTTAAAAAGCGATTTTAATAAATGGAAGGATGAAGATGATAGCGACGATGAAGGTGGAATGGAAGGAAGTGGCAACGATTTGGAAGAAGTAAGAGATTATTGTGTTTAAAGTAATTTATTCGTTAATAAAAAAAGAAAAGGATATTACAGTTACTGTACTGTTATTTATCTACAGTTTGATAATCTATATTACCACTATATTTGCAGATGATGCGACAGATGGGTGGTCTAGGAGGATCGGGAGATAGTAAACCAAACTTCGATGATTTAGATGCTTTAGGAGATGAAGGTGATGGAATGGATAGCGATGACGACGATCTACCCGATCTGCTGGAATGAAGACATTATGACGCTACTTTAAAATTATCTTCATTAAAAAAGTAAAAAAATTTCGAAAACAAATGGCGACCTAAAAATAGTGCACCACCAGGCAATATTTCAGTAGGCCGTGCTATTTGTATTTTCAATTAAATTTGCTAATGGCCCATATTGCAATAGCAAACAAACAAATAAGGTGCACGAAAAACTGTCAACATAAAAGAATACAGTGGTCAAGAGAAAAGAAACAGTAATATTCTTTTTAAAGATTGTCCAATCCTTCTTTAATTCGTAATTCATATATTAAGTTACGATTGACATCCTTTTTTTTAATAATGATTACTTGTGTATAATATAACGGAGATAAAATAATGAAAACGACTTAAATTATTTGTGGAATTCTTTATTTCAGGAAATCCCATTAAAAGAACTTGATACATACAGTGTATGTATATAAAAAAAGAATTTTTATCAACTAGTTAGCGCAAACAGCTTTATTTTGTCTCTTTATAAGCTCGATATATTTTTGTTTACATTTACAGCAACATGTTTAATTTTCAGAATTATACTTAATTTTTCATTATTCTTTAATAAGTACCACAACAATTACAAATTTAATTTTCAGAATTATACTTAATTTTTCATTATTCTTTAATAAGTACCACAACAATTACAAAATAAAGTATCCGTGTTCTATGCTATTTAAATATAAGGAAATTATAGAAAATAAAATTCTCTTTTCATTTATCCAACGATACTGGAAGCGCCGCGCAATGCTAAATATCCAGCCGTTATATCCATTGGTAGACTTCGGACTGTTGCAAATTCTTCTGCCGTTGCATAGTATAATTTAGTTTGTGGATCTGTATATCGTGCCTGTAAAATAAATGTAATTTATATATCAGTTTGTGCTTTAATGACTTGACCAATGATACAAACGTGGAAAGTTACTTACGGGTAACCCAGAAATATCAGAATATTTCTTTGCTGGCCTGAAACTTGGCGGTGCATTAATAGAACTATCTGAAATTTCCCAGAGTGTTATAATATTTATTTAGAAAGTATCTAAAATATGATTATCGAAATTACAGTTCAGTTACAGATTATGAAATATATCGCAAATAGATGTATCGCTAAACACATAAATTGATTTCTTTTAGTTCTTAGTTAGTTATTCAAATCATAATACATATAAATTCTTTGAAAATATGTAACATTAAAATAGATTCACAATAAATCGTACAATGCACTACTTCTACAGGCCATGGTAAAGTGCGTTCTTGAGCCAGCACTTGTTTTAATGAGCGCCAAGTCCGTTTCTTTCCAGTGGTACTAGTAGATCGAAATTTCTGTTGAAAAATTGGATTCTTGTAAACTGGTTGTGATTTCTTATTAAATTCCACTACTTCTTCATTTACCATTTTTTTTATTTCACTTAAAACACTTATAAACCTCCTACAAAAAATATATATTAATGAATATAAGTAATCATTCGCATTTACTCGAAATAATTACATAAGGCTGTATTATATATTACATCAATGAACAAATTTATATTAGAGATATATTCATAAATTTTCTTTATACATGATAATATCCAAAATCATTTCCCTCTTGGATTATATAAAACCAATATCTTTTCTACATCACATCCTAATATACCAGAAATTGTATGCATCATAGTTGTGTTTATATGTTTAACTAGAACCTTGGCCCATCGACTCAAAATAAGTACAGCTGCATAATAGTCCTTTGAACCTCTAAAGAAAAAGTTTCATCCATTGAAACATTTAAATTTATATATTATGTTCGTTTTTCATAAAATACCTCTGAAAATCAAAATGGTATTTATAACCATGTACGAGATATTTTTGAACAATAACTGGTAAATTATCTTCAATTAAAACAGCACCCTTTTCACTTGGTTCAATTAAACATAGAATTGCATGATGACAAAGTACTTGATTATATTCTATCTGATTCTTTGTATCATGATTATATTTTGAATTCTGAATGATAGATACAAAACTAAATTAAATACAAAGACATATTAAATCAATTTAAAATAAAGGAAGATATATGCATAGTATAACCTTTGCGATATGAAGAGTAACTTGTATGTTTCTTTTCATATATTCTACATCTTTTACATGCAACCATAAAAATTGTTCAATCATTTCTATTTGTTTGTTTGTGATATTTATCATAATGTTTGGTAAACTGTGCCTAAGGAAAGATGTTTTCTTATCGTTATCTGTTACTAAAATGTTATCACTTCTGTGATCATTGGATATAGTTGTGTTACGATAAAATAGTTTAAAATTTTCAAGAGCAGCCTTTTTAAATTTATATCTTTTATAATTAGAGAAATTTACATATTTTCGTTTGCATCCTGAAGAGGACAATAATTTTCCCTGTGACTCACTCAATTTATTTGCTAAATTTGTTCCTAGTTTCTTATTATAAGTTACAATTTTGTTCCATGTTTTAATTTCTCTCTTTTTTATACTTCCATTATATTTCCATCTTAGCTTTATTTTCTGAAGAATCATTGTATTAATATTCTTCAAATGGGTGGTTAAAATTTGTGCATTATTTAAATAAGTAAGTTTATCAAAGAGATTAACATGCTTCTCCATGAAATATTTTATGTTTTCTTCGCTAGAAAAATCCAAATCTTGCTGTATATTAATATCTTTTATTTCCTCTGCAGAATATAGTTGCTTCGCTATATAAGATTTATTCACATTTGATATATATGTAATCTTGTTAAACCTCTTGCAGGCATGAGATTCAATTCTTAAACCTAAATTCTGTATAAACGTGTGTATAAATTTATCCATATTGAATTTTAATATCTCAAACATGTTACAAAATCTCTCAATTATGAATTATTTATAATAGTAATTAAATGTTAATATATATAAATATTTTGAAACATTACGTATAATAAAATATTATAAAATTCTAATTTGTCTATATTATAGAAACATTGACAAAACATTATAAACAAACCTATGCAATTGTTTCCTTGTCCAATTTCACAGCAGTGCACAACATAATTACTTCCAATAATTTAATATTTTAGCAATTATTTATTTGTTTTTATTATATATATATTTGTTTATATATTTATTTCTTATAAATCATATTATTTATTTGAATTATAAGAAAACATTAAAATGTGATTCAAAGCTTTTTGATAAAATGCTTAACATGTTTAATTTATTTCTTCGTGGGGATCTTGCTAAATTGTGTCAGAAAAGTATCTTAAATAAAAAACTCCTTAAATATAGTAAGTATACGATATATTTCGTTTAATTATGATAAATAATCATGAAAAAAAAGATTGTTAATGTATCAGAGTAATTTAAAAATGTTTCATAACCTTACAATGGAACATTCTTAAATACTTTTATCTAATTCAACGACAGTCTCAAAGATTGTTTATAAATAATTAAATATTAAGTTTATAGATTTTGTGTGCTGTGTATTACAGAAATTTAAAATTATTTCGAAATACATAATCTTTATTTGTTACTCACCATCGATATATCGAAATGTTGTTCCGACTTGGTATACGAACTTAAAAATTTGAAGTTACTAAATACTAATAATAAGTATTACGTAAAATATCATTATCATTTCTTAATTCCTAATGTTATAAATCTTAGTTTTATAATATTTCTAGATCTTATGTAGTACAATTTATTTACTACTTTCATAAATTCGAGTGATAAATTCGAGATATTCTAACATATTCACGATTTCACTGCATAAGATATTTTGAAATTTTTAATTACTTATAACATACCAGTATTAAATATTTAATTATCTGTAAATTACAAATTTTGCAATGTTTATATCATGCAATATTTTTAATATCTGATTCCAATATCAGATTTATTGTAGGAAAATTTTAATGAAATTTAAATTAATAGTCTTGCCTACTTATAAAAGCTTGAGATTAAATGTAAAAGTATATTTGTTAATGCAAAATTGAAGGATGTATAGAAATAACGTAAGTAATTTTATTTCTACGAATAAAATAATTCCTGTAAACTGTATTTTATTGAAGTATAGTCCGCGAAAGAGAGGGGAGTAAGAAATAAAGAATGGTGGGGGTTTCATAAAATCAGTTGGGAGGTACGTGAACGTGACTAAATTCACCTTCTGGTTTGTTGAAGGTCGAAAGTCGAAAGAGTATTTTCGAAATTTGTTTTAGATTCACAGGAAACTTGTAAATCCATTATTGTTAATTATCTTCGTGTATCTGTACATTGTAATATCATGGGCCGAAAATTTTTTGTCGGTGGTAATTGGAAGATGAACGGTACCAAGAGTGAAATAGATGGTATCGTTGCCTTTTTAAAAAACGGTCCACTTGATTCAAACGTTGGTATGTTTGTTTTATCTGCTGCTTTAATATTTAATATTCTATATTTTCTAATTTTTAAATAATTCCTAAAAAACGATATATCCTATATAGTTGTCCATAAATTTTATTTTTAATAATATTGATAATATTAATTTATATATTTTATTATAATTCTAACAATATAATTATATCAGAGATTGTTGTTGGCGTACCATCAATATACTTAACGTATGTTAAGAATATATTACCTAACAATGTTAGTATTGCTGGACAAAATACATACAAGGTTGCCAAAGGAGCATTTACAGGAGAAATAAGTCCTGTCATGCTTTTGGACAATGGAATCCCATGGGTAATTCTTGGTCACTCTGAGCGTAGGAACGTCTTTGGTGAAACGGATGAATTAGTAGCAGAAAAAGTAGCCCATGCTTTAGAAGCTGGATTAAAGGTAATATAAATTTTGATTATTTTAAAACCTAATACCTAGTAATATAATCTCAACATTAATAAATGGCAATATATTTGACTTAAAGGTGATAGCATGTATCGGAGAAAAATTGGAAGAGAGAGAAGCCGGTAAAACAGAAGAAGTAGTCTTTAGGCAAACTAAAGCTATTGCAGATAAAATCAAATCATGGAACAATGTAGTTGTTGCCTATGAACCAGTCTGGGCAATTGGAACAGGCAAAACAGCTACACCGCAACAAGCTCAAGAAGTCCACGAAAAGTTGAGAGATTGGTTCTCTAAAAATGTCAATCAAACTGTAGCAGAAACTGTTAGAATCATCTATGGAGGTTCAGTAACGGCAGAAAATGCGAAAGACTTGGCAAAAGAGAAAGATATAGATGGATTTTTAGTTGGAGGGGCATCTTTAAAACCTGACTTTGTACAAATCGTCAATGCTAAGCAGTGAGATGAAATATTCATTATGCAAGAATGTTATTCATTTAATTAATATATACTCTAAGGATGTGTATATTATAAGAAGTACTGTAAAGGATTAACTTATATATTTTCTTGTTGTTTGTACAGAGAAAGATCTAAGTCATGTTGCTGTAATGAAGTATTATTACTCTGCAATTAACAGTAAACTTTACGCCTTACTTTATTGTTCTTAAAGAGCATATACTTCTCGTAAATATATAATCAGTAGTAACTCAATAAATGTTGAAATAAAATGTAAGTTTGACTGTTTATTTTGCAATAATTTTATCAATCCAGTTCGTCAATTAATCCTTTAACTATAACAGTTTCAGGCATAGATTTATTAGCAACTCTTTTAAATTCTCCCAGTTTTGTTTTTGCACAAGCAATATCAGATAAGCATTTAAATGTTCGTGGTTCCCAAACAGCCAATGTTGATAAAGATTTACGATTTAATAAAATATTACATCTGCTTAATCCTTCCAATAGAATCTTTATATTACTATTATGTTCCTTCGCTGCAGAATTTATTCTGGTTTCCCAAAGCTGTAACAAAGAAGAACAATTATTTATATGAAGTTCTAAAAGAAAGTTACTTTCTTTTATAAATTACCTCTTTCATATCTTGTTTTTTCAGATCTCTTCCAATCGTAGATTTTAGTAATGCTCTGTGTACATTTCTAATGGCTATACTATAACAATTTCTTCTCCTTCCAATATAATGCTAAAAATAAAAATAATTAGAAATTTGTATCATAATTTTCTCTATTTTGTTTCGAATAAGTGTACGTATATATTTACCGCAGCGAGCTTAAATATTTGACGTTTTCGCCAGAATTCATCGGGACCTCGACTTCTTACAAATAATTGCGCAGTTAAAAATACCATTTTTCTTCTAAATTTGAAAATATAATAAAAAATCAAATGTTTATTTGATATTTATATGATTCTGATTCATAAATACATAACACGAGCTACAATTCACATAACCAAGATAACCCGGCAAATCCATGAACTTACAAACGTAATAGATTTAAACATAATACTACCAGATATAATGAAAAATGAATGATAATGCAGTACATCAACACACCACCAGTAGCAGAAACGAGTATGAGTAAGTGTTATTCTTCTCTTTCAAAGAGACGTCTCTGATGGCATGTAGAATTATATATGCTTGATGTTAGCTGTATCAGAAATATATATATCATCCTCTTACAGCGAAGTCAAAATTTTCTAAATTTGATTTTTTGAGTAAATTTGTTTTATTTTTCTTTCAGTACATTAGTATTACACTGAAAAATAGCGTTTTCAAAAATATTCTGCTTTATAGTAGTAGCCTCTGTGTTCTTTCAAGCTCTAAACAAGCTTAGTGTATTACCATTATTGTATTGTTACTTCTGATTGTTACACGTAAATTCAATCTTTTAACATATAATTAGAAATACAAAAAGATATTCAT
This sequence comes from Bombus haemorrhoidalis, assembly GCA_014825975.1. NCBI lineage: Eukaryota > Metazoa > Arthropoda > Insecta > Hymenoptera > Apidae > Bombus > Bombus haemorrhoidalis. The sequence goes on along the minus strand of CM026172.1, from coordinate 11,898,010 downwards.
ACAATTCTTAATCGCAAACTAGAAATTTGCACATTTATCATTTTAGCGTAAGGAAGATTATCAAATAGTTGTGGCGAGAAACCTTTCTTAGTAACAAATAATATAATCGATTGTCGATTTTTGGAATAACGAATCGACCATAGGAAAATCGATTCAAAAGACCGATCTTTTAACCGAAAGAATCGATTTCTCTGAAAAATCAAATCGGAATTGAACACCTCTGGTTCCCAACTAAATGGCTTGTGAAGTCATGAAGTTGTTTGTCCGTATATTGTGATAAGATATATTTTATCAAAAATAATAAATAATAAATAAGATTGAAAAGTGAACTATACTATCGAAACTTGTATAAATTTTTTTTGGCCACATTTTTTGTATTGTTCTAATGAAAAATTTTAATATGAGAAATAAAAGGAGGTAAACTAAAGATTGTCTTGAATGAAATTGAATCGTTTGCGGTCGTACTTCAATTTCAGGGATTAAAATTTTACCATTCGTAGAAAGATTGGTTGTATAGTTACTCTCAGGCACTCCTTGTGTCTGGTTCATATGTATACATACTTTTCGAAAATACATAAGATTCCTAATAAGATTTGTATAAGTTATCATGTGTAAGGTTACATTATTAGTGTTTGTTCAATGAAAATGAATTCCGACCAGCATAATAATCATATCGGGACTTGGTACGACCGCAAAGGGTAAAACTCAGTAATAAGTGCATGTTTCTACATACTAAATGTATAGGTTGTATTCCTTTTATTAATAATGTTAACAGCTTTTTATTTTTATTACAAAATGTATATTTGCTTGATTTCTTTCAGTACAATAAAGATAACAGAAATGAACGAAGAAACAATGAATTTAGAAGATGTAGATATAAATGAAGTCATAAATTCTGAAGAAGAGTACTCGGAAAATGAACGTGAATTACTTAGAAAAGTACGAGATAGACAGTCTTCGGAAAGTTACGATAGTGATTATGAGGTATATGGATTACACAATGCAAATGAACAGAACCAAGATGATACAGAAAGTGAAGTCCAGACAGATTCCATGGAATCTGATATTGAAGGATTACAAGAAGATTGCACCTTACCAAATGAAAAAGCCTGGGGAAAAAAGAAGAAAGCTTATTACTCTACTGATTTTGTGGATCCTGATTATACCAATATCAGCCAAAAAGATTTAGCTCAAGCAGAAATGGAAGAAGAGGAGGCTAGAAATATTCAGAAGAGATTGGCGGAGCAATTGGATGACGTTGATTTTGGACTAGATCTTATACAAACAAAAAATGATGATCAAAAGGCATACGAGAGTACAGAACAATTTGTAAAGACAGATCTCAGTAAACTTAGCAAAAGACAAAAGCAAATAATGATGCAGAAGGAAAGTCCTGAATTCATAGTTCTTGTAAATGATTTTAAAGGTATGATATACATTCAATAAAGTATATAAAATATATTTCAAAAGGGAAAACTAAAAAATTAAATATTTTTAATATGCATTTTATGATTTAGATCACATGGCAGAAGCAAGAGATTCACTGGCACCATTTCTGAAGTTAATTAAAAATGGTATTCTCCCTAATTGCCCCACAGTTTCTTTCATAAAGACAAAGTACCATCTTTTATTAAATTATTGTATCAATATCTCTTTCTATTTAATGCTGAAGGCAAAAAGATTGCCTGTTAATTCTCACCCAATTATAAAACGTCTAGCACAATATCGTCAGTTATTAAATCAATTGGAATCTGCACAAGGAAATTTAATACAAGAAATACAGGAAATGTTAAGAGCAGAGAGAGAAGGGAAAGTATTGTATAATATATTAAATGATGATAAAATAAACATCAACAAACAAAAGACATATTGTTTCAAAGAAAAAGCAAATAGTGTAAAAGGATCTACAGATGAAATCATAAATGCGGATTCTTTAGAATCTGAATCGAAGACGGAAAATGTAAATGAAGAAAAGGATAATAGTAAAGAGAAGATGGAAAGTACCGACATGCCAGACCTTGTAGTTGAAGATCAAGGAAAAAGAGCAATTACATATCAAATAGCAAAAAATAAAGGTTTGACGCCATATCGTAAAAAAGAACAACGCAACCCCAGAGTAAAACATAGAAATAAATATCGTAAAGCTAAAATTCGTAGGAAAGGAGCGGTATGTATTTATTTATTTATTTATTTTAAATGATGAATACCGTTGTAATACAATAACAACTTTTTCATTTTTCAGGTAAGAGAAGTAAGAAAAGAAGTTACTCGTTACGCTGGAGAGATATCGGGTATTAAAGCTGGCGTAAAGAAAAGTATCAAATTGAAATAAAAGATTGGGCTATATTAAGATTGTACTTTGTTTCAAAACTCGTAGAATTGTCTTTTTATTTCCTATTAAAATATATATTTCTATTTATGTATATAAAATATGAATACAAACTTTTGCTTATTACATAACAATGGATTCTATGGCTTTTTTTCTCTTGTCATTATTACATTAGTACCAAGATTGAAAGAAAATATAAGAATGAGCAATATTTAAACAAATAGTAATACATAAACACAACAAATGCTTTATTTTTTTCCTTTTATATGTGCGAAATCATGGCATATATAACAGTAGATACATAAGGGAATATCATTATGTATGCTACAATGATAAACATCAAAGTTCATATGAAATTAACTTACATTTCACTGTTTCATTGCTTGTGTATTTCTTATGAAATATGTATTTCGCAGTACTTAAAAAAATTGCAAACATAAATTTAATGGAACCTTAAACTTCTAATTTTGCCAGTATATCCGACTCACGGAATAAATGAAATTCTTTATTATCTTCAAGTTCTACCTTAGTTCCACCATATTCTGGCAATAATACAACATCACCAACTTTGATACTTAAAGGAATGTGTTCTCCTTTCTGAAAATGAATATTGTTCTTTTTTTATTTTTATATTTGCTACTTATGTATATTATTGTAAATATTAAATACTTTTTACATACATCATTTCTTTGTCCCGGTCCAATTGCCACAACAGTTCCTTTCAAGACTTTTGCTTGAGCTTTTTCTGGTAAAACGATGCCACCTTTTGTTTTTGTTACAGCCTCGGCTCTTTGTATAAGAACTCTATCAAATAGAGGTATAAGTCTCTTAATGGCATTAGCTGCAGCCTATTATGAAAATATTAACATAGAACATATATAAGGAGATTCATAATATTTAAATTTAGTTTTACAATATATATTTAAAATCAATTACTTTAAGATCGTGCATGGCGTAATTTTACGAAATTTTTCGTACTGTATAAAATTCAAAAAACGTTTAGGTTACTATTCGTCTACTTATTTTCTTGCAAATGATAAAATTAATAGCAGAAATGCAATTATGTAAAAATACAGTAATTAACTCTCTATCTACGAATAATTTCACTAAAAAATTTGCGACATTAAATCATAAGCACACGATGGAAATTATCATCATACGTATATATTTTTGTTTTATTAACTGTTTTGTAGTCACTTGTTTTTCTATCTCTAATAAATAAATAAGGAAAAAGGAGGGCATTCACTATACCGGCCACGCGACAGGACTTATAGAATCGAATATCATTGAAATTACTATACTAAACAGAAAAACATCGAACAATACAAGTAAATTATACATGATGTCAAATACATTCATTACATTTTTTAAATTGAAAAATAATTTAACAGGGAATATATAATTTCAATCACTATTTTGAAGGTTAACCTTACAAATTTTTGAAACATGTGAAAATGTTGAGTTAATGAAGAAAAATTCCAACATAGTATGTAATTTAAGATAAGATTTATGTCTTTCTTACCATTGTTTCTAAAATTACAAATTTCTACGATAGACAAAGATCGTACACTCGCTGTTCAACCACGTTGTACTACCTATGTGCAGCAGCCGAACAATTCTCTCCGCTTTTCTCGAAGATTCCCAATTCCCCTCTATACTTCTTTGCCCCACCATGCGTTTATTGATTTCCTCTTGGAATAAGAAGCCAGCATACACGTTATATAACAACTAGACATTATACGAGATATAAAATCTGGCACAAGATGGCGCTGGAATATTATTGAACATATACAGTATAGTAACTTATATATATACATCCTTACATTGTGTAGAAGCTATATATCTTAACAAAAAGTTATTATGATAAAATATAAAAAATAAATTATTATTGAGAAACGAATTCTGAACTTTTATTTGTATGTTAATTATAATCGAATAAATGATATTGGTAACAAACAAGTAAGGTCATTGGTAAATAAATAAAATTGATATCGATGTGAATATTACGTAAATTTTAAAATATATGTTTTTAAAGTGGCTAATACGCTTTTTACATGGCTTTCTATATACTATTAAAAACTTTTAAACATCCTTTTTCTTGTACAATAAGCTTCAATTATTCAGCAAATTACAATACTTAGAAAAATATCTTAATTACTTAATATAATTTGAAATAAAATGAAATGAAATTGATATTTCGTTTTATTATATTTGAAACTATTTTGAAGTTGTTTATATTTGATTTGGATATAGAGAATTGTATAGTAAGAAGTACGGAATAAACTACCGGCAAATCGACGAATATGATTGGTGAATATTGGACGATTGCATCATATGCGTTCTCGTACATTCTAGAAGCTGTAACTCTTATTAAGAATGAAATTTGTTGATATGATTAGAGAATTAAACGTTGTTAAATGAAAATCTAGGAATAATTTCTAGATTTTTGTTTCCTATTTATACTTCATATCGATTACATTTGTTGGAAATTTTAAAAAATTTCATAATTGAATACAAGAAGGTTAAGTTAGAATAAAACGATAAGGGAGGGGGAGAGAGCATTACCCATGTGATAGCGCAAGTAAGCTGAAAGCTCTCTTACACATTTCATTCTACTGGCGAGACAACGTGTGGTCACGCTGTGCCGATTTTCAATTATTTTTGAAATTACAATCTCTAATCAACGGCTTTTTCTCATTCACTAGTTAAAGGTAAATACTTTTTTCGTAAATTTCATTTCCTTCTTGCACATAAATATATATTAATTGTTTAAAGGTATTAACCGGTTAATCTTGGACCAATTCAGTTTGCTTGTATCTATTATACATTTTATATTTTTGATCATTATAGAGCAATATGTTCTGTTCTTACAATGATTTCTTTGTATTTGTCATTTTAATAAATTGAAATATTAAAAGTTTTAAGAAACGTTTTTACAGCTTTAAAAATCGTAGTCAAGGATGCAGAATAAAAAGCAAAGGAACATAAATACCACGAATAATGTTTTTTTTTTTACAGTTGCTCTCGGTTTTTCAAAATTATTTATCTCTTTTTTTATTCTTTAATAATTGTGTAATAATTTCCAGTTATTTTTTTCACTCGGATAAGCCGGTCGAATTGATTTGTATGTCATATTGCATTATAAATCAAAATAATGTCGAAAAAATACAGAAAGTAAAAAAGCAATGTTTCATATGATGTAACATTTGTTATAGAAAGTTTTGAAAGTTATTTAAAATAATTTGTATTACACTGTGGTTTCTCGGCGACCACGCGGCAGTTTACATAACCACGTTTACGTGAAAAGTCGATCAATTTTCCCCTTTAAAAATTTGTTAATGTTAAAGAAAACAAATTCTTCACTTTATTATGGAAATAAAATTATAAAATTTAATGTCAAGTTTCATCGATAAAACTTAAAAACTAATTTTATACAAAATGTCGCGTTTATAAAATGTTCGATGCATATATTTCAGAAAGCTTTTATTTAGGTATATTGTGTGATATAACAGTTCCTCTTTAATTATTTTAGATGCACAGATTACCAACCGTATTGCGTGGTGCAGCACTACGTCAATTACAAGCTCGTTCATATGCCAAAGATGTACGTTTTGGGGCTGAAGTTAGAGCACTCATGTTGCAAGGTGTTGATATTTTAGCAGACGCAGTTGCAGTAACAATGGGTCCAAAAGGACGTAATGTCATTTTAGAACAAAGTTGGGGTAGTCCAAAAATTACTAAAGATGGTGTCACAGTTGCCAAGGGAGTTGAGTTAAAAGATAAGTTTCAGAATATTGGAGCAAAATTAGTACAAGATGTAGCAAATAATACAAATGAAGAAGCAGGTGATGGTACGACTACAGCTACAGTTCTAGCAAGAGCCATTGCTAAGGAAGGATTTGAAAAAATTAGTAAAGGTGCTAATCCTGTAGAGATAAGAAGAGGTAAGTAAAAATAAAAATAAGATACAATATAAATATAAATTCCTATTGTAAAATTGAATTTATTAAATAATGCTAATAAGAAGATTTCCTTATTGCCATTATGAAATAGTAGAAAGGCATTTACAATAAAATGATGAACATATTGCAGGTGTAATGTTGGCAGTTGATAAGGTCAAGAACGAGTTAAAAACCTTAAGTAAGCCAGTAACAACTCCAGAGGAAATTGCACAAGTAGCAACTATCTCAGCCAATGGGGATAAGGCAATTGGTAATCTTATTTCGGATGCTATGAAAAAAGTTGGGAAAGAAGGTGTAATCACTGTAAAAGATGGTAAAACGCTACATGACGAACTGGAAGTTATAGAAGGAATGAAATTTGACAGGGGATATATATCTCCATACTTCATAAATTCTAGTAAAGGAGCAAAAGTTGAATTCCAAGATGCACTATTGCTCTTCAGTGAGAAAAAGATATCGTCTGTGCAGTCTATAATTCCAGCATTGGAATTAGCGAATTCCCAACGAAAACCGCTTGTCATTATAGCAGAAGACATTGATGGTGAAGCGCTGTCAACGCTTGTGGTCAATAGATTGAAAATCGGCTTACAGGTGGCTGCAGTTAAGGCCCCTGGTTTTGGAGACAATAGAAAAGCAACACTTCAAGATATGGCGATTTTGACTGGAGGGATTGTATTTGGCGATGATGCAAATCTCGTTAAATTAGAGAATGTGCAGTTATGTGATTTAGGCGAAGTAGGAGAAGTTGTAATTACAAAAGATGATACACTCATCCTGAAGGGCAAAGGGAAAAAAGTTGATATCGATCATAGAGCAGATGTAATTAGAGATCAAATTGCCAATACAACTTCTGACTATGAAAAAGAAAAACTGCAAGAACGTTTGGCAAGGCTAGCATCTGGAGTTGCAGTTCTAAGAGTTGGTGGAAGTAGCGAAGTTGAAGTTAATGAGAAAAAAGATCGTGTTCATGATGCTCTTAATGCCACTAGAGCAGCTGTTGAAGAAGGGATTGTCCCTGGAGGTAATTAGACATTGTTCTTCCAGTTTCTGCATTATGTTTTTACATAAATGTGCAATGTACAAAATATAAGAACTTTGGTGGCAGAACACAAAAAATTTATATGTAGAAAAATGTATTCGTCATAGATATTGAGAAGAAAAAAGTATTTTTTTCTATATATTAAATCTCCATAATAATTATTTTCAATATTTTCAATTTACAGGTGGTACAGCTCTCCTAAGATGTATTCCAGCTCTTAAAAATTTGAAAGCATCAAATAACGACCAAGAAACAGGAATAAAGATAGTGGCAAATGCATTGCGTATGCCGTGTTTACAAATCGCTCAGAATGCAGGCGTAGACGCTAGTTTAGTAGTAGCGAAAGTTAGTGACAGCAATCTTGGTTACGATGCTTTGAATGATGAGTATGTTGATATGATCGAGAAAGGTATTATCGATCCAACGAAGGTAGTGCGTACAGCACTTACTGATGCCGCGGGTGTTGCATCATTACTTACAACTGCAGAAGCAGTGGTTACTGAATTGCCTAAAGAAGAACCTCAGATGCCAATGGGCGGTGGTGGTATGGGTGGAATGGGTGGTATGGGTGGTATGGGAGGTATGGGAATGTAATTGAATAAAATCCCATACAGAGACTGAATTTCACATAGCAATTCAATCGCAATATCGATCAATTTGCTATAAATTGCTATTAGGATTGCAAACATATAAATACAATTTACCGATTGAGTACCAAGAAGCTAAATATTTAGAATACTTTACCGTACTGTAATGTTTAAAGTAAATAAGGAGAAAGAAAGTTTTTCATGTACCGTTGTGATATTTGTTCTCGAATCATTCGTTTTTGTTTCATATTTTTAAACATTATTGTTTTGCTGAATATATGCCATAAGAAAAATTCATTCTTTATTGAAAAAAATGCATATCCATATTAATAGTTTGTTAATTTCTTATTATAAAAAATGTAACAAATGTGCAAGCAAATTATACTATTCCATCAAAAAATAAAATTTAATAAGTCAAAATTAATAGTTAGTGTCAATAAAATTTAAAAAGTTTCAAATCAGTGGTTCACAAGAATGTATTTAAAAACTGAATTAATATGTTCAAATAATCTTGTCTTTATAGGAACCTGTGTTCGTATATTTCTACGTTAAAATTATTACAAAAGCGATTTCATTCTTTTGCTTAATTGACAAAAAGTTATTAAAAGACGGATAAGTATTTATAAATTATGAAATTCAGGATGCGAGAAATGTCCTTTGATGCATTTTTATATGATTTTTCATCTATATGAATGAATAAGTAATAATGCAAATGTACAAACATGTGTATTGCGATAAGTTAAAAAACTTACCTGTTTCATACCTTTTTTTAAATGTTCCAATTTATTTTCATTTTTTAATCTTAATAAATGTATGTTTGAAATACGTACTATGGGTGTTCTCTAAAAAAAAAATGTCCCACCTATTGAGAAACTTTTATTATACTTACATTAACAAATTTAAAGAATTAATAATTAATTAAGAGTTCTATAGAAAAGAAATGTTTACATTGAAAAAATAAAATGTAAATAATATAGAAATTCTGTTACAATAAAAAATGATTGAATGTTTCATACAGTTTCGTCCAAATACATTAAAGCACATCGTATTTTAATATTACGTCACGTACGGATGCCTTGTAAATGAATTTGAGACGAATTGTATTACAATAATGACCATTTTGTTTAATTACTTTGCCACACCATTACATGGAAAATTGTACATTTTACGCATTTTTAACATCTATATCTATACCATTGTCGAAGGAATTGTGTTAAAATATTTTTATTTTATGTTTCATTTATAAGAAAGTTCTCATAATGTGTAAAATATGTCGGTAGTCTTCATACAACATTCACAATTTGTTTGTTTCAATATCAGTTATGATAAATAACTAATAATTTATAATTATTAACCAATGATTAACTGACTTTAGCTTATATTATTTGTACTTATACAAATCGTGATAATGTGATCACAATATCGTTGTAACATTGCCGTAATACATATAACCAAAGATCATTCGGTAGATCATATGTGGTCAAATTAAAATTTAAATGTGGAAGGAATGAATAGTTTTTCTTTTATATAAAAACTCAAACTTAATTTTAACTAAGTTACATGCAGTATAAAGATAAGGACATGATATTTCCCTGCGGCAAACAGTTATTTGTTGTATAACATATAAAAATATTTTTTTATTTTTATATTGTTCAAACTCTATGTATATTCCTGATCCAATCGCCATATTTTAACTCGATATTAAAGAATACTATACAATCATTGTAAAAAAAGGTAAACATATAATATTTGTTGATAATATGTGCTATTGGAAAAGAAATACAAAGAATTCATGTTGAGAATACAAATGTCTATTCTTTTAGCAGGTATTACAATATATCTATGCGTATTTGATAAAAAGCATAATTGTATTTCTTACATATTAATCTAGGCTCCTATTTTTTCTATTTCATCTGCATCTTCTGCATCAAGGTAATGTATTTTTCTTCCAAAATGTTCTTCTATATCCTTACATATTTGCATTGAATGAGGCGAATCTATTAGATTAATAGCAATTCCAGATTTACCAAAACGTCCAGCACGACCAATTCTATGCAAATATGTTTCACAATCAGCTTGCCGATTTTGATCCACTGGTAAATCAAAATTGACAACTATTGTTACTTGTTCAACGTCAATACCTGCAACATTTTTTGACTACTGAACCACTTAAATAAATTTATAATTAATTGGAAAGTTGTAAAAATGTTTTTCATATTTATACTTTCACATTTTTAAAAGTACATAATAAATATATAGAAAGAAATATAGAAAGCTTTGGGCTTTAAAACTAGGACTGGAGTTACATGAATACCTCTGGCTAAAACATTAGTTGTGATAAGAACTTTTTCAAGACCAGCTCTAAAACGATCCAAAACTGAAATTCTTTGTTCAACCGTCAGTTCCCCAGATAAAACAGCTACTGCATGACCATCTTTTGTCATTTTTTCGGCTAACCAACCAGCTGTTTTTCTAGTCTATAGGTAAATGAAAAATACTATTTATAATTCTAAAACGGAAAAACCACTTATCAATACAACATAAAGATATCTTACATGACAAAAAATAATTGCCTGTCCTATTGTTATTACACCATATATGTTGGTAATAGCTGCATATTTTTCATCCAGATCCTTGCATTTTACATAATATTGTTTAATATTATCTAAACTTTCCTCCTTTTTCAGTAACCTTATTATTAAAGGATTATTAACTATAATTTCTGCAAATTTCATCACTTCTGGCTCATAAGTTGCAGAGAAAAACATCATTTGACATGTGCGTGGAAGCTGCCTGTAAGCAATGTGTTTAAATGCAAAATTTAAATATAAATACAATATGCAGCTTGAAATATTATTTCTTTATGTTTTTATAAACTAAAATAATTACTTATGAATACGAATACACTGGTCTTGATGACCCTGCGTTGCTATCATTACATCTGCTTCATCTAAAACAAAAACTGATATTTTACTTAAATTAAAGAACTTAAATTTAACAGCCCAATCTAAAACTTTTCCTGGTGTTCCAATGATTATGTGTTCTGTAATCTTTGATCCACGACTTACTGAAATAACAAAAAAGAGAGATGTAAATTTTTGTTAAAAAAGATAATTTCTGTATGGTTGAAAATTATCTATAATATGTATTACTTTCTTCTCCTCTTACAGCATATTTTATTTTTATTTCATTACAGAATGCAGACATTTTCGCTGCTACTTCTCCTGTCTGTATAGCTAATTCATAAGTTGGTGATAAGCAAAGCACTTGAGGATAATTTTTGGTGGTGTCGACCCTGCTTAGCATTGCTAATACAAATGCTGCTGTTTTACCTGTTCCAGATTGTGACTGAGCAATCATATTTTGTGGTCTATAAATAATCGATTAAACTTTATGATTATCATTTATTCTTTGTGTTAAAAGATGAATGTAACTTGTTTATATTAAAAACAAACTTACGGATCAGCAAGCAAAGTAGGTAATGCAGTTTCTTGAATTTTTGATGGAGCATTAAATCCCATTGCATATACTCCTTTTAATAAAGCAGGTTTACTATAATATATATTATACTGTATAATCTTTTTAAAATAATATCAATGTAAAGAAATTAATAGCAAAAATACCAACAGATGGAGAGCTTCGAAAGATTTAACACTATATAAAGGTGAAGATGGATCCTTTCTTTGAACTTCTATATCTTGTGTTGTTTCTACCAAACCTTTACGTATAATTTTTTGGAATAATGATTTTTCTGCGGCTGAGATTTGTTCATCCGAACCATCATCATTTTTGGAATCTGTATTTGCTTTATTTTCTTTAGGTTCTTTATCTATATTTAGATTGGACACCTGACACGTCATAAGAGTCACAAGTTATTATTTCGGTAAGAAAAGATAATAAAAATGTTTCGCTATAAAAGGGGTTTAAAATTGTTGTTTTATTTATATATTGATAGATTTAACACGCTTTAATTGTTGAATATATATAATTTTAGTAACTAAAAATTAAGTAAGGGAGGTACACAAAAAAGAAACTTTTTTTGAATAGCAAATGTGTAATAAACAAACAATAGCGAGGTTAAGCCGGTGTTACACATATATGATAAAAATATTACCTTTGCTGATAGTTTCTCTTGTTCGTCTACGTATTTAGCCCATTCAAGTTCAGCCGAAGCCATATTAACATTGATACATTCACAATGATTAAGAAAATAATTTAAGTTTTAATTAGAATGATAAAATAATACAATTACTAGTCGTGATTTTTAGCTAACGTAGCGTCACAGCGCGGCATAAACAATAACTAAGGCGTATATACTTTTTGTGAAGAATGATTTAAAAATGGCAAAAGTTAATAGTGATATATTAATAAATATTGGAAAATTTAAATAGATAATAAATAATAAATGATAAATTTAATGAACAAAATTGGTTTTCATATACATATATATACATATATGTAGTGATTTGTGAATATACTTTTCTTGCTTACAAGGAATGTGATTTTTTCACTTTGTGTATACATATGGTACCCTCAGACTATCGATACATGCATATATGTATATTGTCAATATTTCAAGGTTCTCAACTAAAGAAATCGATATGTCAATATTTTGATTGATAAATCGCATTTTTGTTGAGAATCCTGAAATATTATTGACAATATTATTGATTGTCTGAGGGGACCCTAATATCAATTTAATTTTGTAATTGATATTAATAATAGTAATAAATTAATAAAGTAATAATAATAAATATAATGTATATGTATTTTCAAAACATATGTATATGTTTATAATTTTTTCTAAAAATTTATTGTTTATAAAAAATCAATGTTTCGTTTCAAATTTGCAAAAAATTCCGTATTCCGTACACTTTAACAAGCGTTAAAGAAATAAAGTTATATATTCTATTTATGATAATGCGCTTTTTGCAATGTATTGAATAAATACTTTCGACTTAATTTTTTAAAAGTATTTATTATAGAGAAGTATGTCGTATATTTTTTATATTATCACACTGTAAATTAGTATAACGATATTTGTAATAAAACATCTATCTACTAATTTACATAGTATAGATTATATCAAGCATGAAAAATATGATGGATTCATTGATACTTTACAATGATTTTAACTGTTTGATATATGCATAATTTAAGCATGTCATTGATTAACACATTGTAACACATTGTAACTAATCTATAACCTAATTTACTTTTAATTCTTATAGCAAATATGCGTAAATATATGCATAAGTGTAACATCACTTTTACTAAGATAACCTTCAACAAACACATTCATTGTAGTGGTTTGAATGGTTTTAATTTAAAATACTATACAACGTAGATGTAATGTATGTGTTTTATGTAATGATACATGTATATTCTTGCATTTAAAATTACAAATTTTCGAGGTTAACATATATGCTGTGTAATAAATGATAGCCGTTAAATGCACAATATATTATTAGATACTACCGTGTATATTTTTATATGAAATATACATTTCATATTTGACATATGTACAAATTAAATGGTCAGGTTTATTCACCTTATTTGTAAAGGTATATTATACAGTTTATTTGCAGCCGAAAATGTATTTTTTTTTTCTAATTCCTGGACGAAACATACTTCAAATAAAAAGTATGTAAAATACGAAATGCGTTTATTCATATATAGGCTGCTTCATAAAAGTAAAATAAAATATCGTTGCTTGTATAAACGCAAATATGAATGTACTTATATACTTCTTCTCTCTTTTTTTTATCGTAATACACTAGATTAAATATGTTCAATATATCTCTTAAGAAACTTTTATAACTGTGGTAGTGGTCTTAGTTCCGCTTGATTGCGGTACAAGGCGAACGGTTATCAGCGAAAGGTCAAGCATTTTGCGCTGGTATTTCTTGTGAAACACCATAGCAGCAGACTGCGTCTTAAACACAATCGTTGCGCTGCGCTCACCCATTTGTATGCTCTATAACACGAATAATATAAACAGATAATTATTAAATTGTTGAACTAAAGAAACCAATTTTTATTTTAGAAAAGTTGCATATTTTCAACTTGTTACAAAAACTTATTAAAAGCATAATAATAAATTGAATAACAGATATATGATTCTAACATATAAAGTATTATAATAATTAAAATAAACGTTTCTTGTATATATATCTTGTATATATATATATATATATATATATATATATATATATATATACACATATATACACACACACACACACACATAACAAGCAAGGTATATTAAGTTAGATTTAAGCAAAATATTATCAAACAATATGTTGCTAAATATATAGCTATATTCTTTTATTATATTGTTTATTATATAGTTTTATATGAACTATAGTCATTATTTATAAATATGATCTAAACTTTTAGGTTAATATAAGATATTCTTCAAAATAAATCTGCCCATTACATGTTAATATAATATTGTATCTATATTCATATATATTAAGGAAAGTAATACAATACTGTAGTTATCAAATGCTTGTTTTTATTTTGTTATCAAATGCTTGTTTTTATTTTGTTATAAAAAAAGAGTATTATCAAATATTGATTGAATACAAAATGATTTTTAAACAACTACAACAATATGAATTTGTCAGTTGTAAAACAAATTTATATACCTCAATGAAAAAAATACGCAAAAAGGTAAGAAGCAATGTAAGGTTTCGAATAGTATTACGAACTAATAACCGAACTTCTCCCCAAAGAAAGAAAAAGGAAAAAAAAAATGTAATTATTAGTATTACTATTGGCACAAATGTGATATGTGGGATATTGTCAGAAGTCTTAATTAACGTAATCCGTAATTACATAAATCTTAATTGAAATCATTCTCAAAATAATCATAATTAAAATACTAAAAAAAAAAAAAAAAAAAAAAAAAAAAAAAAAAAAAAAAAAAAAAAAAAAAAAAAAAAAAAAAAAAAAAAAAAAAAAAAAAAAAAAAAAAAAAAAAAAAAAAAAAAAAGGAAAAAAAAAAAAAAAAAACCACAAAAAAAAAACAAACATGCTTGAAGGAGAAAAGATTGGCATTGTATATTATTATAAAAAAAGAGGGGAGGGGAAAAAAAAAAAGAAAAAGAAACGATCACAAAAGACGCTGGATTTATGATTTCTAAAGGTAATGTATGTGAAAAAAGGATCTATGAATTTGCAACGAAAATCGCAGTCTTAAATGTTTTCATGCAAATATAGTCACCTCAATTGTTCCGATGCCTTGGCACATACGTCTAATTTGCGCTTCGGACGTGCTTGCTGCTAAATTCTCTACCTTTACAGTATTTGTTTTTATTTCCGGTATTTTTTTCTGTTGTATAGGAGATTTTTGTAGTACAACTCTTTGGTTACTTTGTGTATTAACAACAACCTTTTTTGCATTGGTATTTGTCACTTCTTGTACATTAATCACAGTTTTTTGAAGATTTCCTGGTGATTTTTGTTTAACAATTCTTTGCGAAGTACCAACAACTTTCTGTCCTATATTTGCTAATTTTCTTAAAACATCAGGTTGATGTTGACCAATTCTTTGAGTTGGACATTGAGCAACATTAACTAACTTGTTTTGCATCAACAGTTGACCTTTCTGCAGATTTGACACTGTTTTTTGTATAGTAGTGGCAACCTTTTGTGTATTTAATAACGGTTTCTGAATTACAATCCTTCGCGTTCCAGATTGGGAATTTAATACTTTTGTATGTTCATTTCCTTGATTAATCGTATGTCCAGAATTACTGTCTTTTGTAGAATCTATGGAATCATTGGGTTGTATAGTTTGTATTGTCCTGACAATTCGTATACATGATGATTTCTCTGCGACCTATAACAAAAATAGTAGTAAAAGATTGCATGCCGTGTAAAAAAGTATAAGAAAGAATAATAATATTTGATTTACTAATTTTAATATAAAAAATTGATTAGAAAGATCAAGATTTTGCTTCGAAAATTACAATAAATGAAAAAGAGTTGATAAAGCATTTTAATATAGAATGATATTAATAAAAGTTTGGAGGAAATTAAATAGAACAAAAAGTATTTAAAAATGTATTTTATTAGAACACGAGTAAAAAATATACAGAAAGTCTGATAGACCTATATGTATGTATCTTTTTATTTAATAATATGTCATTTGAGACATGTAAGTTATCATTCAAGTAGAAGTAAATATTTACAAATGGTATAATTCTTACGAATAAATAAAAACTGCAACAATGTGTTTTAGTAAATAGAAAAATTTTTTAATTTCCTAGATATTGCAGCAACTACTTCTATGATATCTATATACAATATATTTGAATCTTTCTCTTTTTCATTTTAGTATAATACAAACAAATAAAATTCTATCAGACATGATCACATTTTATACAATTTATTTGCTTTGAGTATTAAGCACGAATTGCTTATAAAAAATATCATAATAGCAAAAAATTGTTAATTACTCCCACTATTTTACAAATGTGTATATTAAAGAAAGGGGGGAGGGGGAAAAAAGAGGATAAAAAAGGAGAAATATTAATTTCATGTTTTGTGTACCGACAATTAAGAAAGCATGGCATCTTTAGTCATATACCTCTGTAGATTGTGTATTGATAGGACGAGCACGTCCTCTTCCAGTATTGGTATGTCCTTTGTTTATAGATGCATCTTTTACTACTCCCATAAGTGCTGATACAGGTTTTACATCCTGTGTATTTTCATTTACTAGGAAGTAAAATTATTCATTACATACACAATTATATTCATCTTAAATTGTTGCTATTATTATTATTATTACTATTATTATTACTATTATTATTATTATTATTATTATTATTATTATTATTATTATTATTATATGAAATTATGTACACAATATATTATAGTTATTTCTTAAACGAAATATCACGTTATAACTGAAATTGAAACAGAATATTATAGCTTATTAAATAAATGCTTGATTGTGATAATAGAAGAAAAAGAATGAAATAATTCTTAACAAATATTTTGCATACTTTGATAAAGAAATGGTAACTCTTCTAAATAATAAAAATACATATATATATTTGTAAAAAAATATATTACTAAAAAAACTTAACTTTAATATTGCCTTTGAAAACATATCCATTGTATTCAAGCAATTAATTACTAAATCGTTTGTTTATATCTGATTCATATAATGAAATGTTATTATACATACATGTATTATCGTTTTTAGTTTCATCATTTTGTTTCTCCATTGCAGCCATTTTTCGTCGATTTTCTTTCTCCCGCAAGATCTTTTCTCTAAGCCGTTTCTGTTCCTCCATCTTTTTTCTATATTCCTGCATTTCTGGGTCGTTCTCTTCGTCCTATAGACATTTATTTTGGAGGAATATGCAATGCGCGGGAAGGAAGTAAAATATAAATGTGTATATACCTTTTTGTCATTATTCGTACTGTTTAACATGTCCACTGTTCGTACTTCTTGAAGATTTCTGTTGCTAAGCTTTATTCGCTTTGGGCTCAAATCACGTAAAGGTCTGTCTACAGAGTTAGGAACTCTTTTTTGCGGTAGTCTAGCTCTTATCGAAGTATTCACTGGTCTGTTACTAGACTTCTGTACATGATTCTGATCATAATTCTCACGATACGCGGTTGACGAGCAAATCTTACCCTTCGGAACATGATCGTTTCTGGTTTTCGACGACAAATCTTTATCGCGATAATTTTGATGGATTCCTCTGTGATCCTGGGGATGAGCATTGTTTTTAAAAACTATATTATATTCTTCACGCTTAATATGCTTGTTACCAATTCGTACGCCACCAACCTGTGGATAATTATTTTTTTGATCCCCCTGATCCGATTTATATTTCGAACTGGATTCATAGCTATCATCTCGCAAGTAACTACTTTCTGAAGGATACTGTTTATTCTGAGTTCCAGTTTGATTTTTCTGTGGCTTATTTTCTTGCCATACATCAGAAAAGTATGCATAAGGATCCTGTGAAAATTTGTATAATTATAGCTTTCTGTAAAATAATAGTTTTCTGTCCTTAGATCCGTCAATATCACGCGATACATACGTCGCTTTTATTTTGTTGATAATTTTGTTGATAATGCGGCGGTTCTTGTTGGGTTTGATTATACGAACTTTGATTCTGATATGGGATAGCGAGTTGTGAGAATTGGCCAGTAGGAACTTGAGATGATAAATTAGGTGTTTGCTGATTGGAATCCCATGCGAGCCTTGCTGTTTGCGAATCAAACCAGAAGGAATCATAAATATGAGGAATTAATATGAAATTGTAGGGAATTGATAAAAGTTAAAAAAAGAAAAAAAAAAAAAAAGAATTGATAATCACTTGAAAGTACTTACCATCGTTTGTCGACTGAACGGCTCCTCGAAAGTGAGGATTGATTAAAATCTTGTGCCCTGGAGGTAAAGGTACATTGGGTACATTGGAAGTGGATTGTTGCGGTACGGGTAACGTATTAGTATTAAATTGACTGGTAGGTACTTGATCGGAATATCCGGACCTTGAATCGTAAACGGATCGGTTTTCAAATTGAGCTGCTTCTTGAAAAGGTGGTCTATTCTCGAAAGGTGATTGATTTGGTATTTGGTTGACGTTAGGATGATTAATAAGCGGCCCTTGGGAAGAAGCTTGACGTGGATATCCTTGCATAGGTAATGGCTGACTGCCCTGTAACAATGGCGCGGTCGATGTTCCAGGTACGACTGAATTCAGATTTCCAAGATGCGTTCCTCCAGGATTCCCTTGCAACAATGGGCCTTGATTGTTTTGCATCAGCCGAGCTTGATTATCTTGCATAAGGGAAGCTGAGCTTTGAAACGGGGCCGTACTCGCACCAACTGGCGCCGGTTGAATTTGGACATAAGGTGGTTGATTCGATGGATGGTTGTAAGACGGTCCTTGAAGCGATCCTGACAAGCCACCTCGAGGTCCGTAATCTAATCTTGTCCCGATTGTTCTAGGACCCACTTGATTTTGAAACTGATTAGGATTGAATTGTGGTCTATTATCTACAAAATGCGATGGGCCTTGGAGCGAACCGTTTGGAGAATAATGCTGGAAGGGTTGTACTTGAGAATTTTGTTGCTGGTAAACAATCTGTTGGTTTTGCATATTGTTTGGTACTCCGAGGAAAAAGAGTGGCCAGGTCTCGAGTAAAGGTGGCCTGCATACTGGTGGTGGTTGATTATCGAAGTTTGCGTTGCGTGCATTACCGAACCTGGTCAATCACATTTTACAAACAATTACACACTCTAATAGGTATTTTAATATTCTAATATTATACGTGTATACACACAAACACGCGCGCGCGTACATATAATACCATAAAGAGATAAACACAGAGGCCTTAAGAATCGCAATAATTGCACATACCTTGGATTAAAATTTCCCGAATTTTGTGTATTGAATCTTCCACCGCGATTTCCTCTTGTACTTCGACCTCTTCCACGGCCTCTAGACGCTAGCTTGGATGGTTCAGATGTTACCACGTTCTCCAAAGTATCCGGTATATGGTTATTCATTTTCGAAGAAACGATAGTTCTTTCATTTTGAAATCTGTTCCTCCTTTCTTTAGCTTCCTCGCATTCGTCATCTTCTAATCCTTGCCCATTCCCAGAATAGATTTTTGCATTTTTCTGCAGCTTCTCTCGTAGATCTCCCTTTTCGATATTATTCGAAGTATTGATGTTATCAATTGTAGAAAATTCATCGTTTTGTCGGGTTTGTTCGCTTTTATATTCATTAATTTCATCTTGTTCGTAATACTTCGATTGGGCCTCTAGCTGATTTCCGTCGTCGTAAAAATCATTGTCGTTGCTTCTATCAGTTTTGCTCCTACTAAACTCTATGTTTTCATCTTCACCATCTAAGTCGTCAAGTGCATCGGTTACTCCTAAGTCCAGTACATCATCTGTTTCCTCTTCTCCCTTATAGCTATTCTGCTGCTCAGGGAATTAAATTGCCAAATATTTGTAATGAAAATATAATATTTAGCCGTGGTCGTTACAATCTACTCTTAATTAACTATATGTTTATCAATTTATAAGAAGTTACTCTTTCATGATTAAAACGAAGGTACCGCATTTGAGAATTCTCGCACCATTCTTTCCTCCTATTTCTATCAATTTTCCTTCCTTCTCATCGAATCTCTTAATTATTATCAGCCGCTAATAATAAGATTTATACGGCAAAAAATTTAATCGCAAGTTTCTCGACAAAACTTACTGTTAGGTACTATTATAATTCATGCAAATGATATTACCGTAACAATTAATTAGAATAATAAAATATTTTCTCAATAAAAGCGATAGCATATTTGATACTTCGCAATACGGAATTGTTATAAATATATATTATACAATATGTTACAATTCAAGGCAGCAGCAGCATGATATATTGCAGTTCAACGATATGTTTCGTATTATGTTTGATTGTACATTATTCATACTATATGTACATATATATATATATATATATATACACACATACACACATACATTTATTTTATTATATACATACATTCATCCTATTTTGGACAAATTGCATTAAGAATCGTCGAGTTTCTATTTCAATTTTTTGAATATTTCATACTGCGTTTTAATGAAAAGGAAATAGATACATGACTTTAAATGTTATACAAGTTGATATGATATCCAAGGATATAAAGTATGTACGATGTATTGTTACAGTCGCTCGAAAGAACGAACGATATTACCTTCTTACAATACCATTGTATCACAACAATCAGATTCGATATTTCTTTTCCATAATATTTGAATGTTTTAATGAAAGAATTCATCATATATTGATTTCATCGAATCAAATATCTCTTTTCAATCTTTCATACATCTTACAGAATAATAATTGCGTAATTACATTTAATTTTCTAAAAATCCGAACAAGATGTGATATCCATTTGTAATGTAATAAAATAAAATGTAATTGCGTGGACTAAATTTTTAAACACACTTTAAGAAAATTTATATAAACATGTATATTATAGACATTCGTGCATCTCTTATACATAAAAACTTTCATTAAAACACACAATTTTCATGACATCTTTGAGTATATTATTTGTAGTAATTGTAATATTTAAATATTTACACTATAAATCACAAAATTTAATAGTGCTTTCAATTGTAATTTGTTGAGAGGCTACGAATAGCACATTAACAAACTTGTGTAATCGTACTGCTTCAATTACCATTAACATTTATTCTGCTTACAATATCTAATAGTTGTGCCTTTTTACCAAACAGGGAAAAGGAAACATAATAAGTACAAATAACATAATAAATTAGGAAATATCATTACGTACAAATTCTTAATATTCATTATACATATACAGAATTTTATTGGCACTAATAAAAGTAATTATGAAATTTTAAATAATAAAGAAAATACAGAAAGCACAAAATATAGTAAAGAAGATAGAAATTGCTATAGCAAATAATATTATGATATAATATGAATACGAAGAATAAATATCAATCGTTTATCTTTCATTTTCCCTGCATAAATTTTTACTAAATACGTTATGGATGAATTTTACATATTCCATGTTTCATTTTCACATCCTTTTTATATTATAATAAAGTTGAGAAATCTCGTAATAAATTTTATAAGTCAACAATTAATATGAAGCATTTGCATAAAATACAAAATTTTCGCCTACGCAAAAATATATTATAATTTTTGTGCATTTGCTTTAAACTTTGAATACAATCTCATACGCATATAATAAGCACATAATATTTTCGCTCACAATTTAAGTAAAATGCTTATTTCAACCTGAAAATTTTCAAAGTATTCAAATAGAATATATCTTTGTTTAATCGTTTATAAAGTGATTCTATACATGAATTAATGATAAATATCTTGTGTCTACGACAGTATCATCGTACAATGAAGAATATGTAATTTGAAATTATGATTTTAGATTTGTTCATCCTAGTCATAATACACAAAATAAATCAGATATAACTAAATGAAGTCCTTCTTGCTTGCTGAAATATATCGTTTATAAAACACATGAAAACAAAATTATATCAAAATTAATTTGTTTGCATTAAATAATTAATTATTTTTGACAAAATTCAGAAGAATTATTAGAAAATTCATAGAGAGTAACTTTATATGTGTAACTACTGTTTCACATTACAATTTTTAAGATCGCCTTGATTAATAATCGCAATATGTTGATTTGTTATTACATTAACAAATAGAATATAAAATTCTTAATTTTCTAACTGTAATGTGTATTTTTTAATATATTTGTTATTAGGCTTGAACATTATATTGTATCATACGATGCATTATAATGCACTAATTTTTATTTAACAACAAAATAATGGTCCAGCAATATGCTCACCCTCTCCACTTCATAGTCGTCTGCTAAAAGAGCCTCTTCCTCATCATTGCCTAGATCATATTCTTCATCTCCAAGATCTTCATCCAATAGGGTATCATCACTGGACAAGTAAAAACTTGAATAAAAATAGGTACAGCGATCATCGCGTTAAAGATCTCTTTTAAATATATTTAATATATTTTTATATTATTAAAATACGTTTTTTCAATTAACATACAGATACAATAAATTCGTGTTAAAGTATAATAATAAAATGTAATAGGAAATTCATTAAACTTGTGTAAATGAATTATATACATCAAAAAGTAATCAAAACAATGTTTATTAAAGTAGCCATTAGTACACAATAAAAACAGATATTATTTTTATGGTTATCATATTTCTTTGATATCCTGCAAATACTATCGTTGTATTTTACGACATGAATTTTAATTGCAAAACTAGTAAATGAATAATTCACAAAAAGATAGAATACAATGGATGATGGAAAAAACACAATGTACGTCACTATTAACAATGATTATAACTCTAACCTCAAATTAAACATAGCTGTACGGAAGAAATAACAGATTTATAATTGTATATAAAATAATTCTGAGGTTAAATCAAATAGTAAAATTATATCAGAACATTAATTTTCCGTAATGGAAAAATAAATATCACTTACTGTTCCGACATTGTTCATCCACTTTCTGATACTTGAAGGAAAATCTGCAAACTGTGATGGCACCGAGACCCGAGATAACGAGCGTTGCGTAGCTCACATCGATTGTTACTTTCGAGGTATCAACTTCCTATATCGAAATCTCGAAATAATATCGAATACAATATCATAACAAATATAGCAATAGAGCATATTATTCCTGCCCTTGCATATTGCGTTCATTTCAAATACTACGTAAAATAAATAAAATTGAGTAAAATACCACATATAAATTATTAATTTAATTATTGGCATATTAATGGGTTAATACTATTATGTTTGACACGATTATGTTTGAATTTGTGCATAAGTAAATGCAAATAATTTAAGTACACAGCATAATTTTAATATGTCTACATATGTATATATACTCATACATGTATATACACAATATATGTCCACATATATTATAATGTTCTGAATATAAGTGAAAAGGGTTCATGTTTAATTTAAAATTGAGAATGGCATATAATACAGGCTTATTGTTTCACAAATGCTTATATAAACATTCTACAAATAATGTTAAATTTTTATATTTACATAAACATAATTTAAAGGTAGTACAGAACTTTTTCCACAGCAAGCCTACTGTAATTTTAGGAATAGAATCTAGCTGTGATGACACAGCTTGTGGAATTGTTGATACTAATGGACAAATTTTAGGCGAAGCAATTACTTCTCAACATCTGACACATTTGAAGTAATTAAAAAATTAATGTTAATAATTTTTCTTATAATTTTTATATAATATATTATGGAATCTTTTAAGATGATCTAAAATATAACTTTGATGCCCTTTAGTCATGGAGGAATAATTCCATCAGTTGCAAGAGTATTACATAAAAATAATATTACAAAAGCTTGCGAGAATGCATTAAGAGCTGCAAATCTAAAGTTAAGAGATATTGATGCAATAGCTACAACCGTAAAACCTGGTCTTCCTATGTCTCTTAGGGTTGGGACACAATTTGGAAAATATTTAGCACAAATTGGGAGGAAACCTCTTATACCAATACATCACATGGAAGCTCATGCTTTAACAGCAAGAATGAACAGAAAGGTCTTTTTATAAAATGTTCATATTTAATATATTATAAAATTTGATTAATAAGGAAGATATAAACTAACTTTTAATTACAGATTGATTTCCCATATCTTATTTTATTAGTTTCTGGAGCCCATTGTTTACTAGCAATTGTTGACAATGTAAATAAATTTTATTTACTTGGTACTTCGGTCAATAATGCACCTGGGGAGATGTTTGATAAAGTAATCATTGCATTGTTGATATCATCTCTTTTTTAACTACCATAATTTTATTTACATATCTTTTAATACATTTTTAATTCGCATAACTTAGATAATAAATAGTAAATGGATTAAACTAAATTACTCTATAAGTTTACATTTATAGGTTGCACGAAGACTCAAATTAAAAAATATTCCGGAGTTTAGTACTTTAAATGGAGGCCTAGCTATAGAAATTGCAGCAAATAAAGCATCAAACATTGAGCAGTTTTTTTTTCCATCTGTAATGACAAAATATTATAATTGTAATTTTAGTTTTGCTGGATTCTTAAGTCTTTGCAGAAATTACATTGAATTAGAAGAAAAGAAACATAACATAGTGGGTGATGCAGTGATTCCTGATGCATATAATTTATGCGCAGCACTTCAATTAGCTATAGCAATACATATTTGTCATAGAACTCAACGAGCAATGGAATTTATTGATAAAATGTCATTATTTCCTAAAAATAAGCGAACATTGGTACGTCAAAAGTATTAATAACACTGCCTTAATTTGATATATGCGTATGTGCAATACATTTTGCTTATTTTTAATGAACAGGTTATATCTGGAGGAGTAGCATGCAATAATTTCCTAGCTAAAGCATTGAATATTGTGAGTACGGAATTAGGTTATAACTTTATAAGAACTCCACCTAAATTATGCACTGATAATGGGACGATGATAGCATGGAATGGAATAGAAAAATGGATGGCGGATATAGACATCGTCAGAGATCCAAACGAAATTGAAAAAATCGAAATAGAAAAGATGGCTCCACTTGGAGAAAATTGGATTGAAAAAGTGGAAGCAGCAGACGTAAGGTGTAAATGGATAAAAATAAAGAAAAAACTTTTTTAAACAATTAAAAAAATGTCAAATACATTTATTGTTATGTTGCAAAGGCTACTACTAATTACAAGGTTGTTACTTTTTCGGTCTGTATATACTGTTTTTAAAAAAAATATGTTTTTGTTTTTATTATACAGTGTTTCACCGAAACACCGTGTAATTCGTTTAAGCAAATATGATAAGTTATACAAGTGTCGGCGCATATTGCTGCATTTGTTTTTTTAACTTTGTGCGTAAACAATCTTCATTTGAATTCATATCTTGAACGAAAATTTTTGCTTCTTCATATTTATCAATAATACGTCTAATCTTTGCCTTAATTTCACGTATCTCATCTGCATTTTGTAAAATTAAAGATGTTGTTATAACATCATCAAATTGCAATACTCTTTTCGGTTGAATTGATTCATCAAATTCTGGGAGAAATTCTGATAAATTATTTAATTTTAGTTTAATTTCGTTATAGATTTCATTTGCTCCATTTGTATCCATTTTATTCACTATAATCATTGTAGGTCTATCTAGCAAATCAGGGTTATAAAGTTCAATTTCCTTATTTAATGAGAGCACAGTTTCTAGGCAAGATCTATATTCATGTCTTACAGAAAATTTACATCCCTGAATGTCTACAATAAAGAGGAGTAATTTTGTTCTTTCTATGTGTTTTAAGAATTTATGACCCATTCCTTTATTAACATGTGCACCTTCAATTAAGCCCGGTAAATCTGCAACTGAAATCTGTCTATGATCTTTATACTTTATAACACCTATTTGTGGTTTTATAGTTGTAACTGGAAAAAATCATAATAAGTAAGAAAAAATAGTATACATTTAACTAGTAAGAAAATAATGTGTTTTATACACAGTAAACTCACATGGATAATCAGCAATCTTTGATTTAGCTTTTGAGATTGTATTTAGAAATGTACTTTTCCCTGCATTTGGAAAACCTATCAAACCAACATCGGCAAGTAACTGAAGATCAAGAACTATAATACGACTTTCACCTTTAAGGGCACAATAGCCTGTCCTTTCACATCCCCCCATTCCACCTCTAGCAACTATCAATTTTGTATCCTTTGAATTCATTGTACCTATATTTTAACAAACAAATATCGTAAACAATCAAGAATAATTACTGTTACTTATTATTACATGTACATTACCAAGTTTAATGCGATTTTGATCATAAACGGTGATACCAATTGGAACCATTATATTTAAGTCTGTTCCAGGTATTCCAATGAGCCCTTTCTTGCTACTATCGCCTCCTGTTCCTGCTTTCAATTTCATATTCTTTAGTTTGTATTTAACATTTCGTAATGTTAAGTTTTCTTTTGAGACAAGATATACGTTTCCTCCTGCCCCGCCAATTCCACCATAAGCGTGTAATCCAGAACCGCCGGTGCCTCCAGTTACGTGAATACGTAAACTGTCAATTAAGCCTTGTCGCATATATTTCCTTGGTAACTAAATAATTAATCTATAAATCCTTAATCTACATATTTGTAAACTATGTTTTCTCTACTGTATTGCTATAGTAACTGAATGAGAAAGGGATATTAAATATGTGAAGATTAGATTACCTTTGGTGCATAATATAGAATTCGTGTTAATACAACCATTTTTTTTTATAAAAAGTATATATATAATGTATTTGTTCATGTATATATAAGATTAAATTCGGTTTGACTTTGCTTTTGGGTGATATAAAGCTATTGAGTTTTTCTTTATCATTTAATAGCTTTCAGCACGTAGAATTCAAAAATGCAAATCTTAACTTCAGATATCCATCACTTTAATAGTTATGCATATCTAAAATAGAATGTTCATAGCGTATTTTATATCATATTATATAGTATAACGCCATATTGCTTCTATCCATCATCTGATTGGTCTACACACATAAGCATTGAACTGACTACTGCATCGTCTATTAGTTTGTACTTCACTGGTAATCCATGAACAGATGGATTTTACCAGGCGACGCCAATTAGCAGCTGGCAGCCGCAATAATGTCTGTAGTGGATAAAATTAAGCATTATCAGCGAAATATTGAAAAATGTGACGATAATGAGGATAGGGTATGTATTGTGCACTAATTCCCATATTCTTCAACGTATACGATGATGCAGTTTTATTAGTGTCGTTGAGTTATAACCTCATAACGAAATCCAAACACGATTGTGACAATAAATTTTACATTGTTGTTCGAAAATTTCATTCATCTATATTATAAAATATGGAAGAAATATATTTATAAATTTGTATAATATTTATTCTACTGTATTTTCATTTTGCTCCGTTGCTCATGTAAAAAGCCAATCCGTTTTCAGAAAACAGAAGCGTATATGTCTTTCACATCAATTTTATTTCTATCAATTTTAGCATTTTTATGTCTGTATGGTATTTTATTTATAATTGTTTGACAGAATAGTAGGTCGCAATTAACGTATTGGCTATAATATATTATTTCAATTGTGTTACAGATACTTCATTGTATTTCAAAACTATCTAATCTGCCTGTAACAGTGCAGCATCTTCAAGAAACCGGTGTAGGACGTACAGTAAATGCTTTGAGGAAATATGATGGTGGTATAGGGGATGCTGCTAAGGCGCTTGTTGCAAAATGGAAAGCAATGGTAGCTAGTGAAGGAACTAGCGAAGGTGAAGATGAAGATGAATCATGTGTTCCTGATGCACCTGAGAGCTACAGTGACAGTCGTGAGTCTCCAAAACCTGAGGAGAGCCCTGAAAGGTATGATAGAAAGAAATATGATTTTTATATAATCTTAATGTATGAAATGTTTATGTTGTATATACAACATTATATATTGTAGCATGTAATAGTTAAGTGTTGAAATAAGATGTAAAAATTCATTTTATAAGATGCAAGATACTTCTTACAATATTAAACATAATAATAACTTGTTCTTTCTAATGGTATTTTTATTTTATTTTATTTCATTTTATTTTATTAATTTTTAATTATATTCATGTACATATTTTAAATAAATACGCATTTAACTAATTCTTCAGGCATAAAACTGAGGGAAGTGGAAAACATATTCATAGGCATAAGTCAGAAAAGAATGAAGTACCATGCAACAATAAATACACTTCCAAACATGAATCCAAATCGAAGTCTGTTGAAGATCAGTCAATAAGTAATAGTGATATTGCTAAAAATTCAAGCAGTGATCTAGAAAAACAAAAAAAGCATGATAAAACTAAACATAGCCATAAAAATGAATTGGGAAGTGACAAAAAATCTTCAAAGGATACTAAAAGTGCCTGTAAGAAAGATGAAACTCACAGTTCTAAACATCGTAGCCATAGTAAGTCTAATAACACAGAAAAACATTCTAATAGACCTATGGATAGTAGTAACTTACCCAAAAGTAGCGACGAGGCTCATAAACGCAAAAGTGATGATTCAAATATTATGAACAAAGAAAGTAAACGAAGGAAAATTTCAGATAGTGACAGTGATGAAAGTAAATCTCATGTGTACCCTCATGTATCCTATAGTTTTGAAAAGCATAGTAGTAGTACCATATTAAATCCAGTTAAAATAAAAGAGGAGCCTAAGGATAAAGATATGTTAATTAAAAATGAAATTAAACATGAAAAGAAAGACTCTCATGAGAAATCAAAGAGCACCTGTAGCAAATATCAGACTGATTCATCTAGTTGTAAATTAAAACAGACATATGAAAAACAGAAGCATAAAATTGATATACATACAAATCATAATAAAGATGAAACTAAACATGGTGATCAACAGTCTAATAAGGATTCTTCCGAATCGAAACATCACAGTTCCTCTTATAAGAAACATCATAATAAAAACAAAAATAGATGTAAGAAAAAGGAGCATAAAGATGGTAAAGATAAACATGAAAATAAAAGTAACAAAGATTCAAAGCATTCAAAACATGGATCAAAAGAATCAAAGGATTTGGTAAAAATGAAGCAAGAAATTAATGGAGACGAAGGAATAGATTGTCATTCAGGTTAGTTTATAAATATATTGTTTGTAAATGTTTTTATTTAACATTACCAAGAGAAGATGAATCTTTTATATATAGTTTCTAATATGTATAATATTTTATATCTTTATATCCGTTATATCCGTTTTATAATTTCTTAAATATTCAGCAAATTAAGTATCGGTAAAATATTTATTTGTTTAATAAACTAGTTCTAAAAACTGGTAGTAAAAGTGTTCTAAATAGTGCTTTTTTGTATACAGGTGCTAGTTTTGCAGAAGCATTGGGTATGTGTACAATGGCTCAGACATCTCGAAAACGTACTAACAACTCTCCGAATACAAGTACAGCAAAAATGTTCAAAGCGGAACAATCAACTGCAAGTAATAAAAAGATAGCAGTGAGAAGCGAATCAACAAGTGATACTTTACAGGTACTTTGTGCTATATAATTAATAACATATTATATTACTTAAATTACAGTATATAATATAGTAGTTATAAATGTAAACATAATGCGCATTTTCTATTATAGACACCATCTCTTTTAACAACAAATATGAAGTTAGAGCCATTAAGTGTAGACCTGGCATCTACATTGCCAGAGATTAGCCCTAATTACAAGCCACTGCCATATATTAATCCCGTTTATCGCAAGGAAGAAGACAAAGCTCTTACAGATGTAATGTATGTTAAAAATCAAAGGTATGTTTTGTATTACTATGAAGATATATATATATATATATATATATATATATGAAAGCAATATGTTCATGTTCATTTTTAATTTTAATTTTAATTTTAATTTTAATCTTAATTTTAATTGCAAAGGACAAAAGTATATTCAGGAAATAAATCTGGTTATACAACAGTGCCAACTTTGTTTGAGATATGTACAAGGGTGTTGATAGAGAATATCGATGGTAGGTAACCCTATGAATTATTTATGAAATAACGTATAGCGATCATTCTATAAAAATATTCTCTAAGTATTTCTTTCATTTGTTATATGTAGCACTTGAATTTACTGGTGGTGTGCCTTTTGATATCATAAAACCTGTTCTTGAACGTGCAACAGCAGACCAGTTGTTTATGTTGGAACATTATAATCCCTATTTGGTTGAAGACACAGATAAATTATGGCAATATCACTGCAATCGCGAATTTAGAAATAAACAAAGAGAGGAAATGGAAACATGGCGTGAGATGTATATGGTAGGTAGATTTAAAACGAATAATTCGCCCTATTTATAATATCTTAGTTTATTTCATATTCATTGTTTCATATTCTTTTATTATTCAATAGCGATGTTTAGACGAACGAGAGGCGAAGTTGAAGACGCTTACAGCTAATATAAAACAATCGATAGACAAATCTGTACCAGTAAGATCCACTAAACTTGCATATGTAGATAATGTTGTTAAACCTCCAAGAAATGTTCTTAAAAAGCAAGCTAAATATGGCACTGCAAATTCTGTACCTAATACTGCATCTACTATAAAAAAGAAATTAATTAGCGGTGGAGGACCAACAGCTGCTACAAATATTTCTGTTCCATCACCACCTGTATCACGTACAAAACCATGTAAGTATTTTTATACACGATGATAAATTAAAATGACATATTATATAAAATATTATACATGTATATACGATGGAATATCCTGCATGGTTGAGGCATATAAAACAAGGTCAGCTGAATATCTCGGGCTGTCCTTGGCGATAAAAAAGAATGCATCATACTGAACTTGCTGGGAGCGTCGAGGTATACATACTCTGATGTAAATAGCTGATGTAAATAATAAATGGATGATATAGATGATTGTGTAGATAGACGCGTAAGGGACATAGGAAGGTTAATTTCGTCTTTTTGAATGGAATGATGCTTCCTATGTAACCATCTATATAGCTTTTGAGACGCGTATAATGACCTGTGATTCAAGGTCATTGAAGTTAATTGAAGATCAACTGATGACTATGACTATGAAAATAGTTTGGTTTTAGGAAGTGATCGAACATTGCCGTGATTTATTTATGTAATAATACATTGCTAGTGCATTATTAAAAAACTATTGATATTAGATTATGTCGATGCCTCGATGCCAAGCAAGTTTAATCTCGTGCATTTTTCCCTGTCATTAATAGCAGCTTAGATATCCAGGTGGGGCTAGTTTTATACGCACCACCTTGTGCACATCGCAATGACATTAATTTTTAAAAATTTATTATCTTTCATGGTAAATGTAATAGAAAGCTATTATTTAGCATATAAAATATAGAATCGAGTTTTTTTTTTTTTTAGTAAAATAATGTTCGAAAATATTGTAATATTTTAACATACTTTCTCTTAATTTTTCATTGATATAGCAAAAAAAACAAAAGCACCACTAATGGCAAAAGCTTTACAGTTAATAAAGGGGCGATATAAACGGTAGTTCATAAGAAATTGATTAACATTCAGCAATTTAGGTAAGTCATATGTTATGTTACAGTCAGATGTTAAGTATAATATGTATAGATATTTTATAAGAATTTGTGTATTTGGAACAGAACGTATTCATGTGAAGTTCGCATACTGCTTCAGGCATTCCGAGATTTACCAAATCGACTATGCCAAAATAATCGCCGAGTGCTTCTGTATCTACTGTAAACATTATAATCGTTTCGTCATTATAATCGTTCAGTTTCGTCAGTTGTACAGTAGAAAAACACAAGTGGTGAGATATCTTGATAATGCGAAAATTCGGAACATTTTGTTACACAAAAGTTGAAAATTGTAATATCTTTATACAAAATTAATCAGTATAAATTGACAATTTGGACAAAAAGGTATTATGACATTCAATATTTTTTATGTTTTGAGAGACACAAACATCAATTGGAAGGTTTTACGGAGACAAAAAAATTTAATTTCGTTCAATGTATTTTATTAATGATATTATTTAGAAATAAAGTAAGAAATTGTTATTCATAAGAAAATGCAAAACTACATAAGTACGTAATAAATATGTCCCATTTGTTGCTGTGATTCTCCAATTTTTTTAGATTACAATTGTAAATATGTTTTGCGTGATCTAGAATGATATACATATATCAGTTTAAATGAATATTTTAAGAAGGGGAATGAAATTACAGATAATTATCGATAGCGCTAAGAATGTAATGTGTATTTTACATTCTTGCACGAGCCACAATGAATTTGGTATATGTATTCGTGACAGGGAAGCTGTTGTAGGTAGACTTATACATATGTACGTATATGTATATGAAGTTAAAATATATTTATAAATAGTTAATGAAATATCTAATGCACTATGAAGTAATATCATTATCGTGAAGGGAAAGAAATAAAAGCACTAATTATACTTGGAAAATTGTAATAACGAATTATTTTAATAATCAGAAGTAAACATAATCAGTTTATATCGATATATAAAAGATCGCTAACGCATTTGATACGCTTGGAAATTTGAGGTCACAAAAAGGATTAAGAACGTAGTTAGATCGATGAACAAATGAACATTAATACAGCGTATTAATATTTTTGTAAATGTTTATTTGAACAACAAATGATGATCGAACATTCTACAATAATAATGTAATATTGTAATAATGTAATGAATTGCAATTTGTTATAGATATATGTATGTAGCGCGAGACATTAGTTTTTTTTTTTATAATTCCTATTATATAACATATAGATGATATAGTATTCATTCATTGATTTAAATTATCTTTAATATATAATTGGCCGAACAAATTGTGATAACTTTGAACAAATTGTAAATTCCTTTAAGCTAAATCGTGTTAAAATGATGTTTTTAAGAAAGTTCATATTCTGTATTGTATTTAAGCAATTCTATATGGATACATATAATGAAATAAAAAACTTAATCGAAATGTTAATTCGAACTAAAGTGAATTTTGTTTAGAATACAAACTAATTTCCTTTTAGAAACATCATTTTCATAACAATTTACTCGTTTTGCTATTATTCAGATATATGCGTATTACAAAATTTTCAATGAATTTTGCCAATGAACTGTTTGGATTTAACAGAGGTTTTAAGGGTGAATAAACATTTCTCATGTAAAGTAATTAAATTAACATATAATAAGACATCATAAATAGTTTTACGTCTGTTGTAAATTCTTAAAACAAGCATAAAGAATTCCGCAGACGCGTTACATCTTCGTTGTATTTAAGAAGAAGCGAACGTTTGATCAATTTGCATTGTCATCGTAGCACGTAATTAATTTTAATTAAGTCTAGTTAATTTTTTAAATTAAGTAAATTATTGTTTAAGAAACGTCGTATCTAATTAGAGTATTGTGATTGATATTAGGATAAATGGTAATCATGTACGTAATCAATTTCATATGCACAGGGCCGGCGTGACCTTCTGCCGGGTCGGGTTTCGGTGAACGCGCTGAACCTGCCTTGCGCCGGCCCTGCATATGCATATACAGTAACGTTTAAGGTAATATATTTAAGTTGTATTTATGATACAAAATATTAGCGATCATGTAAAATATTTTAATTTTGATAGTAAACGTAATTTTAAGAGAATCAACATGTAGATAAGTTTAGGGAATCTCGGAAATCCGAAGGCTCTGTACAACCGTTTGTGTAAAGTTTAAACGTTCATATCTAAATATTTGATTCCGCCTTTACATCGATATTGTAACTTACTGTTAATTTCTATATCTGTTTCGTTTTTATAATGCTAATTTTACTCTATCGTATAACGTGTAATACATAACGTAGACCGGATATTCATAAATGAACTATTTTACATTACTACGTTTACGTTCGATTGCTTAGTACATGTTGTGTGCTAAAATTCCAGGCTTTCAATTTAGCATGTATCGCGAAGCTGAAGCTAATTGATCGAAAATTCGAAAAGTTACATTTAAGAATACTTAACCATAGAAAAATATCGACACGTTAAGTTCCTCCAACTTTTTATACACCTAAACATTTTTAATCATAATCATCATTGTCAGCGATTATTATTTCTTATATATATATATATTTTGCTTGAGCAATGGGTCAAAAAATCGTAATCGGTAATGATATTTTCGAAAATTAGCGAAGACGTACATATTAATGTATGATATGATACTTATTTTTTACGAATCTTTTGTTTACATTTAAATCTAATAATAGCAGGAGAATTAAATTTAAAAAATTTAAAGTAACATTATAATAATATTATATAAAGTAAAGTATACATACAAATACATGTATGTTGACCAAACATAGTTTATTATATTATTCTCAATTATCTTTATTTACGATTAATTTCATTTAAATACAGGAAATCCCTCATTATACAATTCCTAGAATTTGTTAGATTCTCATCCCTCGAATTGAAAATTTTGATTTGTACATGTACAATAAGAAGCAATAAAACAAATGTCTATCCAAAGCGAAAATACAGCATTTACACACACATGTATGTAGCACATATGTGTGTGTGTGTGTATGTGTGTGTGTGTGTGTGTATGAACACTATATGCATTCATCACGTTCATTAATTAATATGACTAATTTATATAATGTTAACGATTTAAATGTTAAAACGCTGCGA
Organism: Bombus haemorrhoidalis; assembly: GCA_014825975.1. Classification (NCBI taxonomy): domain Eukaryota; kingdom Metazoa; phylum Arthropoda; class Insecta; order Hymenoptera; family Apidae; genus Bombus; species Bombus haemorrhoidalis. The sequence goes on along the minus strand of CM026172.1, from coordinate 11,863,265 downwards.
AAAATTTCTTCTTTACGGTTCGTAGATCGGTGAAATCGAAGGAAACGTAAGACGATTAATTTATTGTGATTAATAATATAATCGATTTGTGATCATTTGAAACGATCGAGTTAAAACATCGCATTCATCGCAATCATCGTTAGATAGAAAATAATGTTTCTATAAATATTACATAACTTATTTTACGATTTAGTGTACGTAATTAATATCAATAAACATTTTCTGATGGAAGTTTACAAATGTTCTTAGGTTTATTCAAATATATAATTAACTGTTGATCGCACAACGTGGAATATTTATTGCTACGTATATTATAGCTACGTTTATATTTTTTGTACTTAACAAAATTAAAATCTGTTTAGATAATTAGATCCATCTTAGGCGATATTAGGCGACATATTCATGCATCTTTTATAACTAAAAGAATTAGAATAAAATGAAAAATAGAGTAAAATTATTATAAAATAATTGCTTATTTATCCAAGTTTTATATAGTTTATACATTGCTGTATCATTAATTCATCAAATATTACGCAACTATCTAAATAGGATCATCCGATTCCAATAATTTTGATATCTTTCCCGCACGAGAATATCAAACACAAGTTGTAACAATTACATTATCCGTTCCAATCGAAAATGACGTGAGCGATCATTAAGTACATGGTTATTGTCATAGCACTCGTCAGCATAATTGGAAAGCCCACCCTGAAATAAACGCATTGAGAATTATTTGTCGAAGTAATTAAATTATTATTTACACGAAGAATGAATTAGCGACAAGCTCTTGCGAAAATGATATGCATTTATTCGCGATTTAGTATTCAATCTGAATTCGAACTATCGTTCACGATCAGAGTATACGGTATTTGATATTGGACTAGTTAATAGATATTTTCTACGATTAGATCATTTATTATCGTCTCGTGTAAATTAAAGCGAATTATAATATAAGTCGAATCAATCGTTTCACATGTATGTGTAATGTCAAATTACGATATTTATACCTTACGTTACGAATTTAATAAATAAATAAATAAATATTCGCGATCTAGGCAAATTTTTCAAAATACAACATCAAAAAAGTGAAGTATTATTAAAATATCTGTAATAATAAACCAGTAACCGTAGGAGGTAAATATAACAGGTAGTTTAATCATAATGCATAATCGTTATACATTACAATGCTGTTATCATTAATATTATTTTCGCACGTATCTTATTTGAAAAATCTTGAAATCGACCGAGATACGAACTTTTCTTTTTTTTTTTTTTTAATAAACGATTTGATTGTTATTTATTTATTTATAAAATTCGTAATAAAACGATGTATATCTTACTTTGACGTGTGTCGCGTGTAGTCTTTATTTTAAATGACGTAGTACAGTAATTAAATTTTCTCTCTATTTATAGACGTATATTTATTATATTATATATCTTTCTCTATGTATAATAGTAAATAGAAAGTGTATAGGAGCGCACTTACTTGAAAAATTGGATAAAAGAAAATTTGTATCCGTGTTGTTCCGCAACTCCTACGCAAACTACATTAGCAGTAGCTCCAATCAAAGTTCCATTTCCTGCAAATATTCCCATCCGTTCAACTACATTTTAAACGTAGTTACGTGTTAAATTCTTCACTTTAGCAAGAAAACATGTGACAGTGATAGCAGCGAAGCATCATGGTCATATCGTTAAATCGGTGAACTAGTTTCTCTTACGTTACGCTCTAGCCGACAGGCAATTAAATCGATTCCATTGAAAAATAATTTCGCAAAATTAAAGGCTCGATCAAAATGCGAAACGTCGGTATCGATCTTTCAACACATTCTGCTCTAACTGCTATATTTGCTTTTCCGTATCTTACGTGCTTCTTGCAAGCAGTCATTTATTTTTTTAAACAGAATGTTCATTAGACGTTTCAATTTTCGTTGCAAAAATATGGGCCATTATTGATATTACTAATTACGTTAAAACGATTATCATGGAAATTTCGTTACCTCCCATACAAGCGCCAAAAGCTAAAGCCCATACCAGGGGCTGCAGTGGCAGTTTCAGTTCGTTATTTTGAGCCAAAGTAGTAACGACTCTTATCATCATCGTTGACAGAGGCACGTTGTCCACGAATGCACTTGCGAACGCCGACACCCAAAGCAGTAGCAATATAGCTACCGCTAATCGTGACTCTTCGTTCACAGATAGGATTATTTTTTCTGTCTGTTTTCCTATCCAAGCAATTAGGCCCAGACGCGATAATGCCTGAAGCATAAAAGTTACAATTATTCGAAGTATTTACTTGATGTAAAGATTTGACGTCAGAGATAATAATCAAGCTCATTATGTTTATTCGTACGCCATTGCCAAGTCTTAGACACGCTTCACTTACAGAGATGGTAAATGAGAAGAATTTGTAGGAAGATATAATACAGATAAATATGTATGTAATTAGGAATTTTGTTATCATAAGATATTCTTCCCTCTACTTTTCTATTCTACGTATTTAAGTACATGTACATAAATACTCTTAAGCGTTTTATAAATATCATTTTTATACTCGTCTTGTACTAAATGTTCTAAAAGTGATTGATAATATAGCAATATCATAGTGTAAAGCATAATTTCCAAGTATTTCATACTTCCATAAGAATAAATAACGATGCAAAAAATAATAAGGTGCTCCATTCTACGCGCGCCATGAGACCATCCAAATCTTCGCTGTCGGCTAATATTAATAACAAAAGGACGCCTAATAAAGCGGTCCAGCCCAGCGACAAGTGCAGATTTGGAATACTGTGTAGAAAAAATAACGTGATCACAAAGATCAAGGTAAATCCAGATTTCGCTAGCAACCACTTGTCTCGGATAGGATACTGTAACACAAAATTGCGATTAGAGTAAAATTTAGCGATTTGTGAAAGTTCGCCCCCCCCTCCCCGCCTCTTAAATCTTTCTTCTATAATATCGTAATTAGCCGAAGTAAATGTTACAGTTGTTAGATAGATCGCAAATCGTAGATTTAAAAATTAAATCAACAAGAAATAGAAAGACGCTGTACGTATACGTGATTACAATAGTCGATATTTACTTTTTCTTGAAGTTCTTCGAGCGTGGTTTTATATGTTTCGAGGGTGACGCTGCCTGTCATTAGCTTCTTTTTTAACTGCGACAGTAATCGTTGAACCTTTTTTAGCAAAGTCTCCCTCACCAAATTTTCGTCTTTACTGTAACTCGACAAACTTGCCGCAGCTCTTTGCCAAATGGCAATTTCGTGCCTTAATTCCTAAAACGATCGCATAAAGAAATCCGTTAGATATTATTCATATTCAGTTACTTTGGCAATCTACGACAATTGAACTTTGTTCTTGTATCGTTAAAGTAGGTAAAAAGTTTACGATCTAAAGAATTTTTAGCTTATTTCTGATAACTTGACCGCGGATATTTATGCAAATTTGTGTTTTCGCGAAAACAGAAGGAACAAAAGCTAGGCAGAAATTTGTTTCATCCTCTAAATAAACGCTTAATACATATTCCAGCGACTACCGTTTATATGTACATACGTATTTTGGACGTTTTATATATCTCTGTATATTGCGCTGTACGCGTGCATTTCTGTGTTTTTCAATTTAGACGTATAAAAATCCGCCGTCAAGAATCTAGAGATAACAAATGAGAATGTTCGTACCTGTACATCTTGTGGTTCGGCGAATTTAAGAGCAGCTATGTCTCGGAAGATAAATCGCAGCTGAGCAAAAACTACAAGTATCACCAATATAACACCGATGCTCATGTGCATTGTGAATGTACTAAAATCGATACCCTAAATAACAATTAACGATACTATGTATCAACGTTACCAAATTAAATGCTATCAAATGTATCGATATTATAATCCTTAATTTTATACAACATCGTAAGTATCGTTCAATTTTATTCTGTGAATTTTCACAGTTACAATTTCATTTCATTCGCAGTTAAATATAATACGTTCAGTTTCGTACTTCCTTTGTAAAATAGATGCCCATTTATTTATGTTATCGAAAAATTATTTGCATGTAAGTTACATACTTAGTATGTTAAGTAAAAGTTGAAGGTAAATAAAGTCGAGTCGAATCAATTATTGTACTGATGTAACTTAATTCTTAGCGAAATATTTGTAGAAATCGATATTCAAGGTAATGCTTACGTTATTAATAACATCGCGATTCGATGTAATAATTACGTTGGGCGGGTCGCCTATCGGTGTCATAGCACCCCCGATATTAGAATAAACCACCATCGACGTCAATATTGGCACTGGATTTATTTCCATTACTTCGCATAATCTAATGGTTACCGGTGTCATTAACATCACTGTCGTAACATTATCTAGGAACGATGAAATGAACGTTGTAAAGAAACATAGTGTACCTACGAGTGGCCACAGCTTTCCTGCAGTTATCTGAAGAAATTAAACGAAATTATATTTGTAGGAGCATATTTCAAATAGCGATACACGTGTACATATGTACGATATATGCATAATAGTATGTATGTACGTAGCGAAAAGACATTCGATATCACGTTATACGTAGATATAGGTAGATACAGGCTCCGGTCTAATAACATACACAGGCGGGTATAACGCGATTCTTTATCAATGTAGAATAATATTTCTCATACGAAGCTTCGTTTCCGAGAAAGTCGCCAATTACTTGGCTAATTACCACCCGGGTATGAATGAAACAATCAGTATGTGGAATATAATTTTTCCGTTTATGTCTTTGTTTTCGAAAAAAAAAAAAAAAAAAAGAAGAGTTTGAACGTGTTTCGTTAAGAATTGGTTTAGTACACGCATATAGTAAATCTTCAAATTTATTTCATCCGGAAACAAATGGTCTTGTTCATTTACTCGTTACGTACATATACTTGCTCATTTATGGAGATACATGTTAAACTTTACTTTAGAAAATCGAACGTGTACATGTAGAATTACGTTATCGCGTATGTAATTCATTTCGAATTGAAAACAATGCGATTGTTCAATATTAATGCATAATTTGGTATACGTATATGTAAGATGTATAAAGTCGACGAAGGAAGCAAGTTACCTTGTAAGCATAGACTGCTAACCAGTCGAATACGCCTGTCTCAGCCACTACGCCGACAAGTATCATCATTGAGAATAATAACAATAACGTATCGACGTCTATCCAAGACATTAATTCATTCATAGTTGGTCTCTGGAAAAATATCTAACATATAATGGTTTCTGCCATAAGCGAAATGTTCGCTTTTTTCCCCCTTCTTATATTACCTCGTTTATGGTTGCTAATATCGCGATAGACATAGTCGAAGCTAACATGGCTGCTAAAGTTCTATGTACAACCTACGAATACCAATCAATTATGAATTAAAAGTATTTAAATCACATCTAGAAGCATAGATGATAAAAATCAAAATACTAATTAAACAGTGAATAGATAGCTCTTAGCCGCTAATTACCTCGAATATTATAAGCATATATAATCCAAATAAGACTGCTGCAGCGTACGCTATTCCATCGTCTTTGTTCATTGACGATAAATCGTAACTGATAGAGATGGCAAAACTGGATTCTAGATTTGTTTTCAATTTAATCAATATCTCACCGTATTCTAGGATACTGTAAAATATAAAATATTAAGATATATAAAATACGTATATGATAGTAGTTTTGTGTAGTACTCGAGTAAAGCGTACATACTAGATACTATGTAATAAAATTGAATAAAATTAACATTGAATCAAATTTGGCAGCGGAGGGTAAATCTAACAAATAGCAATTTAATCGTAGGATCATTATACGTGCCTTTCGTCGATATTTTCTAAATTAAAAACTTTCTGCTGCCTCTGTCCAGGAAATATATCTATTAGTTTCTCCGGAAGTATTGGTAAAATCCATACATCGCTTATATTCTATGTATGCGAAAGATCATGAATTAGAACGAGTCTGTGTTCCTGATATTTAAGTATCAATTTAGACATTGAACATAATATAGCGTGATATTTGCAACTGTATTACGAATGTATTACTAAGATAAATTTTCAGTTAAAAAAGAAACGTATTTCCAGATAAAAATGGGGGAAGAAAAAAGAAAAAAAAAAAAAAACGTTCGTTAAACAATGCCGATATAACAACTGTCTGTCATGTAAATTAAATTATATACGTATGTTTACCTTAATCTCTTCAGATCCTAATAAAAATTGATCAGTGTTATTTGCCTGGTCGACGAGTAGTTCTAACCATACCATTAAATATCTATCAGATACGTTTGTGTATTCTATCGGTTTCATTTTTATTGGTGGAAGTAATGACCCCTCTATCATTAAGTTGATATGTTTACTAGGAACTTGACCAAACATTTTGTAGCCTACGAAAATTTAAAGATTAATTTAACAGTGACAATCGTTCTCTCGTACGATACTGAGAACTGAATTTAAAAATAATTCACGATCATTCTCGTGATGAAAATGATTTAATAATATTGTACGATGCAATGATCTATCCATCCAGTGTTTCGAAAAGTATGTTTATGCCTTTATCGCTTTAATTATTTCGATAATTAACCAAAATTGTAAAGAAAGTGATACTTTTTATTTCTCCGCTAGGTATTGAAATTTGGTGCAATGCTTCGATCCTTTCGCTCTTAATTATCAGTATTAGCTAGAACGAAAAAATACGATAATCTTATACGATGTCCATTTAATCGAATACCGGTAGATATGCGCAGAATATTAACGTGTAGTTGCATAAATTAAAAAATATTTTTCCCCGTTCAATGTATTTTTGTACTCTAAATTGCACCAATCGTTAAAATTACACTTATCTTCGCGATTAATTATTTTCTTCTCAAGTCAAGGCTTAATCATAGAAATGTCTTTTAATACACTTATAATTTGTTTTAGCGCTATTACTTACGGTGAATATTAGCCAACAGCAGCATAACAAGATTAATTTGATATAACGATAAAGCTTTTGTTTCGTTCCGTTGGTCCCTTGTGTAATTGTAATATCGTTATTCCCATCTTCATCGCCTTTTTTACTTTGCATTCTACGTGCAACATTCAACAAAAATATTATTCAGCCGTTTATATAAACTAATTCTCGTTATTAATACATAATATCATAATCCCAAATAATTTATCGTGGGCAAATACTCCAACTGTGTTTGTTATTTAATGAAAATAGTTAATTGTGTTTATTACTGGTTTTGGCGAGGAAATAATACTTAAACGACGATTCGTTCCACTTGTTAAATGAAATATAATGACGTAATAAATATGTATTTTATTTCTGACACTTTATATATTTTTCCGTATTACGTAATACATGCATACATTCTATCATATAAATTCTTTTTATTTCTCCGCTAGGTATTGAAATTCACCGTAAATACATACGTATATGCACGTTCTATTTACGAAAACAGGCGTTTTTAATCAATAGTGCTACTTTTTTATTTACGCTATGTTTTACAATTTTAATTAAAGCGTTAAAGCAAAGATCTTGCGTCACTTACTTTTGTGGCAATGCGGACTGTGTCCCAAGAGACATATTTACTACCAGACAGTCTTTCTTCGCTCCATCCAAAGATCTGCAATAGATCATTATTATTTGATTTGAACGTTCACGTGTGATCTACTCTTTAAAATAAACTAATCGAATGCTGGATATATTAAAAAAAATATACGTGTACGTATAGTCTATCAAAAATATAAAACATAGAACGCATAACGCATTATCATTGGATAATCAAAACATAACAAACAAATCATAGTATCTAATGTGTGTAACGGGACATGTGGCTTTAATGATCGCAGTAGCCACTTCTTTATGTTATACTTTTAACAAAGCACGTTCAAGGAATATCCACCTTCCTTCTATAACTTGATGAACACGATCATATTCTCTTTGAAAAACTGCCAAGCTAGGATCTAAACGTATTGCTTCTGGTAGTTGACTCCAAACACGGAGTACCTCTTCTGGGATTTGACCGAGTATTATCGAACTCGTAATAGATGATGGAGTTACTGTAACGTAACGGACATCGTAATGTTCATTATGGATCATAATCTATGTTGATGTCGTATATTAATTATTACGAAACGGTGGAAATTGAAACTGAATTAAATGAAATTATAATTTCTTCCACAAACATGACGATCTTACAGTTTTCGAGTAGTAACTTTACAGTACGAAAAAGAGGAAAATAATGGAAGCAAAGATTTCAAATTAAATTGATGAAAGAATCGATTACATTGTCCTTAATCTACTCTGATATATGTCAACGCGTGGACGTTACCGCGATGTTACCTGGCGTATCACGGCTGCATCGAGATCCTTTCCTGAGGAACGACGGTGTCCGCAGTCCTATCTCATCTTCGCTTGTATCTTCTTGAGACATTGCGAATCGATCTAAACGATCGCTAATCAACGAAAATTAATTAGATAATATTACCGATATTGCACGATACCAACAAACGTATATATGTATGTATCTATTGTATATTATTGTATATTATATTGTATTATTGTATAAGATACAGGAAAAAAGAAATAAAGGAAAAAAAAAGAAAAGTGTAAAGCTTTCGTGAAATGAAATAAATTACAAGGTGGTTTGACATTTTTAAATTTGAACTTTCGTATCGACTGTCCACTTTGATTTAATCGAACGAAGAGGATAATAGAAGCCAGCGCGATATTTCGTAATACCATACACGATCTTGGAGAAAACATTTACTCGAAGAAAAAGAAAAAATTTCGAAGAAATTAATTAGAAAGACCACTTACAGCGAAGGATTGAAACGTATGGTATATAAATCTGTTTCCGTAATATTTGACGTCGCAGTTGCACTGCGGTTGATGAATTTTCACAAAATATGGTACATTTTAATTTTAATCCACCACTGTACTCTATTTATGTACGGACAGGAAGACTAAGAACTTGGAACTGCGTTTGATATATATGATGCTAAATTGTAAATATAATATCTTGTTCTTGTTGGGGGTCATATTCAATGTTTACGTCTTTACATGTGTAATATACGTACGTACGTATGTACGTACTTACTTATAACTTTGTTTAGTCTATGTTTAATACGAACTACCCTGCATCTAGGTCGGTTGTAATTACATTTTTCAGCGTAAAAGTATGCAAAATTTTGTTAGTGCCTATTAGAAAGCGTACTTCGAAGAATCAAATAAGATATCGAATAGAATCGAATAAGATATTGATTTTATTAAAACTTAAACCTCTGACATGCGTATCGTAACTATTTTATAATAATAATTTCTTGGCTTAGTCATAAGCAATCCTTAAAAATGAGACGAGTACAGCAACGTGAAGAAGTATCCCAAGATACTGTAAAACGCACACTTTCAAGGAGTATGGCTGGTCTGATCTTGTCTTTACTTTAATCTTGGTGCTACTGTAAAATTGACAGAGAAAGAAAAATTGCAGCGTAATATTTATCATACGAACGCTATCGGAATATTAAAATTTATCTGATTCTATATCAAGTAGATACTGCAAAAGAGAAATACCGATTTAGTATCGGTTGGTACCTAATCGATATAATCGAGGTACGCGGTCGAAAAACAAAGAAGGAAATTTCTATGTAAAGCGATTTTGTGAAATCATACTGTATGCGCGTATTACTGGAAACAAATGGATAAATAAAAAGACATACGTAATAATATTATGATAATCGTTTGTTCTAATGTTAATTAAAAAAGAAAGCGTGTTTGTTATTTGTACAAGCAAAGTATATACCCGACACGAGACATTTCACGAGAAGAGAGTGCTTGGGGTCTAATTCGCCACAAAATTTCGTAAGCCGCGACTTCACCAGCTTGGATTGCACCATCTATCGTTCCAGGCCAATTGACAGCGTATTCGCTCGAAGCAAAGAAAATTCTTACAAAATCGATAACTTCTATTAATTAGAAGCAAATAAGTTTTTCACTTATCAAATCAGCGTTCATTTTACTCGACAGGTATAATAATTCAATTATTAATAACAAGCAGAAATTAATAATATTTTATATCGTTACACGGCATATCGTATATTTTACGTTGAGAGAAGTAGTAAACCAAGTATGTGAAAAGCATGTATAGAATACGAAATAGATCCGATTGTCTATAAGACATTAAAATTTTTAAATATCAGTCTTGCGGTACTACTCTCTCTCTCTCTCTCTCTCTCTCTCCCTACTCACAAACTTGGAGTTACTTTTATCAGCGAATTAACGGACCTAAAATTATGACGTAACCTTTTCCATTTTCTAATCTTACGACACGCTCGGTGGTAATTAAGTTCCTTCCTTACTAGCAAAAAACGAATATGCTTTACCTTTGATCACGTTGATAGTTGAAAGCATCCTCGTACCTTTCGTAAGAAGCTTCCGTATGATTAATATAATCCTGAATGGAAATGGGCTTCAGGACACTCATAGGGCAACCAGGTTTCATTTCATCATTCATCAATGACTGATCGTATTCTTTGTATCGTAGAAATCTCGATGCTTCGACAGTTTCGTAACAATCTTCCAACGTGTCAAACAGTCCTCTCTTATGCGTTTGTTCGAGATTAGGTTCGGCAAGAAATCCAGCGAACGCAATTCCTTCCGTGTTGCCTGGAGTTGCATCGTAAACGATGTTTAAATTGTTGCTAGAATCCCAAGCGGTGATAATGTCCTTTGAAGAATTCGATCTCCAAAATGGCTTTTTATAAAACACGTTGAAAAACACATTTTCCGCCGGTGTGTACAACGTTTCGATATTTATTGAAGAGAGAGGTGGCTCGATAATGATACTGTTCTGCATCGATGGAGGTATCGCGATAACTACGAATTCGCATCTGTAAAAAAACGATACTAATCAATCGTACTTAAAGCTATGTACGTACAATGGCTCGCCAAAGTGATTTCGACACCTGTTATAGAAGCTTTATGTATGTACATGATACGTGCTTATTGTGGGTGTGTACGTGTGTGTTATGGTATATGAAACACTTTGAAATTTCGTTATGAGGCCGTAACGAAATACGAGTGTCGTTATTATATTGATAAAATTTGAGCTCGATTTGAAAATGTATATAAAGGTTACATAAAAATTATTGCGAACATACATTTGATAAAGAATTAGTATAGCTGCAACAGGGATGGTTGCCTCAAAAGTAAAATCAGGAAAGTAGAATACAGATGGTGTCACAAAAATGTTATATGATTTATTATTTTGTATAATATATATATATATAATGCAATCAGTAATTGACTGTTTAAATATTTTGGTAGTTTTTGCGAAGTTTGCAATATACGTGTAAATATCTTTTAACTTTTATATACATATCGTTATATTACATTCTGTTGATGGAAATGTTTTCGAAATATGTTCGTGAAATGTGTATTTATCTCACTGTGTATATGTATTTGTCGCTAGAGATACGCGCAAGATAGACCTACTTCTGCATCGTTACAATTCCTTCAATTATCGATTTCTTATGAAAATATATATTTATTTTTGAATTATTAAAATGTATACCTGAAGTAATTCCTTGCCGTAGACACATAAGCTCGATCATCATTGAACGTAATTTTGCTAACTGGCTCTACGTATCTTATTTTTCCATGCTGTCGTAAAATATTCTTCAACAGTGTATGCGTAATCTTGCACATACCATCCTGCAGAAACACGATACGATTATTACAAACAATTAGTCAAGGTAGGAGTTCTTTTTCCAAGCAGGGGTCAATAACTTGTCATAATTTCGTTGAAATATCTATACATCTTACGAAAATGATCGTGTATGAATTCTATTCGTAATTTACGTGGCATTATTATACTTACTTGCACGAAATATCGATTACCATCACCTATCGTAATTTTCAATCGATTTAAAAAACCTGATGCTCCGTTCAGCATAACGAGAAACCAAAGTGCCGAGACGTTGTTGAGGTCTCTTACAGCTGTGAAAAATTATAAACAGTTCGTCGGTTTATTCATGTTCCGTTCAATTTCAATTTTCTTCGATATCTCGGATATCCTTCTTCGTAATTACTACGTTACTTGTTATTCTTCATCTTGAAATTTACAAACACCATTAGATCTTACTATTGTTTGGTACTACGTTTCGATAATAAATCGGTTCGTCCTTTACGACTGTCTTTGAAGAATGTAAAAATACACGTATTTGAATATTTTGGTGGTAGATATACGTATATTAATAAATAAATAAGGTAAATAAATTGTTTCTTGATTATAGATAGGCTTTATATTATAATAACACTTGATATGCTCTTTTAAGAAAGGACCGATAAACTTGCTACTCCGTCTAATGTACCTACGTATATACATACGCACATACATATGTAAAGGTATATATTTATATGTTTTATATAAAAAAAAAGAAATAAAATTGTTTAGCAATTTTTGTCAAAAGTTCGAAAGAAATGTACCGCAGGTGCTGCAAATATATGCTCGACATAGTGATCGTGCATACGGGAAATAAACGATTTTACGTAGTAGTTGTTCAACACTTGTCTCGGCGAGATACTTAGCTTCTTCTTCGTTCCCCGTGTAATTACTAAATTTTGAGTTTAATACACTTTCTTCGATCTAAGTGAAAAATAAATGTTTACGTATGACATACATATATATATATCGAAACTACAGCGAAGTAAAAATACTTTAATTAATTTTATCACTCGTGACAAGTATATACCGAGTATATAAAGTTAAGTATAACAGATATATCGATCTATGTTACCGTTCGAAAAAAATCGTGAACCTCGGCTCCATAAAATTTCGGTAAAATTTCGAACCACGTATCATTCGTGCACAGTACTTTTTTCTTTGTCTCGTTACGAGATGCTTGATCAATTTTTATATGTAACCTCTTCACCAGATCAGTCACGTGTTTTTGCAAGGAATTGGCGTGATAAGTATTGCTAAAGCTTTTTTGTAAAATACGGCCTCCTATTTCACCTAATTTTAGACAAGCCTAGTAAATATATTCGTAACAAAGATGGCATTTTTAAAAGTTATCGTAGGAAGGATAATTCGTAAATTTCAACGTTCTCCATCCATGATAGCCTTTAAGAAGGGTTAATAATAAAAACAACTTGCTGAAAATAATCACGGATATCTCATATCGAGGATCGGGCAAGGATTAAGATATACTTTGAACGTTTCAAACATTGATTTTATATTTACTGATTTCGAAAAATATTTACTATTCGCTTCGATGATTAATACATCTAACCCAGTTTCTTTCCTCAGAATGTTATATGCGCACGTAAGACCAGCTAAACCTGCTCCTATAATTATAACATCGTAATCGTTCTCGTCCTCTCTAACAGACTCCTCATCGGCGAAATCGGCAGCCATGCGTCCCCTGTTGCTGTTTTAGTATTTACAGTTGTTTAAATGGAACCGGGGGAAAGAATTGTGAATAATTTCTCCGATTTTATCTGAAGTTGACTGCTTAAACGCTTGAAAGAGTACCTGTATCGTAATAATAAAGAAGAAGCGTTTCGCGAGTTGAATTTAATCGCTGGCTTCGTGTATAGCTCGAAACGGCCTCTAACACATATATCTCTATTCCGATATCTCTGATTTCAGAATCAAAGTTCTGTTTTCTATTACGAGATCGTTGCAGTTCGGTTAATAACGATGCTGGTATCTCGGTTAAGGCGATCGTTACCGACTACTTCGCTCCTAGTTGAAATCGACGAAAACTACGAGCCTTGTTACGACGATAATTTTTATACGAAACGAATCGATCCGCCCGTTGAAAATTTATTTTCGTTATATATTAACGCTAGACTCTATCCTCGGGATAATTTAAAAGATATCGCTCGTCGATTATCCTAACGATTATTATACCTTTGGTCGAATCTAACTGGTCGTTCGCATTTTCGCCTGTCTATTTTATGTAAAATGTTTCCTTCTGTTCGTACAGCGACGCTACCAACTAGAACGAGAAAACCTACGAAAACGTACTTATCGCGCTTTTCTCCTTTCAATCGTTCTCAAAAGTCTACTACGATACTATCGACTATCACCGATGCGATGCAGGCAATGGATAACGGATTTCTCTTCGTCCTGACTGTTACCTGACAATTTCATCACGCTGGCAAAATGACGCGAACTTTCACGTACAAATTCCAATACGCAACAGCTCAAAAATAACGGTCACCGTCGTCTCGAAGCAGTCAGTCCCTTGATAATTCAAGCAACTTTTAACTGCAACCTTTATAACTCCCGCGATGGCCACCTCCTTTTCCACCCCCTACATTCCCCTTCCTTCCGGTTCGTCCTAGAAGCGTTACTTTCTTCCACCCCCTTTACGACTGGTCTACTCTCTCTTTACGGAGCTGTACATCTTAAATAATTGATCCTAACGTAGTTGCCAGTGTTTTTATAACTGTTTTACCGCCGGCTGTTGCCGCTGTGATATACATTATTTAGCCGTCGGTTTTTAAACTTAAGCCCCTGGGCATGGAGGTGTGAAAACACCCAAACAACTATCGGGGATGCGCGTGTGCCTCTTTGATAAAAGTATACGATTCCGAGCTTCGTTAATACCCTTCTTGGGCGGCCGCGTCGTAAACGTTGCACCGCTTTCTTTCAATTCGAACCAACAATTAGATTTCCTATTCCTATTTCATTTCTCGTTTCCTTTGGGGTCAAGTTCTTCAGCTTCTGTTTCATGTCCGTTTACCACTTTGTTCTTTACATATTGTACAATTTTCTTCTTAATCCGTTAATCAAGTCATTCCTGAACCGCAGACTTTCATAATCATGATGTTAATAGTTGATAAAGACGAATTAATTTTAGCTCTTTTCATTATTTATTATCTGGTATCTGGTATCAATGTAGACTTTAAAATTGTATTTTACTAATTCTAATTCCTGCACATATGAATATAAACGTTGTTTATTCGCAACAAAAATGAAACTTTGCGATAAAAGATGTAGGATATATACGTAGGTATAAATCACCGTTGGTACTTACATCGCAAGTCTTCCTATCAATTCAGAAGACATCTCTTAACCAAATTTATAATTTAGAAATTAAGGAATCGGAAGATAAAGAGCTTATCGAGAATCTGATAATATTCTTTGCAAGGTTTGACAGTTACAAACATCGATTTTATTATTGTTCATACATTCTATCGTACGTAGCTACGATAACGACGAAGAGTAAAATCGTTTGCAATTCGAATTGTTCGTAATTTTGTAATTATAATCGACGCTGTGAAAAATTAGCAACTATCCGGATACTTTCCTATGGATTCAACGCTTTCGACAAGTATTTGCTTGACGATAAGCAACGAGCAAGCGACCTTCGTCGAAATCATTCTACAATTTCATAATTTCCATGATCCTTTCACCGTGTTCTTTTCTCTGTTTCTCGATACTTTTTATTCGCAGGATTACTTGTTTTTTTTTTTTTTTTTTTTTTTAGAGAAACCCAGAAGAGGCTGCGTCGGAGAGAGCAGCTTCGCCAGGGGATGCAGCTAGTTGGTCGCGAGCAACGCCACTTCCGGCAAGAATGAACTTTCCGAATGCTGAATGCAACGTCGTTCTCTTCTGGAAAGCACTTTGACAGAGCCCCACGGGTACATTACTAGGATTGCCGCCACCAATTGAACTCCCCCGACTCGCCGTTCATGGTTCAGCCCGGGCCTCGGCTCCCTTATGTCTGCAAACAGAGCCGCCCGAGGCGACACCGCCGTTCAGTCAATCGCTCGATTCAGAAACGATGAAGCAACTTGCAGATTCTCCATTGTTGACGGTATTTGACTTAGCCGCGCGTTGCGTTGGCTCGTTGGCTGGGCGCTGATCCGCATAATAGCGATTAAACCCGAAATGATTCGGACTCGCACGGCAACGCGACGGGATAAGTTTTCGAGCCAGAGTCAAGCAGCCTGATTAAGTCTCCTCGCGCGAAACTTCGGCACGCTCGTTGTTACTTAGCAACTAGGGAGAGAAATTGATTAGATATTCTAACGGAACTTTGGTCGAGACACGTTCTTCGACGAAACACGTGTTTTCTTCGGCTGACAACGTGAGTTAGCGACAACAACCGGGTTCGCTGTTACGTCCGCCTCTTCGTTTTGCTGGAGAATAATCGATTTCTGAAAGTCTGCTGTTCCGGTCCTACTTCGCACTTTCATCGTATAATACGCGCACGAAGGAGAAATCATAGGTGGCGGGAAGTACGAACGATATCACGTGTGATACGAATCGTCGACGAGTTCGCGTAAAAGAAATTCTATTATACCGGAAGGGGCTGGAGGCCGAGGTTACGGCGAGAAGTTCTCGTCAGGTTGCCGCTTGTAGCCGAATATATGGCCGAAAAGAGGTTACAGATTGCATATTACCGAAATCCACTTTTCGAGACGGCGAGCTCGATTTCCGATGGAAGGTGGTTGCTAACGCACATGGTTGCTCATAGTCTCGCTTTATACGACCGAAATTCCGACTAAGATGCAAGAGGACACAGAGGGCAGCGAGATGGAAGAAGCAAAGTAGCGGCGGAGAGGGCGGGCGGTACACAGGGGGAAGGGAGGAATTCGTAATATAGAGGGCCGCTCTACGACCCCGTTGGGAGGAATTCCGGGGTACGTTTTAAATTGCTGCATCCCCAACCTCCTTGTTTATGTATGCTACCGTGTTTCTTATTCTTGTGCGGCAGCGAAGGAGAGAGCGCGCGCCGCCCTAACTTTATGTGCACAGTGCCGGCATAAGTATGCAATCTATGCGTTGGTGTGACCGTATCCCTGTCTGCGTGATCGTACACGCGAAAGCGCGAGCTCTATGTATTCCACGAAGGGAAAGGATGTATTAGTGAGCGGCGCGTACACGCGATCGCGCACCCTTTACACCAGTTTCTATGTGGCCGTTTGTATGTGTGTGTATTGTACGGTGAAACGTGGTCCTACGTTTCCTCGCACTCGCGCCGTGCCGCTGCTACAGCCTCTCCCCACGATCCGGCCGCCGTTTTCTCCCGTGAATTCTTTTCGCCTTCCGAACCAGCTCCACGCTCTTTCCTTTCCTCCTTATTCCCCCCCCCCCACCTTCAGACCCGACTTCGGAGCTACCCCTCCTGCTATCTACCGTTGAGTTGCGTCGGTTGCCTTTACCATGTATCTCTCTCTCTCTCTCTCTCTCTCTCCCTCTCTCTCTCTCTCTCTCTATCCATCTATCTATCTATCTCTTTCTATATCGCCAACCCTCTTCCGTTCCATTCCTACCTTCCGGCCTCAATTGCTGTAATCTATGGCCTATACTGGTGGATTTAACCGTGGAATTGAGCCACGGTGATTTGTACGGTTTATTAATATTGCATCGGTGTCGGGGATGGAACTTGGCCATGGGTTTTCATAGATTTTCAACGACGACCGGATGATTATATGCACGTGAACGGATTGGGATATCGAGTGGTCGCGATGCACGGTTTCATGTAAACCAATTTTCTGACCGTGCAATTGCGGACTCGTTTCGGCGAATGTTCTTCTATCCTGCAGCGTCGGTGAAAGCTACGGAATATTTATAAGGTTTGATAGATGTACTTACAGCAATTTTTTAAACATTTTTTTATCCTCAAAAAAAAAAAAAAAGAAAAACACACACACACACGTTAAATACGTTAAATTTTGGAGAATCCGACGTTGGCGCTTATATATCGTAAACAATTGTATTTCGTTTGATCGGGTTTTGCAAAAATTGCGTTACTACGTTTTATCGTATAGTTTCTCATAAATATCGGTAGGATCATAATCGTGATTCGTAGCAAGTGGCGGAAAAACAATAACTGATAGAACGTATCAATCCATAGCATCGAGTAAATATTTATCAGCGTTCCATAGATTGCACTCTCTTGGGCTTAGGCTCGCTCGTTATTTCGCTAGTGCTTCGTGTTATAGGAAATAGATTATTGTGCTGTGGTTTCATTGGCAGGAAATCACGCTCCAAGTCAATACGATCCTGACGTGCGTCACTATGACAGTGATAACACAATGAATATTATCATAATCTTGTGATATCAGCTTTCTTCACTTTGCTGGACTTTCACAGCAAACGATCTTTCCTCGTACGACTAATTAGAGATCGTAACGATGGAAATAACAGATTTATAAGCTACGATTATGCTACAACATATTCTGCGTAAAGAATAGACGCACACTAGTTTTCACGTTTAACGTACTTCTCTAGTCTCTTACTTTTTCTCTATAAAATTCACAAAAAAAAAAAAAAAAAAAAAAAAAAAATTGAGACACAGGATAAGGAACGACACGGCGACGAATACGATTATCTGAAATACGTACTTGTTCAAATTTATATACAAACTTACGCTCCGTAAAAGTTATTAGTACGGAATTTTAACATATAATGTCGATGTACTTAGCTGCTTGATGTTCGCATGTACGCGCAACTTTCTAATTTGTACACGTGCGTACATTTTATCTATAATGTTTAGTAAACGAACGAACAAGTAAGTCAAAAATCAATAAATTGTACTTGTTGCTACGCTATGTGAAAAACTATTCTTTATAAAATATTCAAGGACTGATTTCGAATAAATTTGAAGGTAAAGTGCGTTAAAATGTGTGCGTGTATGGAAAGTTTCATCTTTAAAAACTAACTTTTAAAATCCGATTCTAACAGAGACAAAGTCTTCCGATGGACAAATCTTAGGACTTTAATAAGTTTTAAACTTATGAACAGCTGCGACGAAACTTGGCAAGAATATCGGTCCATTAAAGTGCTGCATAATGGTGCACTTTCACGGGCGATCATTTGTTCCTAAAGGAATATATATATGTGTATATATATATCGATGGTAAAAAGGTTAACGAATTTCTTTTTCCTATTTTTCCTTTTCTACGACTCGATGAAAGATATTCTAGCAATGCAAAAATATTCGTTTATTTTCCTACGATCGTCTTTACCCTGCCGAAAAGTTTCCCTTGGAAATGTTACAAGCAATGTATTTTAAAAGTATCAGAAGGATATAAGAGCGGAGGATAAAAAATTATTCAATGAATTTTTGAACACGATTATCAATGCTTGATAATTTATGGTATTTGCAGGAGAACTAAGACCGAAATGGCTAGAGAACGAAAATAGAAAGGAGAAGGAAATGTGCGAACGCGTATGATGAGAAGATACGTAGGGAAAGTACGAAAGAAAGATAACATTCGAATGGAGGGATTACGATTGAAAAGTAATCGTGATATTCTCAACTCGTTCTTTTCTTAAATGTAATTTCAACTATTTTCTCTTTCAACGTATTGTTTTCGTTTTTCAGATATTTTTTCGTATATTATCAACGACGTTCGATCGGTCGATTCTTGTTTTTCGTTAACAAAATTTAATAAAGATATTCCTACATTAACGTAGTATATCTATGAAGTACATGTACAATCGTGATCGAGGTAATAAAAGAATCGATTTAATTAGGTCGTATCCATTTTTCGAGATAAATCTATCGAACGAGACAGATCTGTCCAATACGACGCTAATCATTTTACAAACACTTTACATCCTCCTTTTGTTGTACGTGGTAAAGAGTTGAGATTTGCGCAGTGAATGTAATCTGCCGTTGACGAAAATGGCGCGGAACTCTTTACTCGAGTTTTTTATTCACGAGCAGGTGAATGAACGACGCTTGAATAAATGAGAAATCGAGTGAGCGAGAACGAGAGAGAATGCGGTGCGGCGCGGCGCGGCGGCGCGAAAGAGCCGTGGGTGGAAAAATGACAGTTGTGCGAGCTATCGTGAATCGTCAAGTTTAAATCGAAAACGGATGCACGTTGTCGTGGTAATAGAACATTGTATGGATTTTATTTCAAAATTTTTTTCCTTGCTAACATTCGGATTTTATCCTTTTTTACTGCCCGACAAATCTGTCCTCGCCCATACCACTTAACACGCCAGTTACGCTTGTTTTCTATTTTTCATTTTTCCAGCTTTGCCAAACTTTTTCCGATTCCATCGTAAAAACTTTCAAACTCTGTGTCATTTTCGGCACATAATACTTTTAATGTATACGAAGGCTCGTGGCAGTATCTATCTCCACGCTTATCGTTCGCGTAAATAGCTTGTCCTATGTATTGTACTTGTATCGTACGTATCGTATAAAATATATCGAAATATAGAGCGCGAGAGCGAGGGAATTTGCTCGTGCTGGTTTTTTGGTCGACAGCGACTATCGAGAAATCTGTTCGTAAACTCATTTACAGCGAGAGAGTTCCTTCGTGATAAAATAAACGCGAGCAAAACGATTCGCCGAATGTTTGCCAACGGGCGAAAGAACGCTCCCTTATAAATTATTATGTTTTTCTTTAATCGATCGCGCTGACGAGCAACTGTAATCGATCAAAAATATTAAGGGAGGTATCGTTAAGTGGCAAGGAAAGGATTGGCGATAATGTGATCGTTAGTTCGCAATCAGGTGGCATCGATAGTTTCGATTAGGGTGGTAAATTCTAGTGAAAATCAAGTATGCGAACATACTGGCAGGCATTTCGTATATTGTGCGGAACCGGTACTTGTGCGTTCATATTTCCGTCATACACTTATTCCTTCAAATATTCAAGCACCGGCGAGCATCATGCAGAGAATTTTGAAACAGCCCCAGTGTTTTTGTTATAGGTACTTTTCTTTCTTTGGAATTGCATGCATGAATTCATAAGGACTAGTACAGCAATTTTATGCCAGGTAACACGAATTCGGTGATATTATTCTTATTTTTAGTATTAAACTGTAACGCGAAAAACAAATTATTAGATAAACGGAATTAATAATGCGATTAAGAATAACATACAGCCAATATTAATACGTGAATAAAGAATAATACGCCGACTACGATCTATTTAACGAAATACGATTAAAAGATTATTATGTAATTGCAATGTACGTGTTTATTATCGAAACAATGTGTATAATGAAATACGTTGTAATCGAAAAATATTTTACGTTAAAACTAAGCACCGTTTTAACCGTTTAATAAAATTAAACAAGTTGTTCGTCATCTTTGAAACGTAAAAGATGATCGTTTCTATGGTTATTCTATCTGTATAATGAAATTACTTATAATCAAACGGGGAAAATAAATGGATCTTGCTCGGTTCGAAATTAATTAGTTATTGGAGAAAAGCGGTAATTACAGATCTATTTTCGTATTAAAGCACGATCTAAACTGGATGCGACATAGCTAAAATTTTATCTGAAGAGTTGGGTGCAAAATAATTCTCGTTTCCATCAGTTATTTAGTATTTTTCACATATAAATAGTAAGAAGCAAAATATACATAGTAAATCATTCATTTCTTTTAATTTGGGAAGAGTGTAGTGATTGAAAAAATATGAAGACTTAATTATTTAAAATACCAGGCTTTTATCTCACTTATTTTTAAATACTTTCATTTTTATCTCGTACTTTTTTCCCTCTGATCTTCGTATTCTATTACATTTTAAAAGTTATGCTCGCTCTATACTTTTAAATATCAATTCGGTTAAGCCTGTAAATCCAATTTGTAAAGAACGAAGAATTTAGACGGAATAGGAATACGATATCGCCAGAATTCGTTCTTTTCTTTTTTCTTCGTTTTTTCGTTTTTTAATTAAACGCCTTTACGGAAGAGCGAAACGCCGTTTGACAGCGACAGATTGCCGCAGAAAATAAGATAGTCGCACGTATGTACTTATACAAGTGGCTCTCGAAATTTCAACCCTTGTCCACTATGCCGACGTGCTATATCATTGCGCCGAGTCGTTAAATATACCTATTACGTTGATTAGAAAAATGATATGTTTGATCACGTAATTCCAGGTTAACTTTCATTTACCCCATTTTTGAACAACTGCACCTAGTAATGTAATTATTACTTTTGACCAAACGGGGCTACGACTGCAGCTTGCAGTCGACAACCGGTATGATTATACATCGATGTATATTCGATTCATTTCCTTTTGCTAGAAAATGCGTCATATTTTCTCGACCATATCTCGTACCATTCCCTGTCGCTCCTTTTTTGACGTGTAGCTCGTAGGGAACATTTAAAACTATACATACAGTCATACGGAATACATAAGTACACGCATAGAATCACGTTCATACATACAGAGTGTTCCGTTGTACTATACATACGTGGGAGGAACAGAAGGGAGGGATTCGGTATAATGAAATGAGGAGAAAGGTTCGTACAAATAGATATACGATCTATATGAGCTTGTTCTCGAGTAACGGCTTATTTTGTGTCGTTAGACGTTTCCTGATAGATCAACAATTTCCTGGAAAATTTCTGGCCGACCCTCTCACTCTCTCTCTCTCTGAATTCGTTCGATTATTGTTAGACGCGACACTTGAAATCTCGGATTACAGTAGAACATCCTGTATACGGAATCAGTACCGAACACAGAATTTAGAATACGAATAATCTTTCACGATGATAGCGACATTTAACCTTTTAACGTTTAAAAATATACGAAGATGTTCCTATTAAAGTCTGACTTTACTTAGACTATCCTTGATTGCATTACCGTTTCAACCAAACAAAGCCAATCGTTCCTTCCAGAAAGCACTTTGCTTTTTCGGAAAATTCGATTCACGTCGAGTAAACGGAAGAAAGCGGCAAACCATTTCGCCCACGGATCACGACGAGAACGATACGCCGTAAAGCATCAAACTCGTGACTCGCGGAGATCGTTTCGCTTGTGTGAGAAACCTAGGAGAGGAGAGATCGACGTTTCCGATCGTAGCGACTACGTCTCCCGCCTCTATTCCTCTTTCTTCCACGACGTTTTTCCACAGGACTGTAAAATCTCGACAATTCTGATTATGTCAGCGTCGTTCCTCCTTATCAAGTCCCTTCCGACGAATGCATTTGCACCGTCGGCAAAAGGGGAATGGACGATTGTCGTGGCGGATCGTTGGTATCCGTCGCGTACTTCCTTTCGCCTTTTGCCAACCGGTGCGATGGAAACAGCCTAAGCATCGCAGGGAGAACCGGCAGAGATCGAGACGCGGCAGTAAACCTACTAGGCGTAGGTTTTGATGGCAGGCAACGGTGGCGAGCTAGTGGTGACCCGTGGACGCGGGGTTCGCGGAGGGATCTGGTCGGAGGGAAGGTTTGGATACCTTGTCGAGGATAGGCTGCCGGTGCAAGTAGGTTTAATATTTGATACCGCGGGCTGGTCATCCTGCCGAGGCGATAACACAGGCCCCGCGGGAACCTTCCGCCCAACATCCCTCGGAAAACGACTACCGCCAAACTCGCAACCACCCCTTCTCTCACTCCTGTCCGCCGCCTCCTTCTCCTTCTCACCCTTCCTCCCCCCCTCCCTCCCCCTTGGTTCTTCCCATACTCGCTTCCTTTTCCATCGTACGCGATTCCATCTCGCGTAGATACCGCTGTACCGCAGCCCTGTCCGTTCCGTCTTTCCTTCGTTCACCAGTCTGGTGGTGTCTAGTCGTGCAACCATATCGCGTCGCCAGGCTTCCTACCGCCTATTTACCCCTTTTTCCCCTTTTTCAACGAGATGAACGATTGGCCCCGATAGATGTACTCGTTTTGAAACGTTTCTTCGTTGCTTTTGGCCATGTTTGCGGCAACCACGTACGTACAACAGATACGTTGTTGTATTCGAGACGTTTCGTCGTACTTTTCGGATCGAGCGTGTCGCGATCGTTCGCTCTGCTGCTTATTTCTTTCTCCTTTCGGACGAGCAGGATCGTTCTGATTCGTCCGGTAAGCGTTCACATTCCCCTCGATCGCTAATCGCCGAGAGAAAAGATGTAAACGAGTAGCGGCCTTATGGAGGGAGAAAAGTATAAAAAGTCGTGGCACGATCGGTACGAAGATAGGTGAGCGGGCGAAGCGAAGGAACGAGCGTTCGACAAATATTTCGTACCTATATCTTGTTGTTTGTAAATTCAAAGGATAAGAAAATTTCCAGAGTAGACCGACGGATGTAAAGGAATGGCAAAATCAACTTCTCTGTTGGTCAGCTGGATTGAAATCCAAGAGTCAAGAATAGCGCGAAACGGCTTTATTCGTTTATTGGATCGACGAAAGTCCTGTAGCCCTGTTGCCCTGCAGCCTTGTGGGAGTAACAGAGGGGATCTGGGTTACGAAGGGTCCATGACACTTTAAAAATTCATTATGAAATAGCTCACACAAATCTGCACTTACTACGAAGACACGGTCGATCAAATAGCAGCACAAATACTCTCGATTGTTTCGGACTTTCAAATATACATGACATACAATCATTGTTCATTATTAATCACGTTGTACAAGCTCCAAATTTCAAGGTTGAAAACGGCAGACTGTAAGAAAATTGCCTCGATGAATTACGTAAATCTTCATATTTATAGATGCTACAGAATTCTCGAGCTATAGATACACGATCTCTTTTTATGTATTTTTAAAAAGTGTGTTTTGAGAACAAACAGCGACACTTAAAAAAAAAAAAAGAAAAAGAAAAGAAAAAATATATAAGCAACTCGATTGGCCTAGGATTGCGATTATCGTGACTATACTCGTAGACGTTATACCGTCTAATTTTCTACGAAACAAAAAAAAAAAAGCAAAAAAAAGCAGTTACGTTTAATTTATAGGATATCATCGATTGCTATGTTACAGTTAAATACGGAAGAGAAGCCGTAGGAAAGATTTCGTTTCCGCCATAAATATTTGTTTGCTACGTTAATTTTTGTTTTTGAAACAATTTTCATTTCAATTCAATTGATTTGACAGAACGTAAGAATTTAGAACGTAGATGATATTTGGGAACGCGTGTTATGAAACCTGTTGTTCCTAACGATCCTTTAGGCGACCGTATTATTCGAATTATTTAAGGAGTTCTTAAAACAGTGTAGAAATATGTAGAACGTATCTTGAACTGTAGCCTTAATCACTAATAAAAGATAAATATTTAAAAAGAGTGTACCGTCGCCGTGGACTGTGAAGTATAATATTTAAATAACATTATTTAACTGTTGTATATGAGGCTGCTTTAAATAATAATGACTTATTAAAACGATCGAATACGAGCAAAGTCAGATCGATTATTCTTTCGAATAATACACACGGCGGCTTTTGTTTTAACGCAACTGCACTAAGAAGAAAGCGAAGACTGTTGCAATCGAGTTGTTGTATTTAGTTATTTTCTTTGTTAAAATGGCGATGTTTCAATAGCAAACGTAATATAAATGGTTCACGGTGCTTAATAATAATATATCGTTCGTTGATCGCAATTGTTCGCTCTTCGTAAAATGGGACGAAAGGAACTTACGTCACCGCGTAAAAGATCCGTAGAACAATTATAAAGTAGGATAACTTTTCATTTCCTACCTTCTCTGTTTGCGAACAGCGTGTTTTCTGCTTAGAGTTGTAACACGCGAATTAATCTAATCTAATCTAATCTAATTTGATCTTTCGATAATTATTATTAAATAGTAAAATCTAGGATCTTCGAATCGTTATTACTTCGTTCCGATAGTTTAGATAGTAGCCTTCGTGCGTACGTTGGTTGTACGTAATTGCGTAGAAAACCGTCACAGTATACTGTCACTGTGTTCAAGATTTTTCAGTAAATTATTGCCAACGATTACGACGATAAAATAAAATGCAATTTTATTTAGTTTTAGATCCGCAAAGGTGGATCGAGTGGCCAGTAGAATCGGATAAAAATACGAAAAAATACGAAGAGATAGCAGAGTCTATGGAATCTCAAATACCGTCATTAGCAAAAACGAAATGAAATCGTTTGAAAATCTGTTCGACACGATGAATCGATAAACGACGGTCTTAAACTCCGTTGTACGGTATCGCGTGGATAAAATCGTTGGAAGTTTTCAAGATACAGGTAATCCATGGAGGAATATCGGCACAAAACTATGGTTCACAGTTGAGTCGCAATTTTCAGGATGTCGAAGATAAATGACGCAAGCGACGTGTAGTAGGAACGAGTAGCAGCAGTAGCGACCTTGGTGTTAAGGGCGACTGAGACCGACCAGTTTACGACGTAGCTACTAATCCAACAGCAGGTTGGGCGACAGCCGAGCGAGAGATTTCGCGGTGATCGAACAAAAGCGCGTCGCGAGGGAAGAAAAGTAGGTAGACGACACGAGGCGTCTTCGACGAGACAAGGTTGCGCGGGGCAAGGTTCGGTAGGAACGCGGGGGTGGCTCGACGTTGGCTACGAAGGGCGTGTAACGTCGGTGGGGGAGTGAAAACGAGACACGGAACGAGATTCTAGGGGAGAGGAAAGGAAACGGGACGAACGAGGCGAAAAGAGGGAGGGTAAAACGCAGGGTGGATGAAGAAACGGGTGGTCGCGGTTAGCGACACCCATGCCGAACACGAAAGCAAAGCGAAAGATGGCCGACGCGAATCGTGCTAGGAGCGCACGCGTGACCGCGCTAAACTCCGCCTATGCACGATATACCCCTCCGTCCCGGTTGTTCTCGGCTTACCTCGTGGCGAACAACCCCTCTGCTGTGAGCACGCGCCACTCTGCGAATATCCTGGATCACCGACCATCCCCTGTCCCGTCGTTTCCCTCTTCGTCCTTCGATCCCTCCATCCCCGGTGGAAGAGTTCATCCACGAAGCACCGTTCGCCGCGCCGGCCAGTCAGCGCCAAAAAGTGCACAGTTCCACCACAACATCCCGTGTACCGTACGATTCTACTACGTCGGTGATCGAATCGTGACAATCTGACGGTGGACAGTTTCTTCTTTGTCGGAAAATTCCAAGTGACTGTTGGTTCAGTGACCGTATTAGCGCGCCGCTACAAATTCGATCGCTCGGTCCTTTCCTTCCTATCACGGTAACGTCTCACCATTGCCGGACTCGTTCGGAATCAGCTGCTCGCTCGACAGGAAAATTTATTATTTATTCACACACGTTCGGAGAAACGCGTCGCCGCACCGTCTACTTTCCGTCTACGTTTCCATCGCGAAGTGCGAGATCTTCCGATTCGAAGGAATCGGAACGTTCGGCCGTCGCCATGGTTCAGACATAGGACTAAACCGAGTGCGAGTCAAATCCAACCACCGTGTCCGTGATCATGTGCATCATGGACATCGAAGAGATCCGCGATCCCTTCGACGAGCGAGCCTAGTTAAATCGGCTGAAGTCGCCGACGTTTGATCGATGGTGTCAAGAACGAAGATGAGTGGTGGCTGGTAAAACGGCAGTGCAAAGATCAAGTACTATAGTAAGAACAACTGTAATAATAATACGGTGATTCGTCGTTCGTATAGCCGCGTCGCGTCAGTGAGTCTTGCGATTAGTCTCGAAGCGAATTGACGAAAGCGAATGTGAAGGTACTCTGAGAGGAAATTGGGTGCAGAGGGGACATCGATTATTCTTCTTACACAGATGCGAACCGCGAACACTGATGTGAAGAGGAAGCGCGGCTACCGCTGCTGGTATCGTTCTGTTTGAGGGCGTCGGTTTTCCACTGGTTTAGGTCTAAGCCTGGCAGCTTAGCCTTGACTAGCTTCAGGATGATGTACTCGCCGGACAAGATGATGGGGAGCAAGGGGCTCCACGGGGCACCCATCACGGCCCCGGGCTGTTTCCCTTCGGGAAGGTATTCGCCGCCGCCTTATCGTGCCGCACCGGATCCCATGCCGCCACCACCGCGACGCTGTATGCCCAACCCTACGGTGAGTAATCGCCGTTTTATCCCGTCTTTTATTTCCACTTTCGATCTTCGACAACGCGATTTCCTCCTCGCGAGCAGGGGACCGACGCGACGCGATGCGACCACATGCGACCGGATGCGACCAGATGCGACCAGATGCGACGAGGTGCGACGAGATGCGACGAGATTCGACGAGAGTGCGACGGGCATTTCGCATCTCGATAAAGAACGCCTCTTACGTGGCGAATTTTTTCCTAGACGATTCGAACGTAGAACGATTGCTCGTGGATATCGCGGATTCAGCTGGTTCGTAGGAAGCGGATAAACATGGCCTTGGTGGAGTCTGATTTCTTGCTCTAGCTATACACGTATAACGTAATTTTCAAGTAGTTCGAGCGATATTTGATAATCTTCGAGCGATATTAAAACTTCGATCGAGCAACGATATAAACAACAAGATAAAAAAAGTGTATTTTTCATATTTTAATATTTTCATATTTTCAGTGTTTAATGCGTTTGCAGATTCGAAGGGACGATAAACGGTAAACGTAGTTGCACCTACTTGTTCCAGTAAATACTATGCCCAATTCATCTTTTTCAATCAGTATTTCGTTAATTTTACAAGTAACGTATCAATTTTTCAATCGCATTCTGTAGAAAATTTTTCGTTCCTTTCCCGCCGAAGAGTCATTTTTTCTTTTTTTTCTTTTTTCATACTTCTCACACTTGTACAACCTTTATCCTTCAACCTTTTTATTTGAAGATATTTAACTTTGATTCGTATGCTGTAGGTTGTTTCGCGTAAAATTGAAATATTATGTTTCTAGCTACAACTGGCTATTTGGATTGCGAATGTAAATGAAAGTTTCGCGAAATTTACAGTAACGTAAAACGATTGATTTAGATTTTGCATCGTCCGTATCTTGGAATTGAAACGAAACTAATTATTCACGACTAATTTCGAACGTTTTGCCATCGCGATATCTACGAATCTTTGAATCGATCTGTCACGATCGTACGTAAATAAAAAGAATATTAAATTTTGTGCTTCCTTTATGTTTCGATGAAAATATGTTCGATCAATTACTAATTACTAATCATTCGTATTAGAATACGAATCTTCGTTACAAGTACGAGAACATCGTACGAAAGATACAATCGTGCAAATAGCTTTTCCAATTACGAATATTGTTTTATTCGAAAGCCGACGTTTTTATCTATAATATATGCACATATTCGGAATCAACTCTTTCCTCAATTTCAGCCTAATGCCTAAATGACGTTCGTCCGCTATTGTAACATTTAAAACGAGATTAAAGTTTCATCATGTAAATTGATCGCTTTCGTTGCGTTATTATTTTATCGGGAGTGGCGTAAGAAATCGGTCGAGGTGGCAACATAAATCAAAATCCTGCGATTAAAGTTCGCAAAGAATGATACATTATACATGAAAATGGGCGACTGCTGGCTGAAAGAAGTAGCCTGATACGTTTGGAATGTAAGGGCGCGATAAAAAAAGACATTGGAAGTTGGCATCATCCATTTTCATTGGCCGCAAGTTTACCTGCCACATGTATCACATATTTCGTGCATCCGTCGTTTATCTTACGGATGCGGCGCGCCGCTGCGACGCTTACCGTACTCTTCGCCAACACCGACGATTTCAACCTTTTCGATAGAACGATATCGCCTTCGTAGCTTTATCTCCTGTATCGGGAGATGAAAAACAATAGCAATTGCGACGAACTTGTCTTACCACGTTTAACAAATGTTTGCTTTATCGAAGCTCTCGATAACTTGTCCTCTCGTTAGTCCGTGCGTCGGAAAATTTCAATTTTCTAAGCTTAACAAAAATATGATTTATTATCTTTAAACGAAATTGGAAAAAATCAATCGATATGTTACGGTACTTGGTATTAAAGATAACAATTTATTCGGGTTATAGTCGGTCGGAATGAACAAGCGTAAGAGATCGTATAATAAACGCGCCTACGTCGTATCGCTCGATGGTTCAAACAGTCATGGAAGATTCAGTAGCGCGTTGTGAAACGCTCGAGCCGAGTGCAGCCAGCGTCCTACATGGATCGAGTATATGACGTCGACTGGACCCTTAAGAAAAGGGTCCAACCATAGAGAAACGGTTCCACTAGAGTAGGGTGTTCGGTCGATACTCGTTTGGCGATACTACGTTTCATTATCAGGACCGTACAGCCAAGTGGCTGAGCTATCTAAACGGAATCGATCGGATGTAGATGCCGGTTGCCGTTGGCGTATCCTTTCTTTTTCTTCCAACATATCAGACGTGGTCGTTTTGTCGAACGTTCAACGTATCCGTTCGCAGAGCTGGAATCCCTGTGCCCGCTGCAGGCAGAGCGGTCCTCCGTGCTGGAAAGGGTACACGTCAAATCCAGACTCGTTTCACCGGCCGCTCTCCTGGATCTCACGATCTCTTTCCTCCGGTGCGGCGCAGCGCGGCGCGGCACACCGTGTCGCGGACTCCATGGTCTTTAGTTTATTCATGTGACGTAATAGGATAAAAACCGTCGCTACGAGCCGAGTGGCTGGATGAGATTACAGGCCGTACTGTTCCGCCAGGTATCGTGGATCCGATGTAATCGTTCTCTCTTGCGATTTTTTTCGGCCGTCCTACGTCGGTACATGGAGTATTTTCCCGCCGCTGTTCGCCGTTCTTCGTACAGTCGCCCGACGCACGTTGCGCTGCACATCCCCTTCGAAACCGTTTTACATAGGCTACGATTCGCCGCGACTAGCGTGGAAATATTTAACGTGCAGATACACTCGTAGATACCGTTTCCGAGAAGTTTCCTCGGCGCGTGCTGCGAACACGTGAATGCGAATACGCGGGAATCGAGAAAGTTTGGAGCGTCACGCGGAACGAAGATGTTTGCGGATATTGAAGAATGAATCGAGTCATCGGTATTTCTTAGATTCGGACCGAAGGGGAACGTTATCTGACACTGGTTGTTTTCTGGTTTTCTGGCTATTTCCGATCCGATGCTTTTTTTTGCCCATTCAAATCCAACGCATAGACGGTAAATATAGTAGCATAGCATACGTTTAACAGGGTTAAATTAGAACGCGTTCAAAAATATGCCTTCGACCCTTTAATTTAAGTCTATATTTCTAAATTATAGACTATAATTTACATTTGTAACACGGCGATTGATTTTGAATGTTCAGTAATTAGCATTTCTTTTATTTTTTTTTTTTTTTTTTTTTTTTTTTTTTTTTTTTTTTTTTTTTTTTTTTTTTTTCATGGACACATACTACTCCTGTTTAGAACTTTCTTCTTCGTAACTTACAATTAACTGTAACAAAATGCAACACAATTGTGTCAAACTAGCGATCTAATATAAAATGTACTGTCTGATATAAAATGTTTAACTAAACAATTTTTTCCAACGCTTGTGGCTACAAAAATAATAACGTTATATCGTATAAATGAAATGTAACATTTAGCAGCTAATTGGTAAAAGTGTCTCGAATAAATTAAACAACAGATTAAACGTTATTACTTTAACTCGTAGCATAGATGTTTTAATTTGTCGAAACTTATTAGAATTAGTTAGATTAATATTTAAAGGAGAAACACGAAACGCACCTGTTCGTAAGTACAAGCACTTATTTTATAATTGTAAGTTAAAAATACGATAAAACACGTTTGAACAATTTTCACCTGTCTTTAAGTATTTTATCAAGTTCTAGGAAGGTCAGTCGTGACAAACGTTAACTCGCTAATGCATTTAATTGTTCGTAAACATGGTCCGTGTGCCCTGCCCATGATATTAATTATCTATGATAATTAATACAATTTTCATTACGCATTCATTGTACCACTGGTAATTATTCATGTTTCGATGACCATCGTTTCGCGCGTTTTCCGCAACGTATCTTCTGCTTGGCCAGAATATCGATCAGGTTGCTTAATAATTAATTAATTAGCATTACCCTTTCCGTAGATCGTTAGTTTCTTGAATTTCCATGTGCGACCTGCTCACGCGACTATTATCATTCTTTTATAAATGTAAGGAAGTAATATAAGAATGTTAATATATGAATAAATGTAAGAAAGTAATATAAGCATATAAGAATCATCGGTATAACAATTTATCGAATCTGATCTTAAACGGTTACTTTCCTCTATTAGCGAGTTTCCTATACTCGCGCGCGTGTATATATATATTTAATTTAATAAGTAGTTGCGTAGATATTTTTGTTTCAGTTTCTTTGATACGCTAATTTCATATCGATTAAAATTTAGAACGTGTATACCTACCGTAGATTTAAAAATGGGAAATCATCCAATCCCCAGTCAAAGTGAAAAGGCTAATTCTATTGTTCACAGTGAATTTAACGATTAAATCATTGTTATCGAACAATGTGAAAAAATGAAACAATTAATGGTAAATCTTTGACAGGATCATTAACTTAACGTTCGTAGACTACGATAACTCGTTAATACGTCGAGTGAGATGTATTAGTTTCGTTGATCTCAATCGTAAGCGTCGTATTTGATTTCTGTTTCCTATTTCTATGTGAATATCGAGCGTGTAAATTATAAGGACATCGTACATTAATATCGCAGATCTTACGTCTATCGATTAAAATGCAAGTCGATAGAAATTTTCAGCCGTAACCTGTCACAAATTTAATTTTCTCGAGCGTCGCAACTCAAGATTTTAACATGCAGTACGAGTAAACGTTTTATCGTTAATGTTTTATTGAATTTATCTTGATCAACGTGCTCAACACGAATCCAAAGTCGAATATAAATAAATGAATTTCATTAAGAGACGTTAACGTAGCTCCGAGCTTCGTGTTTGCGAGACAAAGCACGATATTTGAAAATAAACTCTTGTTGCTGCATAATTCGCGACTTTCTATTGTAGTTTCGGATTTTCGTAAAATTATCAGCCTCGAATTTATTAATATACGATCCAACTACTATGCGTTCAGGAAAGAATCGACTTGTGATATATGTATTTTCGCTTCTTCTAGCTTCGTTGTTATTACGTCGGGGAGCTTATGCCGCGATAAAGAAGCAGCTCCACTCTCCGGTAGTTTCGATAAAACAACGGAAACCAATTCGAAACTGATGAAATTCAGTTTTTGAAACGCGCTGTAGATACACAATTCATTGACATTCGTGGAAATGAATTTTTACGCTGTCGAATATAAAATCTGCAAATATATTTCTTGCTCTTCAAACAAATACGATCTATAAACGTTTCAGCTGTTTCCTCAGTAGCTACAAGTTTCTTTCAAATTAAATCGTCCTTACGGTGACCAATTAATTTCGACTAATTGCGAGTCGCTAATCGGGAAACGGTAGCGCGCTGAAGTTTGACGGAAAAATCGGGAATAATTATCACGTGTGAAACGGAATATCGGGTTGGAAAAAATAACCGATAACTGTTACGAGTTACGACTCTTGAGGGACTCGACAGTCGACGGTGACGATTATCGATTGGCCGGTCCGGTCGGCTACATTCACCGCGTCATCAGCCATTAACCATCGAAAGTAAACGCTCTCTTTCCGATGAACCAGCCAAGACCGCAAAACAACGTCAACGGAAATTGGGAGAATTTCACGGTCCGACACGACGCGACGCGACGCGACGCGACGCAACGCAACGCGACGCGACGCGACGTCGACGCCGACGCCCGCGACAACGTGGCTGCTGCATTAAGAATTGAATGACAATTACACGGCGATGTGCTAATGTAATGTATTCTCACTTGTAAAATGTTAATTAACGTGAGAAATAACGTATGCCGAAGTTTATCTGTTATTATACGTATACATGGGACGAGAAATGCTATATCGGAAGTTAATGCGCCTTTATTGAATGAAAGGAAGAGAGAGAGAGAGAGAGAGAGAGTACGACAAATAAGTTTTGAGAAGTAGAATGCGTGAAATATGAACGCGCATTCACGGTGTATTCGCGTTCTTATTTTATTAGAAATTTAATACGCACGAAGCGTCGATCTACGTTAGCTTTTGATCGAAAATGATAATTATATGAGAATGCTTAACTTCGCTCTTCCCCTTCGCTCTTTCCTCGCGTTTGTCCGTTTTCGGATATCCTCTTCCTTTCGCACTCGTACAAAAGATAGTGGTTAAATCATATGTAATATCGAAAGCAGACATCTAAAAGTTATCTATGTTTTAATAACATCTTTTGAAGTACAACGCAACGCGTTCATTTTGGATCATATATTGTAGATTCGGAGAGAAAATTCTCTGTCAACATCGACCATGGTACGATGATTTTAATACACGATCGTTCTGTAACTTGTTAACAAAATTCGAACGTTAGAATTCCGCTATATGGACGGAGTACTTGTACTAAAAATTTATCAACGATTCCAAACGACGACCTCGACAACGTTCCAAGTTTTCTGCTTCGTTACATCATTGAAGTTTTCGTCAGGATCTTTACCAAGAAAGGTTGGAGCCATTGTAAGCGACAAAGATGAGCGAGTCAAACCGCGTAGAACCAGCTTCGTCAATAGTTGAAGTTTGAACAGCGTTCCTCTTGTGCGATATAACGAGCTTTTCTACAGAAGCTAACTATTCTACGGAAATCATGTACCCTGTGGCCGGATTTCCGGAATCTTCGCTGAATTCAATATTTGAATAAGCGGTACATTTCTACCTGCAGCTAGCAAGAAAATCTTTGCAACCAAGTATACCGTATGACGTCGCGTCAAGTTGTATCCAGTTCCTTCGGTTACGTTCGTGGCGAGCTATGTATACCTACATGTATGTGTATATATATATATATATATATATATACACATACATGTATGCATGTAAATACGCTGTATAGCATACTGCATACGCGTGAGATTCGTAAAATTTACCAGTTTCTTTTTTTAAATTCTTTGTTTACCCACAAAGGAACGCATTTCGCACCGTCTCAAACCATTTCTAGTCTAAAAGCATATAATTTTACTTACTAAAACGGTTACTTCTACTTCGACGCATGTGTTCTTAATATTTTCGTATCTTTCTTTTCCTTCGAAAATAACATAATACACGCGGAAGAGAGTGAGTGAGAGAGAGAGAGAGAGAGTGTGTGTGTACAGTGTACAGTATTCAGACAGAAATCTGAAAAGTGACATATGCGTCAAGTGGATGGAACGGTGGTTTGGCGGAGCAGTAAGGCGATAATTAACGTCAGGTCTGTTTGACAGACCGGCATCGAGCCGGGTTATACGTATCGAGGTGGCGCACAGCACAGACCAGGAGGGATGAACGCGTATTCGTGCGTTACCGTTCGGTTGGGGTTGCAAGCCATGAGATTGCATAATCGATATCTTGCTTACACCTGTGCCACTCGCAAGTGCGCATCTGTGCACTGTGCACTTGCCGAGGAAAAAAGGTAAACGCGCTTGAAAAAGGTCATCCGTGGATGCTTATCATTTATCATTGGTACGTTTACGTAGCCTCTATGGGTCCGTGCGAATTGATTACGCCACTTTCCACGCGTGGCACTATTATTTCTCTTCTTATTTTCCGTCGTTGCGCGTAGACAGGTAACGCATCGCCACCGATCGCGTTCCGTCGCAAATGTAAATCTAACGATGTGATTTTTTCAAAAATCTAAATTGTCGGCAATCGCAACCGGAAATTCGACTTTTGTCTTTACGAATTGAACAAGAGCTCGAGCGAAGCGAATGTGTACAGGCGATGTACAGGATGATCCCCCAACAGAGTCAATTTAAAGGATGTATCTAATCTGAGGAAAATCATCGTCACAAGCATAGACACCGTAAAAACGTTTCGACGATAAAGCGCAAATGGCGATTGCAAGCGAGTGTTTAGTCCTTTTTTTAAAAAAGTAGAATATGACAAGCTGGTACGTGCCTGGTACAGACGCAGCATGTATATAGTAGATATATCGTGATATTAACGAATAGAGAGTCTAAGGGTTGATTGATTCATACGCATTTCGTTACTCCGTGATGATAGAAAATTAGGTTTCGTAAATGGAATTTTGAATGTGACCTCGTTTAACAAGCTTGCAAATCTCCCATGTGTTTCGTTCCAAAATTGAACATTTGTATTCGTCGTACACGCTTATACCGCTCATCGATAAATGTACCATAAATAACTTGATAAATATCAATGTCAGAGATATTTCAAAGTCAGCATAAATGTCGCAAAAATGCTCGCCTTGAAAAATGCATATATCTAAAGGACTATGTACGGTATATTTATCGACGTTCGTGGTGTCCATTTGCTTTAATACAAACTATTTTAAACTATTGTATTATGATACAAAACATAGCTTATATATGTAATTAGCGTGTGGATGTTTCTAGTACTGGTAAACGGGAGAAGTCAGAAAGCCACGGTTTTGACGGTTTGAATAATTCTACTATTAAACGATATTACCTATTACCTATTGCGTTACATGTATCGATATACGGTGCATTTTATGGCCATAATATATTATTACTATAACTACAGCTACGTTATTACGGTCTCTGTACTTCACTCTGTACTCAACGGTGTTAAGCGAAATTTCCACGCGAATACAGACGCGTACGTATAAATGTCAAGGTTCCCCAAACGCGAGAGCTTACAGTAAACGTGTATTAAGAGACAGGGGGATTTATGGCCCGCGAAGAACTCGTACGAGGAAGAATAATACGATGTATTGCTCCAGCGAATACTGGACGCGATGCGACGCGACGAGACGCGACGCAGAGTAGTATCGACGCGAGGTAAACGGGGTACTATAGCCTCTTCGATGGTGAAAGTATACGTGGATAGTGCATCGTCTCACCAAGCGTCGCGTCGCGTCGCGTCGTCTCTCACCTACGCCCTATGCTACACGGATCGTGTGTGTACGAGCGCCCCACAGCCATTGAACGGCCGCGGACGATCCCACACACGGGACGCTGGGGACACATAACGCTCCCCACTTACATCCAATCACTCCTGATTTATATTTACTACTCGCTTGGCCCCTTATTTATCGTGTTTCATGGAGACGCGAGACGCGCGGAGAACGGGAACGTTAATTTGCACAAATTGAAAATTATGGAGCGCGACCGAAGACGAGAGTCATCGGCGGGAAGAAGCGACTTCGCGAGAGAATTATCGACCAGAAGGAAATTAGTCGCCTCCCGACGTTTTGCCATTT
Source organism: Bombus haemorrhoidalis (assembly GCA_014825975.1). Lineage (NCBI taxonomy): Eukaryota > Metazoa > Arthropoda > Insecta > Hymenoptera > Apidae > Bombus > Bombus haemorrhoidalis. Next base: position 11,826,396 of record CM026172.1, on the reverse strand, counting down.
CTTCCACGTCCCGATAGCCTTAATCCCGGCCTTGATTGGCTACTCTTTTATGGCAATTTATACGCGTTATTACTATCCCCTCTTTCGTCTTTTTCCTCTTTTACGGTAAAGTAAATGCAATGGAATTAAAAAGTTACGGAGAAATCGCGATTCGATGGATCGCACGGTGCCAACGTTTCGTAATATATAGCAAGGGGTTAACAGAAATTGCTATTAGACGGTAGTTTTAACAGCTGTGTCTCGTTAATTGAACGACTTGTAATTTGCGAATTAATCGTTAACTTAATAACAAGCGGGTACTACAAAGAAGAACATTTTTCATTTCTTACGGGCAAATAAACTACTTGATATTTTAGAGGATATTATTAACGCTATTTCAGAAAATATTATATACTTGCTGCACCGCCGTTCCGAAAATATAAACGCCATCATAGTTGCAAAATTGTCATTTTGCTTGATCTACTATTTGTTTAATCTAGCCTTCTCCTTTTGGTTCTCCTTACGATCCACGTCTCGTTCCCGTACAACGGTCTTCCGTAAAATATGAAAATATAAAAGTTAAAAAAAATTCGAAACAGAAATACTAGTATCTTATTGCTTAGTCCTTTTGTTTAATCGATTCAAGCCAATCTTTCACTAGTCTATCCGATTTTGATTTTGAACGTTATTTATGAGTGTTACAATGGGCAGCACGTAAAGTATCGTGGGAAATATTTGTTACGATGGGAAACGATTGTTACGATGTTAGAACGTACGTTAGAAAAGATGATTCGGAAGAAGCACAGGTGGACAAGAAGATGGATCAGATTAGGACAAGAAATAAATGGTGGCGAGTAGAATGAAGCAGGGGCTTGAAATGGTACTTGCTAATAGCAGGTGTAAAAGGAGGGGTGGTTCAGTCACGCACGTACATATGTTCGAACGATACTTGCTAATAGGAACTTTATACCGACATGCCATGGGATGACACACGCGTAGACCGTAGACCATAGAAGATCGATTTTAGTCATGCAACGTGTCTATTCCATTTGTAGTTATTATTGGCTATCCTAATCATACGTTGAATAATATTATAAAGTTCATTCGTATCTCGAAGTGCGTCCTCTGACTTGCTTTGTTGCTGCAACGAAACGTTCCTTTCCACGTGTTATCTCGCTCGAGACAGGATATTTCGTCGAAACTACGTATTTTCCATTTTCCATAATCGTTATATCTTCGTTATATTTCAACGTGATAAATCTCTCGTCTACCAGTTTCCTAAAATTAACGCGGTATCAAGCCATATTTACAGAAAGTGCTAAATCTGATAATGCATTAGAAATTAGAATACGCACGAATACTAAACTCAACATACAGGTTCTCGGGCAAACCGGAATCATTAATACGCGTATGTATTACGAGGGTTTCCTGCGTTTAGGGTGAAGTATATCGTCGTTCTGAAACAGGTACACGGGCCAACAACCGAAAGGGCGAACATTACTTCCGCTCGGTACTCCGCGGTTTAACGCTCTTATTATTATTTTTATTAGGGAGCCGCGGTATATAATGCTATCAGCCCCTGCAGGGGCGGGCACGCAGGAAATAAACCTAAGTGTATAATTACAATAATACTTACCGAGATCCCTCCGTCGGTTTTCTCCCCTTCCTCAACCCCTTTTCTTCGTTTCACCCTCTCTAGACTTCTCTGTCTCATCCACCCTTCCTCTGTATCCCTGTCTTTCTATGACTAATCACACGACTTTCTCTCTTCTTTCCTCTCTATCCCTTTTCTTTCTTTTCTTTCCTTGGCCTATCATCGCGTCCATCATCTTTTCCTTTTTTCTTTCTTTCTTTCTTTCTTTCTTTCTTTCTCTTTCCTCTTTCCTCTTGTCTCTTATCTCTTTCGTTCCTTTTTTCGTTCTTCATTCTACAACGCGTGTAGTTCACGCGCGACGTTCTTTCCCTTCTTCCATGAATTTCCTTTATTCTTCCACGGCTTACTCTCCGTTTACATCGTATCGTTCTTACCTGCACTTGGAAAAATAAACGTACGTACGTACACGAACGTGCACGATATATTAGAGGGTCGTCGACGAACAACGAAACGAAAGACTCGTCGATTTACAAGAGCCGTCGGGTCTTCCCAGGGGGTCTTTAAACGCACAGAGACAAATGACTGCTACTAATTCTCCTTTGATTAATTTCAGGATAGACATAACAGGTGATAGCAGTGCACGTTACGTTAACTATCTTTCAGGGGGAAAAAGTCGTACACGCCAAAGTGAAAATTAGATTCGATTAGTACGATTGATATTGATAATATTGGTAAATTTAATGTACATATCATGGTACAGGTGACGTAACGTGTACTTATATTGGTATAGCACCATTTGTTTCTAAATTAATATTATTGCACTGTAAAATGGAAATTGTAGCAGCTGTTCGAAGAACACGTAACGTTTTAGCCAAAGCTACATGCATCTGATACGCACAAACAAAAAGTAATTTCATTTATGCATGAGACTTGTGCGCGAGATGTAAATTTGTTCGAAGCATTTGATAAGAATGTAATCTTAATATCGCAATTACCATTTTAATTTTAATCGTAGGAAGTTTATTTATTCGTTCAATGAATAAAACGCGCGTATTATTACTCTTGTCATCGGACTACAAAGCAGTTGAAGCAGTGAAGGAGAGTGTAATATCAAATTTGTCGATACGATAAAAGTAGTTGTTTCGATAAAAATGCGATTTTCTTTCCAATAATTTAAACAATTTTATTCAATTGTTGCAGTTGTTTACCGACTCAATGAATTCTGAACTAAAATTTGACAAAGCTCGTATTCATAGGCAATATACACAATTTTGTTTATAACATGTTAATTTATTATTAGAATTCATTAAATAGGTACTACATTATCGCGGTATATACCTAGCATATTATGTCGTATATCGTACCATTGTTTGTATGATCCTATTGTAACAGGTTAATCAATCAATTTTCATTTGTTGGGACTATAACAAAAGTCGATGAAAGAATGTTTCTACCATCGAACGAAGGTGTCGATAATAGAATGAACATTCTGTTTTCTATATATTGTCGAAGGAAATGGAAATAAATTTGCTAAAATCGCGCGTCGAACGAGATAAGCTGCGCGTTACACGTCTGCGTAAATCGACGCGGCTAACCATAGAAATTCCAGAGGGAAGCATAGAAGTGACACGAGTGACGAACGCGAGTTCAGTTGCATCTAATATCTGCCCTTGAAGATTCGACGCACCGCGACCGCTATATACGCGTATTATAAGACTATGCTATGGCTGTAAAACTGCGAGGGAGAGGAAACGATCGCAGAGCGCGATGTCCGGCTTATTAAAAATCGCGTGAAAATATCCTTCTCGTATCGGCGATCGATATACACCATGGGAAACGTCACAGAAATAGAAGCCAGGGTAGTCCTGGACTATTATAAAACATAAGCAATTCCATGGCGTGTGCGTTCTGACGCGGGGCAGAGATGTACGTGACCGAACTCTTAAGCACGGGAATTGCCGAGTTCCGATGGAGTTCGGATGGGGAATGGTCGGTACTCGAGTCTCCTCCGTTAGCTCGATCCCTTACCCGTACGTATAAACCGAATGGCACTCTATACGCTGCACGCCGTACACCGTACACGTACGTGTCCCATCCTTCTGGTCTATGTACAACGAGATACATACGGGTCACACGTGTGCCGCTTCTAGGATAAGGGTACCGCTTCTCGATATATTTTATGTCGTGCGAAGCATAACCACCATCTTAGATAAGACTACTCGCCTCGGCGAAACAGACAGGCGAAAGTATCGGCCGATGCTGTTCGACACTCGACTGGCTGGATGCAAATGCGAGCGTGTTACCGTTGCTAATTTTTTTCAATGCTATGAACTCTCGCTTTCGAGAGATAGTCATTCGCGCTATTAAGATCGTAAAATTGTGCGGATCATTTTCGATAGAAATCTACGATCTACAACTAGTCGCTTGTTAATTCCGTAAATTTCTCTTTTTTTACGTGCCATGCACCCTGCCAGAAATTTACGTTAAAGACTATTCTACGACGGAAGCTTACTCGTAAGATGTTATCGAGCATATTGCATCGCTCGCGACTAATCCCTTGGGAGGTTAGTACGAAGAAGAGAAATCAGGATTGAAAAAACGCGCCGATGACTCTTCCTGATCGAAATCTATTTTTTCCCCATTAAGCAACTAGCTTAATACTATCCGCACGCTTTTACGTTTAGGTACTAGAGAAACAATCACGGGGGTACTGAAAGGGAGCGCCCCTTGTCAAAATCAAGAGTCTATTATTATGACCATATGTTTATGCCACGATTGTATCTTGACGGGGAGGGAGAGAACAGGAGGACGTGGTTAGGGGATAGGGCAGAGGGTTAGACCGTGCAGTACACCTGCTCGAACGCTACAACGCACGGTTAAGAGGGAGAGCGCGTGGGCAGAGCAAATATCCACGTCAGATATGTGTCACTCTACAAACAAACTAACATATTGCGTCTCTTATTCGCAATAATTTATTTGTTGGGAAAAATTTGCAGGAACCACTTCGCAGGAACCTTATTACTCTTTTGTTTTATGCGTGATTAATTAATTTCATAGGCGATTCGTCTGACTTTTTATTTCCTTCGCTAGCTTTTACGTTAAATATTCGGCGCAGAAAAGTACTTGAAATCTTCTTAACGCGTCACGTTATTACAAATTCTGTAATATCTTATCATCCTGTAGCGCGTCTGTACGTATAACGTTAATTATTTAATTTTCAGATTTTTCCTCTAAGATTAGTCGTTTCTTAGTGGCTGGAGGAAGTATAAATCGAGAGGCAAGAAGAAATCAAACCTGTTCAAACCGGCAGAGAAATGTTACAGAAAAGAATATGTATCGATCATTAACGGAAAAATATTGTAATCTTTAAAAATGTGCAAACACGCGTTTTACCCATAAAAGTTGGGAAACTACAGTAACGGCACAGAATCTTTTACCTCCTTTCACCTATCTTTTACATATGCATAATGTTTAGACCCCGATCTTCGAAGTTCTCACCGCTTTATTATTTATCTAATAATACCCTCTGATTACGTGTATCCGAGAAATGTATCTTTTTGCACTCGCCATTTCTACTTCACTTACTTTTGATATATTTATTTATTACGTTTTCTACATCTCGCTCTATACATGTGTAGCTATATTTGTATCGCGTATAATATTATTTCTTCATTAGCAAATATGCATGTGGCGGATGGCTTTAATAGTTTAATAAGTTCAACCACACAGCGATGGAACATTAAAGTTGAAACTTCGTATATACATTGTACATGATATGATGTAAAAGTAACGATTCCCTTCTCGTTGTTCGATCTTCCACTTGTGATCGACGTATCAATTTTACTGTTTTCAAAGAATCTATGTAGTACTCGTATTCATATAATACATATATATATATATAATATAATATATATATGTATATAGACAAGTATTAAAAATACGTACATCCTGTAGCATCGACGTAAGGAAGAAAGAATGTTCGTGGAAACGAAATGAGCAAAATCTTGAAAACTTAATGAAAGGCTAGTATATAGTGATACGGTTTATCGAAGAATTATTTCTTCAAATCATAGGTTTGCCGTTACTTTGTACTTCCGTGTACTGGGCTTATAGTCAGAACAACGTTTGGCCTTGCGTACACGTCGAAAGACGTTAGTTTTCAAAGATAACTAGCGTGTACTATATCTCCTATCTTTCGTGTAACTGTATACGTGCTCGTTTATAATATAAGAACAGCTGTATATAAATATGATTTTTCGTTTTATACGTTTCTTTATAGGAATTTGGTATATTCGTAATAACCCGTCAAAGGCGTTCTTTACTTTTCGTTAGTCTTTGTTTCATTCGAATGCAAATTTTCCAAAGAAAATTATGAGACGGTTGTGTTCGACGTATGTTTGATAGAAAGGAAGGATACGTTGCTTCTCAGAGAAACATTAATCGCTTCACATATGCGTTATCTCGATTAGAAATTATTTAAGTTAATGTAACATAATTAACGCGTCATTTTTCAACCTTCTACTACAACCTACTCGATTCTCTACAGCTCTTGCAACTTACAATCAGCCTTCTGGCTGTTTTATCGCGTTCTCTCTTGATTCGTCTGACGATTAGATACACCTAACGAGTTTAATAAATGTACATATAACGAATTTCGCATCTACTACGTAATTTAAGAGCACCATCAATTCCATTATCTCAATGAACGAACGTTAAACTTTGTTTCATTGTGTTTGCAATTCGATATTCAATTAACGAATCGATCACAGAAATAACGAACGCGTTAATAAAAGTCAGATTATGTACGTATGTAAAATGAGAAATAAATTAATCGATTCTGGTTCTACTTCTTGCCGATTGTTCAATTTCGTTATTCGCTATATTTCGACGTATACCGGTATAATTAGTAGATTGCGGAGCATCATTCGTGCATTTCTTCTTCGTAGTATGCAGCCTGTCGGCAGACAAATTATATGCTTCCAGCATATGTCACTCTTGTCGTAGAGAGATGCAACGCGTAAGTGCAGTGAAACGAATTGCGCGAAAATATTTGCAACGTCACGTCGCTTCTCGACTCGATCGGTGCGACTTCCGAGCAATCGAATAACACCGCAAGCGTACCATAGCGATCGACGGTCGATGCGGACGTTCCTATCTCTCTTCAACATCGAGATCAATCTTTACGATTCGTTTATAAATGAAAAGCCACGATATCAATCAGACATCGATCTCATAAATCACACTCGCCTAGCCTGGTCTTAAAGGTAGCGAGACAGCATACCGGTATGACGCTTTATAAATGGAAGTCTCTTCTCTCCGGACAGAGGGTGGATGCTTCCGCTTGGAAACTGGCTACGTCCGTTGAAATTAGCATCATCTCTGGTTAAAGTAATATCGACCGTGCGATGTCTTTCGCGGCCGTGTATTCTACCAACGTGCCGGGCTTCCCTGCTCCCTCGTCCCTCCATCCCTCGTCCCTCGTCCCTATGGTCTTAATGAAATTATCGTCAGGCCGAGTTTCGAGGACAAATCGACGTTTCAATTTTCTTAATGCGCTCATCTCCCCGGTGGGATATTGGCCGCCCTCCGTGTACCCGAAAGATGTAGCCGGTTGCCTCGTAAAGACGCGTCCCGTTCTCGACCTACAGCTACAGGCTACGCCATACCACGAGATCCTCTTGTTACGAAAACTTTTCTATCCACGGATACGAACGCGACACACAAGCTACAGTTGGCTGTCGCCGCCACGTGTCGTCGCGTGCCACGCCACGTGACCGAGCTGCTGCCCACTGTTGTTTCCCCTCTCATCCTTCCTTAAGTGCATTACTGCTATTGCAATTACGTGCCCACCGAATTTACGTGTCGTTCGGCACTCGAATTATTTTCTCACTCTGCCGCGTCTCGAATAGACCAACTTGTCTACCTAGGTATATTGTTTTTATAAGTGGGTCAATAACACGGCTCGTTTCGGCTGTACGTATCGATCCGCGCTACGTGAAACGCGCTCTAAAACCGATAAGTGGACTGCGGACACTCGTACGAAATCATATTCAACGACGAATGTTGCGTTATGTTATTGAGAATAATTTCGATCGAAATTGCGGATCGTTTTACCTGTCGCATCGTTCCGCGTACATATATCTCTGTCTTCCAAATTTTCACGAATGCACACAAATCTGCAGCCTGCTCGTACTCTACGTTTTCCTATTATTTATTTTTCGGCATCTTCTTCCCCGCGTAAGTGTCCTATCTTGCGCGTTGTATAAAAGGTAGGAACGTGGAATATCGAGTATTTGCAAACGTACGATTCGAACGAATAATCGTATACCTATAAATGATCTAATATCGAAACGAAATTAATTAAATAAATTTATTAGTGTTGTTATACTTTAAGTTCATAAATAATATACGCGTTGCTTTTATATGTACGCTGTACTATACCACCCTGTGTAACAACTATATTTTCGTGCTTTCTAGAAATCGTGCATACCGAACGATTTCGACTTTAATTCGTAAGATTAAACGTGAAACTTGTAAATTACATTTTCTCGAGATTCTGCGTGATATCGAAGGCAAGTAAGAGAGAGAAACGTGGAAGAGCCGGTTGCGTCTTTGAAAACAGTATTATTCGATAAAGCATCAAGCCCGCTAACAGGCTCGTAGCTTGTAACGAGCGCAACGTCTGCAAAAGTGATGAACTATTGATGAGCAGGCCGGCGGCCAATTTGATTTCGCTTATTATTCGGTACGTGGCTAGCGCGTATAGACCCTGAAATATTCATGCTTTCCGTCGTTAGCATATATTTGACGTGTACTCGTACACTCGCGCGAGTGTCACAAGCTCGCTTTAAGATCAGTCATTGGTTGACACAACGATCAACCAAATACCTACAGGGTTAATAGCCGTTTTGAAATATTTATTCGATACGAAGAACGAACGTAATAAGAAGATGAATTGAACTTTCGTAGAAACGGACTATGGTTGTTAAACGCTTCTCTTGAATTTATTTCTCTACTTCTTACCATAAACTCGTTCCTTCAACTGTTACGTTACTTGTAGCAGATACACGCTGATATCTCGATTCGTTTGGGATTTTGATATTTAAAGATGCAGCGAATTAATCGTTGTAAACAATTAATCGATATAAACAAGTACGAATAATTACAAAAATATAACGATTGAAACGGAAATCATAGGGACATCTCGATCGTTTCTTAAAACGTAGTTCTTCTACGTTCTCGAGAATATTAAAAATCGTTTGAATTGTCCTTAAAATAAAATAAATTACAATATTTTAATATATAATTGCGGCTATCCCGTGTTACAAGCGTCGAACAGAAATCGTTTACGTCGTTATTTTAGAATCAACGGGAAGTAAAGGCAAACAACGGTAATTATTATTAAAGCAGAAAGCAAATGGTTGACGAAGAATCGAAAAGCCTCGTCGGGAACAGTTTAGTATTTTCCTATAAAATGACATTATAGTGGCTCAACAATGGAATCTTTAAATTCCGTGGCCGCGAATTTAAATCGCTCTTTTTTTTTTTTTTTTGTTCGTTTCACCAACAAAGATTCTTTTCAGCGCAGAGAGAACAATGCGAATGTTTAGTATACGTAAATGTTAAAAACCGAGCACGGCGTTCGCAAAATGTTTTTCAACGTCGAGAAAATCTTTTTTTTTTTCTGCAACGGAATACGCGATAAAATCCGATAATACGTGCATTTTTGTATGTTATTCGATAACGACACGAGTCAACTGTGATTCTTGTGCTGAAACTGAATACACGATTAGTTCTGGGTGGTAGCTAAAGTCGATAAAATACGCGTAACTACCAAGTTACACTAACACCCGTGCATAAAAGTTCGACCTTTTCGTCAAAAGGTGCGTACGCTCGGTATGGACCTGATAAATTTAAGTTGAAAGCTGGAATTCGACAAATGGAAAGCAAAGTTCGCTGTTTACAAAATTATTGCTACGGAACTTTTATATTCTTTGTCGGAATACAAAGTGCTACATCGAATCGTTGTTAAATACAATTACGAGTACGTTCAGTATGTACGGGTAGAGTGGAGTAGAGAAGTATTTCAAAACAAGATTCCACTACGTAGTTAAATCATTTGTTCGAATAATTTCGTATTTTGCTTCTGCTCCGCGTTTACGTAATTTTTCAATACATAAATTACCTTGAAAGCAAGTACGTGAAAACGAAGAAACTGTGACAGTTTCGTTGCAAGAATATTCGCATTCTAAAATTGTCAATTCTTGTAAATTAGGAAGAACGAAGATAACTAGTCGTTGGGAAAAAGTTCATCGAACGATACGGAAATTCGTTCGTTCAAATACGTTTTATCAAAGATTTATTTGAAAACACGAAATTCCAAATTACACCAACCTGATATATACGTAACGTGCATATTCATACGTAATGTGTTCGATATTCGGAAAAACGATGAAATTTCACGTTTAACTATCTCCGTAGGATACATTTTCATCGACGATTGGAAGAAGGTAGAAAACGAACCTTAATCCGATCAGTGTCCCATGATTCTTGTAAAAAAAGGTGACGAACGTTTAATGGCTACGCTACAATCGTCTCTAATTTATCCGCAACGAAGTCAAAACCGTAGCCGGAAGATTCCATTTTATTAATTGGCCTCGGTGCGGCCTCGGCGCGACAGCCGAGGTCCGGAAAGTAGTTTCCGTCGCGGTGTGGCAGCTGCGACAAGCGTTGCCCGAAGAACGCCGAGCACCGAAAATGGAAAACGAAGGCCGCGACATTCCGGCGAACTGAAATGACGTGTAACATCGCGGCTCGAGAGTGAGAGATGGAAGGAGAGTCGGACGAAAGTGCCACTGCACCACTTGGCCAACTTGAAAGGGATAAGGACGAGGCGAGACGAACGACGAACGAGACGGTCTGCTGGGAACGATATCTTTGAACGAGCAGAAGATAAGAAAGCGCGTTATTTAGCGATATTAGAAAGATTCTTCTGTAACGATACTTCTTTTGTTCAATACTGTAACATCGTAACGCGTGTTTCTTCTAATCGTAAGATAACGCAGATTCGCTCGTCTTTATCTTTATCGTTGCTAGTATCGCGATAAACGTTTGTGTAGCTATGTGGACAAGCTATGCAGACAACAGATACAAGGTGTGTTACAAATGCGGACGGTTTCAGGGAAACGTTCCTAATTGCGATAATCTGGAAGAAGATACTTGTTGATCAATCCATCGACGATTAAGCAACGAAGTAATACGTAAGAGTTGCGCGAACTGCAGCGGCGAATTTGACGCGACATTGGTCCTCGATAGATCAAATGCTCTTTAAAGTCGACTTACCGTTGGATGTAATCGTTTCGTAGAAACTAGTCTTTAGGGATACGGTGGAAGAAGAAGCGAACGATCGAAGGGAGGAAGAAGAAACGCACGCATGGACGAAGAGACAAGGGAAAGCGACGAAGAAGAGAAAGCTGGACGACGAGAAAGGTGATTGTCGCGAAGGGAGAGAGGAGAACGTGGAGAACGCGGAGAACGTGGAAATCGTAGTTCGAGAAAGGAGGAAGAGAAAACGAGGCAAAGATTGAATAAAGATAGGCCGATGATGAGAAAGGGGAGGAAAGCGTACGGGGAGGAGGATAGAGGACGAACGAGAGGAGGACAAAGATGGAAAAGGGAGGGCGAATTTAGTCGGCAGGGTGGTGGCGTAGATAGGGTTGCGCGGATAGGTGCGCGGGCCTGAGTAGATGGAAGTGGACCTCCATTAGAGAAACTCTGCCATCGCCATATACGTACACTATACATATACTTATATATGGTCGTTACCGCGGCCGCGGTAATGACGAGGCTGCGTGTTAACCAGATAGAACTAACGTAGATAATCACTTTTGATGATTAGTACGGATTCTTGTCGCGTGTTCCTTTAAATCTTGTATATTTTTTATTCTGCTCTCCCCTCCTTCTCACGCGTATATATAAGATGAAATTGATAGATTATCCGCTCGGTATTTATACTTATCAAACGTCGGTAATTCGTGTAAAATTTACACCGACGTATTTACGATCGCGATCGATCGCGTTCTGAATTTTTTAATTGGAAAACGTTCAACGTATCGAAAGATACTTTTCTTCGCAGTTTGCCTTCTTCGTAGACAGAGGTATACGCGTATGCGCGCATAGGTACACCTGGAAATTTCTCAAACGACGATTGCTTGCTCTTTAGATACGTTCGTTACAAGTTACTCGATTTACAATTTTCGATGTACGGCTGTTTCGAAAAATTCCACGTACATCGGGCAATAATTGACAAGATGTTACCAAGTACACAGCGCGTAAGGACAGTAAAGATCCTTTGACGATCTATGTTCTATTTTAACACGAGATCTACGTATGTACGTGTATCGTTAATACGAGCACGTGTATTCTTAAATCATAAATATCGTTCAAAGCTAATTTGTACCGTATAATACCATTCGAACTACTAATTATTTTGATCGTGTGTTTGGTAACACATGTATAGACGACAGTTCTACGATCGTTTATTAATATAGGGTTAATGTAAAAAATTAAGAAGATCGATATTTAGATTAAAACGTGGGATCGAGAAACAATTTCTTCGACTTCCGTGCTATTTCGATACGCTAGCTAATGTATAACGATTGGTAAATCGCATCCCTATCTTCTGACGATCCTTCCGGTACGAAACGTACGATAGGTATCGAATGTACAGCAAAATTTATCCTTTCGTCTGGGAAATCTACACCCGTTGTTGTCAAATAATCATGATGGATGAGAAACGATTACGCAAGAGTATCGCTCCGTCATACTTAAGAACAATTCATCGCGCTTGCGAGAGTCTCGTGCGAAATGCCGCACTGGTCACTTCGTTTGTCGTAGCAAATAATACGATACTCTTGAAAAGTTTAGCAATACATTTCTAGACGTTGTTACAAGCTACTTAAAGATGCGTAAATTCTAGCGATCGCTATAGAATTGTCGAATTGCTTTCGCTTAACGATATATAGTCCAACTTGTTTCCTATCGCATAAAATATACTAATAATAACGTCTAATAACGACGGTAATTACTGACTGCGTTTGAACGATTCGAACGTATTTGGGTTTTGATCGGTGTAGCGTTTAGTATAGTTTGGAGGGTCGATGATTTTTTGATAGTTTCGATAATAATCGGTAATTAATGGTGCAGGATGTGGAAGCGACTCGAATTTCAAAATCGTCTCGTTCGTTTGTTTTATATGATCAGCGTAGCATCCGGTAGCCTGTTTTGCATAATTGATATGTCTTGCAAGTACACGGAGAGAAATCGATGTTCGATAATTCAGAGAAAAGCTCTAATTTCGTAGCTTCGAATGTTTCGACGAGCGTCAGATCTCGGCCTGCTTAAGTTTTCATTTCGTATCAATTTGGATAAATAATTATTTTCATGATACAGTCCCAGCATTTTATTTACGATACCGAGTCGATCAAGACGCTTAATCTTCGCGGGGCGCGAATCTTCGAGCAGCGTAGGCAACGTCTTTCGTTCAAATATTTTCTATAGTTCGATAAAAGAAGATACGCGTACGTGTCAGCGTATAAATCTAGGCTGGTGTTCGATGTGTATTTTATGGTGTACGAGTATATTTTTATTTCTACCAAACATCGTGCTCTCGTGGTGAATATGTGTTAATAAAATACAACGGTTCGCTAATCTAACTTCACGCTTATTTTAGCTACTTGTTACGATTATTTATTAATTCTCTAAAATAGAAATAAACGACTAAATAATATAGAAGTTCGTGTTTCCTAATTTGGAACAATTTTTTTACGATACTCATTCCTCACGAATTCAATTTTAAGCTACGTAAACAAGATCATAGGTAAAATTAAGCTTGCTTGGAAGTTTAATAAGTAATATCGTTCCAAAAGCAGTTTTACAATCTTACATTGCTTAGTTATACAATGAACGTCAATGAAGGAAATATGAACTCGTTTTCACGTTAAATTATTCTACTCTTTTCTTGTTCTATAAATTACAGTTGCTTCGAGAGATCTTCCTCGTCTAATTGAAAGTAGATCGACTTGAGTTTGCTTTATTTTAGATTTACAATTAGTTCAATAATTAGTTCTATAACTACGTGTTTCGAAGCTTTATAAGAGCATCGAACGAAGCTAAATCGACGTAGATTAATTAACGCACCGATGAATTTCTTCTACTTGAGGAGTACAAGCAAACTTAATAAATAGCTCTATACATTCGTTTTTGTTCTATCAAATAACGATTTAATTTCTCCTATTTGTTGAACTTGCACGTTAAAAAAAAGAAAAAAAAAAGGAATGACCTCTTAATTATTAGCTATTCGTTGCTTTGTAAATAATTGAAATATTCGTTTAATTTTAATCTGTTGAGGTTATTAGATGTACGCGATGTTAATAGAAAGAAACGCGCGGATAAAGCGTAAGATAGAGTTTTAAATATTCTGAAGCGTAAATACAAGTCGCAGTACCATTGAGCTGGACCAGATCCGCGCGCTGGCAGTGTTACCTCATGGCTGAAAAGCCATCGTCGCTTACGGTCTACGGTTTACGGTTTGCCTTCGATCCGATCTTTTGTCTATACGCTGTCGATGGCTTCAGTGCTTGACAAAACTAAAACACCAAATGTAGAGCTTTCTTGGAAACGGCGACCACCTCGACGTAATGAAAGGAACGGAATTGCAACTTTTGTCGAAACATAGATCCATCTTTCCGACACTGCATCGACCGAGTAGATATATCCAGAATGTATTATACGCAGAAACAGACGCAACCGCTAGCCGATACTACCTATTAGTCGACGATTTCTGTCATACGTAAAATTACGTTGTTACGAGATATAGGTAAATACATCCGAGAAATAAGTTGGCCGATGAAACCGGGAGAAGAAAGCTTTCCGCGTGTTCGATCGAAAAGGCGAACGACGTGTCTTGCTACCAGCGATCCAAGTAGAATCTTCCCGTGACGAACAGACCTCGAAGCGCAAGTTCTTTCTGGCACGTTGTCAAGAGACGCGACCAACGGCCAACCTTCCGATCGAGTAGCGTTGATCAACAATTTCTGCCGTGCATAGAATTTTGTTTCGCCGAGTCTTACAATTAGACCAGACCGATCTATGGTCGACGAAGGATAGGGGAATGGGCAAGTTGAGTATGGCGGCAGAGTATAGCGTAGGTGTAACTGTAGAGCGTAGAGCGTAGATGGTCTGGATCGATGAGAGAGAGCGGCTGGTCTGATTGGCGGGGCTGCGGGGGCGGAACAGCACGTAGCCAATGAGCGTGTCTATCCCTCGATACATAGTGGTAACGAAATCACTGATTTTTACGCTTGGCAACCGTCAATTTTGGCTTAACCGTAGATACCATAAAGCGAATCATCATGATTTATGGATCGGCCGCGCGACACCCCCTTGCGTGCCGATAAGAATTCCACTTTTTCGAAGACCGCGCGGTTCCACCACTTCCTGATCTTTAGATCTTGCCGCGAATTATCCTTCGTACGGTGTTTGGTTGCGTTCAGTTGTGCGTTCTCGTTGATTCTTTTAATGGAATATGATTTATCGAGTATTCCTTGCCTGATTACCGATACACGTATGACGTATACGGTGACAATCAGATCAATGGAGATTGTTCGATACAGGGTAAGAGGGATAGAATCGACGAGCAGATTAGAAAATATAGATACAACTAACACAGGTATATATGTTATCGTAGCCAGGCCACAGATCGTGCAACAATTTTCGATGGCTAATCATACGATGAAATGGAACGTGTAATTGGGTTGCACGTTGAAACCGGCTCGTAGCTATTACGCTCGTATGTACCTAACGTACCGACTTGTCTACGTAAATGTTAAGAATATTTCACAACGCCTAAGAATAGAATAAATCGAGGTGAGCGTTTAGCGAGTACGTACAAGAAGAGTAGAAAATTTGTAAAGTCGAAGAAGAATGTACATACCTCGTATCGAGGTGGAAACGGATATTGTTTTAATCGAAATAAATTAATCGTATTTGAACGAACGAGAAGACCTTTGTCATTCGAGGAAGGTGTTTAATATGAAATTGGAACGAGAAATCTGGCGTATCGATAACAATTCTTTCATATTTTATGCAAACTCCAGATATCTTTTAACGTTCGAAGAATATCAAATCAGGTGAGAAACGACAGAAAGAACGTACCAAGACCGATCCAATTACAAAGTTCGAAGAATTTGAATATTACGCGTTTCCGTGCAAGTAGCGTGAAAGGAAAGTCAGAATCGTTGGACGATGCACCGACGATACATCGCGACGAATACGTAAAATTTATTTCATTGGCTTTCGTTGTTCCTCAACAACGTTGTTGTTGTTGTTATTGTTGTTGTTGTTGGCATACATTTAAATAGCTATAAAACAACGTACACGTAAAACGGACGCGACAAGTGATATTTCGTATCACTGAAGGCGTCTATTTCGTTAGCTGACGAACACAAAGTGCTATTTTCGCAACGATTCGTGATTTCGTTCGCGCTTATACGATACGATACGGTGCCTTTAACGCTCGACGATATCGGGATCTTCGTCTAACCGACCAGTTTCGCAAGCGTGCGTGAACGAACGAAAAGAAAAAAGAACGATTGCACGTAAGAAGGACGAAAGTTTCGAAACTAAACGAACGACACTCGGAACTCGCAAGCGTAGCGTTGCGTTGGTCGATAAACGAGCGGCGTTGTAGAAAGTTAGTTAGATTAGAAAGCCGCAATTTCTCTACTAGATTTCATGCATCACGTGATGGATAACAATTATGATACTGCAGCAACAGTACGCGGCTTCATATTGATTCGAACGATAATTTCAGTATACCTTATATGTATTATTGACCATCGAATTAGCATGGTATTATTAAATCATGCACGGCCGAAGATAAAGCACTTCAATGACAGATCGTGGGAAAGCTAAACGCGTCCCATACACCTATACCCTTTCGGCTTTGCACAAGGCACATCGATCCTTCGGATATTTTTGTTTTTATCGAGGATAGGATATCGAGTAAGTTTCGATAAATCAAAAGTAATATCGATTTGTCATAACGTTTGACAATGGAGAAGAACTTAATGTCGAAAGGATTCAACAATCGTGTGTTTACAAAGAATTGTCAAAGGATCGGGTATTATGGAAACGGTACAACTTGCGTCGAATGGTAGCATAGTTTAGTTGTAATTGAATGCATCGTATAGAAATTTGTCGAGTAAGTTTTGTAATAGAATATAGTAGGTGGACACGTAGGTACACGTAGATATTCCATTTGTCGTAGGCAAAGTTAATATTTCTCTATAAAATAAAGAGAAACGTACGCAAATTTGACGTAATTATACGATTTTAAACGATTTATCGATTTTAAACGATTCAGAAAGTTGCGCGTTTAAATAAGTATCGGAAGTTTACGCTTTTGCAATAAACTTGATCGAAACACTTTTCATAATGAATCATACATGCACCGCATAACACGCGAATGAATAAGAAATGAATTGGGTAACTACATAATACACAATAGAAAAATGAACGGTTTACGATAACGTTATTCATGTAGTTTCTTCGTTAATTATTGAAAAATGTTAAATATTAATCGTAGAATATGCATTAACAACAGCGGTATAGAGAGAAATAGTTCGATGCGGGTTCCGACGCGACGCGACGGTACGTCGACGGTATCGGCGCTATTGAAACTTACGCTAAACGATTACCTTTGTCTTTTAGAATCTAGAAAATCCTAAAAAGTATGGCAAATTTAAGACGATAGAACCTCGTTAATATTACGATCGCTGAACTTTTCGAAAGGATTTTCTCAAGCATCGACGTACTGTAATTTATTTTCACATCTACGTAAGTATTACGAAGATTTCGCACAGATCGGTAACGTAAATTTGAAATGCCAATAGCGTACATTTTATTTTAACAATATACGAACTTACTCGTTCAGTTTTTCTTCCGATGTTTATTTGAAATTCTTCGATAACACTTTACGCTAAACTCGCACGTTATGGTACGTCGATGAATCTGTATTTTTATTTAACGGGTATTCTATTATCTGATATAATAAGTATAAAAAGGAAATTGCTTAAGAAGTAAGTATAATATGACCCTATTAAATAAATAAGTAAATTTATGCTTGACACGTTTTTTCCTCTAATTATAATGATAATTATTCGAGCGCTATAATAAAGCCAACATCGTTGCGTTTTACATGCACCGACCATCCTATGTACTTATTTATTTACGAAGGATCCTACAAAACGTGCAAAACAAAAAAAAAAAAAAAAAAGGAAGAAGAATAGAATAAAAAGGATACGAAGAAACTGTATAATAATTACGTATGGATATAAGGAAAAGAAATTACGTAACGTTATGCTGGAAAATTCTCGGAATTGGAGTAATTCGTTTTACAGCATGGATCAAGCGAAACGACGTTTCCCTTGTATAACGGCAACTTAATCTTAATCGCATTCTGTATTAAAAGCAAAAAATCGTTAGGTAAAGAGTTGACTCGGGACCAGAAGGAGCGTCTACGAATCAGAATACTGCATTACAAAATTTCATATATTCTCTTTAGGTAGCTCTTAGACGCTTCGCGCTTCGTCAAGATCCGTGTTTTTCACTTGAAATAGTAATGACTCGCGTGAACATAAATTCTCATGGCTATCTATCCGCTCCACCTCTGCTACGATTGGAAAACTCGGTTCTCGTATATTCTCACGCCAGCTGTTTAATAACATACATACTTGCAAAAATATCAAATATCGTTACACAGTTTGAAATGGCACGAAATATGCCATATTTAAAGTATGTACGTATCATGATTTACCGTCTAGAAATTATTCGTTTCTTTGCTTCGTTCTTGTTGGTTATAGATTAATCGCGTGAAAAAAAAGTTTAAATTCAATATGCCGTAAATAAAAATGTATCTAGATGACCGAACGTGACGAATACATCGTTTAAAATATAACTTTACGTTTCGTGTTTCGCCTGTCGAATTTTGACAAACGTGTATATCAAATTGTATGATATATTAACACTAGAATATTTATTAATAGGGCATATTTTATTAATCTTTCATGAATTTAATAAAAACTTGACAAAAAGTAACGGTCAATAATGAAATTTAAGCGATATGTAGTCCGTAATGGATAGACACCCTGTAAACAATTTCAACGATAAATTAAACAATTATTTATTACGTTCGAGCAGACAAAATTATATGGAATCTCGTTCTAATATTTTAATGTACGCACTTATACGTAGAATTTTACTAATTATGGCGAGAGAGACTTTACTTGACGCGCTTTCCTTAAAAAAAAAAAAATGTTAAACTCTAAGTGTATAGGATGGTGAATAAAGGAAAGGATTTCTAAGGTTGGTAGAGGGAGAAAAAAAACGATAATGAGAATTGAGATATGTATTAAGACTGAGAAGGAGAAGGAGAAGGAGAAGGACATCCAAGCGATGTTTAGAATGGTTCAAACGAATCTACTGAATAATTGAGAATGGTAGACAGTAACTGTAAGGGAGCAAGTGTCCCCGATTATAACAAAAGTGAAGGGGCGAAGCTCGGCTCATTTGTTATTAACCAGCGTAGTGGAGCGTCGAAGTGCAGAAAGACTTGGAACACGACTTCACACTTTGACTCGCAACCCTTGGTAAATTTAGTTAATTATCAGTCAAACTTCCGCGAAGAAGCTTGCGCCCTTTGCCTCTCACCGACGGTTTGGTCCGATCGCTCTTCCTTTTTCCGGACCAAAACTTTTATTTTCATCGTCTTTCACGGTTCGATATGTTAAGTAACATCGAATCTTTAAGAATATTGTAATATATAGCGAATAAAATTTCTATTTTTGTTCTGTCCTTCCCCTTGGTATGCGTATCGTTTTTCAATAGTTAATAGTTCGACAGACGTAGCAAGCAACGTAGAAGAATAACGAAGATAAAATGGAAAAGTTTGCCGATAAAAGTGGATGAAAGAGGTTCGTCGCATATTTATATTTCCATAGAGACATTTCGCAAATCGATACAATTTGGATTACATAGTTCGTTTCATAGAATAAACGAAGAACAAAGTTACAGAAACGTAGAACTCGAAGTGTTCGGTTCTCCCTCGTATCCTATTTCGTCTTTCCTTCGCCAATCCTCTATGAGCGATTCCTTTGTAACGAGCGATGATACCATACATCGTCAAGTTGCATTTCGAAGTACAAAATACGATACAAAGGCATATACGATACAACGATATCCGATCGATCGTGGAAACGATCGACGATGTTCCGTATAATTCCGCGGCGCGGAGTTTTCCGGCTGATTTACAATCGGCCGGGCGCAGCCCTGTCTGATAATCAAACGACGGTATTCCGTATCCGATTGAATTTGTCGATGTAGACGCGTTCGTGTGCTCGTGCGAGCGCTTGTCTCCACATATTGGACGGTGCAGTGCGTTGCATGGACCGGTTACGCCGAATCGAGGATGCCAAGGAAAATCAATTAGCCGGGCAAACTGTTTCGACTGCGGCTGTTTGCCCGTACGAGAGTCGCCAATGTGTTTCGTCTCGGAAACGGATACGCGTGCCCCGTGCACAGTGCACACTGCACACGGCACTGCACACTGCACTGCACGGTGTATCGCACAGTGCACGTGATACGCGAGCATCACGTACGCACGCACGCACGCACATATACACCATCTCTTGTACGTGCAGCAACGACGTGACGCGAGGCGACGCGATGCGACGCAGCCTACCAATCCGCACAGGCACAGACACATCCTTGTAAAGTTCGTATACGGCGTACACCATACAGTATGCAGTATACGGTATACAGTATACAGTATACACCAGCGCATATGTACATACGGAACGAGAATTCGAAATTCTACGGGAAATTGAAATACTCGTAATAACGTGGATAAACGATGGATCGAAAGGTTTTTCTCTTGTTGCTCGGTGTAAGTTTTCACAGTGTGTGTGATGGAGAACACAGGTTTTGTATTTTATCGTTTGCACGTTGATATAGGTATACGATCATACGCGATGAATTTCCCTTGTATTTTTTGGTCGATATAAGAGTCTTCGGTATGTGGTAGAAGGCTGAGAAGAACTTGTATTTCATCACCCGAGTATAGAGATGTAAAAGAAACACGTTTTGCGTAATTAATTATTATATACCTGTGATAAAGCGGAGGGAAATTTCGTTCGAATTATTTTTAAAATCCTCTTACTGATTATGAACATAATTTCGCTCGATACTAAAATAACGCCGTTATTGTATCAAACAAAATCGCCGAGAATACACATATGTACTTAAAATTATTAATAGAAAATGATCATTTATCGCTGGATCTTCCTATAATTATAAGCCGAGTCCAAGCTAATGAATATATCACAACGCGCTTTCGGATTTCGACAAACGGCTCTATTTTAAATTCTCCTTTTAAGAAATTCATAGTTTCAGTGTATCATTTTACTAAACAATGAATTTATGCCATTGCTAAATAATAAAGTACAAGTTATTTTTACGCAATAACAGTCAAATTTAGCAGCAGTCTATACGTCTGACTCTTTTATTTTTACGCTTCGATTAAATGCTTGATTTTCGATCTATTGAATTAGCAATGTGCATATTATATGTGCATATAATTTTTTAAGGTTTAATTGAAATTTTTTATTTTCCGTAGACATCGCGTCGATATTATTACGTATGCGTGTGTGCGCGTGTATGTGTGTGTGTGTGTGTGTGTGTATACATCTTATGCCCAAATGGAGTTCTACAACTATATTTATCCCTGAACTGTTACTGTTTAAGTCCTAGAATATTCCAGACACTGTAAACAGTACCATAATTTTAATAGCATACGATGTATTCTATGATTAAAAATTACAAGGAGGAACAAGAT
Source organism: Bombus haemorrhoidalis (assembly GCA_014825975.1). NCBI lineage: Eukaryota > Metazoa > Arthropoda > Insecta > Hymenoptera > Apidae > Bombus > Bombus haemorrhoidalis. The sequence goes on along the minus strand of CM026172.1, from coordinate 11,804,872 downwards.
TGGTCAAATCTCCCATCCTCTGTCGAGAAGCACTTTTAAAATTCAGTAGGTCGCCGATCGATCCCCTGTTATCAATGTTGCGTTTCTGTTTGCTTTTGCCATCTACGCTAAACGCTTTTCTCGTATTCTTTAACATTTTCATAATGTCGCTCGTGCAAGTATCAGAGCACTAACACACAGCTTGTCGCATAAGTCGATCGACTCGTCAGCTATTTTTGAAAAGGTTGCACCAAACAGATCCTTTTCGTTTTCAAACATGTCGTATTAAAATCCTTCTGTTTAATTACGCGAGCAGTAATATTATCGAAAATGAGGAAAACGAGAATGGTGTGTTTATCGTTGACTACGATCATGTGCCATAAGTTGAAACGAAACTTGTTCGTCACGCGTATCTCGGATCAGAAAATTAGAATATTTCCATTTCACTGGTGTTGAGGTTCGCAATTCTGAAAAGGAAGAAAGCAAGGTTTTAATGAATGAAACAACGGCAAATTTGCGGACGTACACGCGCCCCTATTCGCGCGTGCATTACTTACGTATGCGTGTGTGTTATCGATGTTGTCCGAGCCTCGTATTTGCACTCGATGCACTGTGTACAACTTCTAGCGAAGCATACACAAGGTACATATGTATCTCGGCGCATAGACGCTAGACGTGCAACACAGCCGAGTACCTACGCGTTGATTGATGACACACCTGCGAACAGTAGAGATATGTAGGTATACGCACAGGGATTCACGCGTCACAACGTTTGTAGACTTAGAGAGTTTCGATAAAAAAAGTGAAAAATGAAACAGCATTTTTGTCCATACAACTTGTAAACGTGCGCGTACAAACGCCTTTGTTACGCGGCTACGTTGAATAATTAGCACGGTAGAATTTTGGGCTTCGCCGAAGCATATATTAAACGATGTTTCAGATATACGAGTAAGCCGCAGAATAATAAACAACGTATGACTATTCCATAGAACAGTACGAATAACGTTCTTTGACCTAAACATTTTGGTTAATCTGGTAAACAGCGGTTGCTTGTCTTGGATCACGATGCTGCGAAAATTGTGGTTCCACGTAAATTAGGATTATTATCGAATAAAAGTTTACTTCGCGGCTGATCCATTTTTACTGTCGATGGATAAACGACCGTTTACGAATCTACTTTTGAAATACCTCGGTCTCGTTGTTTGGCTACGCGTTTAGCCAAATTCAGGGTTCAACTTCAATTTCTCTAAATACGAATTTACTACGAAGTATCGTTGCGTCGTTGGCCATTACTTTAGATAAATTTACTCGTCAGTATACTCGCAGATGCGTTATTGGTTACCGAAGAATATGTTACGAAAGTAACTTATCGAGTACGAATTACGATAGGTGAACGAAATGTTCTATATTGCCGGTAATTATAGAGTTAAGTTTGATATCAGGTGCGATAGGCGCCTAAATAGGTAAATTTCCGGATTAAAATTTTGATAATCGAGTGGAACGGAAGAGCGAGAGTCGGTAACGTCGTATCGATGTTGCCTGTTAATAATCATTTCTAGTAGTAAGATATACTACAAGTATGTATAAATATGTATGTACGTTTGATCAGCAACAAGCTTAGCAACAAGAACGTATAAAATATTCGCGAAACACCGATATCGCGATATAAATCGCGTTATCATGAAAAATAGCCGAAGCAAGTTGAAAAATCTGGCAATTTAATGAAAACCGTCGGTGTGGAGAGATGAAGAATTCAGATATCAGTCGCGACTTCTATAATGACGCGATCATTGTCATTGATATCGATCGAGCTCAGAATTGGCCGACACTCTAATGAGAACGATATTGAATTACCTAATTCTGCACGATTCCTAAAATGACTCATTTAATTTGTGACGGCGGCGTCGCGACGCCGGAATGGCCCGATTCTGTCAATCTTAGTACCGCGCTTTAAATATACATATTACGCGATTGCCAGGAATAAAATATGCAAACCAGATGAATATTAAGCCCCGCTGACAGGTAAACCGCGTCGATATGCATGAATTTCTGTCAGCTCGGAGAAATATTTCGCCGCGTGGATTATACCAGCCTAAACGCATGGCCGTTTGCTCGCATACGGATTTTTCTACTTTTCTTTCTATCTACGTATCTACAAGCTGCAAGATTGTTACGTCTTAAAGGCGTTTGGTTATTTTGAATTGGTTTTGAATTGTCACCCTGTTATTCTACGTGCCTGTATACGTATATATGTAATGGATAGTTTTGATTTATTTCTTAAAACGATTGATAATATTTTACTCGTAAGCATATTTTTGCCAATAATTCTTCACATCTTCTCGGATACGGAGTCGAAAATCTTGCAGTGTTTTTTTTTTTTTTTTTATAAAAAATTGTTAGAATCCTGATTTGCGAGAAATCGAGTATAATCATCTTAATAAGAGTACTAGGATTTCGAATAACGGACGACTCAGTTGGATAGTCGCAAAAGTTCGTTCGAGATTTCACTTCCATCTTTATTTATTCGATATCTATTTAATACGGAAGATTTCGTTTGTTGTTTAAATTTCACGATCCAAATATATCAATATATATTTTATTCGACACGGTTTATTATTTATTAAATTTTCTTGTTATTATTTAGCCGCTTCTTTACGTAGTAATAATATTACACGGTAGTATTACATAGTTCTCGTAAAAATTTATAAATATCATGAGAGATAAATGAATAAATTAAATTTCTTTAGAAAAATTACATAAATACGTTATAAATTATTTCACAGGCAGTAAACTTTTACCGAAACAAAAGTCCATAAAGCGTATGTCTTAGGGGCATTTATGTTTTGCCAACGACTGACAACGAATCGGACGTGATTCCCTTTTAACTATGAAGTCGATATTATTTTCCATATTTTTGCAAAATGAAATGTTCTGCCGCAACATACGATTCTTCGATCGTACAAATACATATATTTCTGTATTTAGTATTTAGCAGTTATTCATCCGAATAGGACGGTGAAAGATGTCTGTGAATATATAATTTCGTTTCAAAAGTTTTTAATATTTAAAACGTCTAGTCTAGACAGACTATCGAGGTGAAAGCGTCACGCTGTAAAATCTTTCCAATTTTCCATTCTCCACACCGGGTTTCTAAGTCAGTCGACATTTATTTCTAGGAGTTCAATGACACTCGGTACGTGCAAAAGGATCTTCGAATACATTCGGAACTAATATAACTTCTCATATCTCTTGTATATGCCTGTTTCGTTATTTGTTCATTTCGATCGCGGATAAATATATTAAAGGATATCGAATTCTTTCAAAATCGATTATCGACTATCGTGCAAAGATATGGAAGCGTAATTAAAGAATCGTTAGTAGTACGAATTCGAGATGGCGAGGAACAAAAATATACAAATATGTCGCGTCAAATGAAACACTTAAAAATCGAAAGTTTTCTTTTTGCAGAGTCGTATATTGGAAGATGCTTCCATTATGTGCAATTCCTGGTCACCGAGGCATAACGTAAGTAGTATGCAACGTTACTAGATATTCGCTACCGATTAATCAGATAAGAAGACTAGATCGTAGTTGGAACATAGTCAGAAAGAAACGCTGTTGCCTTTCCCGTCGTGTTCGTCTGGCTCGTTCCATGCTCGTAAAATAACGTCCGTCTGATTGAATCGCAACAAAAATAACGTTAAAAATTATTTCTCAGCGAACTTTCAATCGATCGTGGAATTAAACTTCGCGGCATGTCTGATTAGAAAGAAAGGAAAACAAACTAGAATAATCAAACGAATTGAGCACCGCAATCTTCATCAATAATATATTAACCATTGTTGATTTAACGTTACGAGAAATTTTACCACGTTTTCGTTTCCGAACGGTAGCACTTAAAGTATGGAGATTAAGATTATGCGATTCGCGATTTGTTTAAACAAATTTGGTATGGCCGCAATCACAAATGACAAGGAAACGATCGAATCGAAATTAAGCGAAAATAAAAATGATAACGTTACATGCACGATCGAGCACGGTAGAAACGCAGACGGTGTTTGGGCATTACGTTTCTCCTTCTATCTCTGTTAAACGTCATCGAGGGCATCAGAATGAAATTCATTCGTTAATAAATATTTATAATATTAATGACATATAAAAGGATATGTACATAAAGATATGATCAAAGTAGAAACAAGATACCGATGTTGATTGGAGGCGATTAAAATAGAAAGGAAGAGAAACGGAAGCGGGGCGAGTTCGAAGAAGGGAAAGAGAATAACTCCGAACTCTGTTGCTTTATTTTATACGAAATGCTCCATAATATTTATACTTCGCGAAGCCACGTAGTTACGGTGGCTTGGCTGACATAAACTCGCTAACTCCTGGTTACGATTATGGCCAGTAGTAAATTGATTATTTAGATATACGATGAGGTGGTGCGAGATAGTTTGAGTGCCGTAAAAAGAGCCACGCGTCGCTTACGTTTCCCGCAAATGGAACAAACGCCCCGACAAGTAGCGTGTAACTAGCGTTCGTGGTTTGAAAATGCTACTGAACACCGAATGGCTATTATCAAATCATGCGAAATATCGTTTTCGAAACGTTACGCGGAGAAGTTATATTTTCTACGCTCGTTTCATTTCCACTTATTCTAGCTTCGTAAAATGGCACATTTGTCATCGTATCTTCGATTTGTCGGAAAAGTGATACGAATCCGAAGATTCGTGAATCGAGTCAAATAATCTTTAGGTATCCGTAGAGATAAATATCTATCGATGTCAACGTATCGTACGACGGAAATCATAAATTTCTCAACGGCCAACAGAGTTTAGGTTCGGCTTTGAGCGGCGATACTCTTTCGGACGTACTCGCGAATGTTATCTGTAGCGTGGTTTCCGTGGTGCCGACCATTGTGCACGTGGAGTGCGATAGGAGTTTTCTACAAGGATATATTTATTTCGAACGAAATCTAGGTAAAGGTTACTCGTTATAATAATCAACATCGATCATTAAATACTTCATTGATATATATATATATATATATTTATTTATTTATTTAAACAAATTTGGTATCGTCGCAATCACAAATGACAAGTAAACGATCGAATCGAAATTAAGCGAAAATAAAAATGATAACGTTACTTGCACGATCGAGCACGGTAGAAACGCATATATATATATATATATATATACATACATATCGGAGATGAAAGGATATCGGGGGCCTTTCTTTTGGAACGTTTGGGAAGGTTCCCAATACTTTAGTCCAGACTTTTTATCATAGCCGTACTTAAATAATAAAACTGAGAAACGGCTGTTTATGATTCGATCCAATTATGTTTGGCCGAGATTTCTGACAGTGGGTTTGGTCTCGAAGTGACATAACGGGCCGCTGAACGTAGCCACGGTCGCGGGAGGGACGCGTACCTAACACAGGTATGTAGTAATTAAATAGCTCTCCTTAAAAATAAAGATCGACCGGATATGGATACGGATAGGAGTATATAAGGGCAGTTCCACTTGCACCGGGATTCAGTCGGATAAGTCGATTAGTACCGTGCACCAGTACGTTGAGTGACACCCGAATCTCGCGTCAGATCGCATTCGTCATTCCGTCGACCGTGGATTCGTTATCGAGTCTAAGATCATTGCCATTCACATGCTCAGTATCTAATCACCACGGTTACCTATCGAATTTTGTCACGATTATAATTGCACTAGCAAATTGCATAACAACAATGACTGATCCGAAGAAAGATTCGTTACACGCCCCGAACTCCAACGATCACCCCGATATATACACACACACACACACACACACACACAAAAGCAGGTACACATCTTCTAAAAATCACCATTCGAATAAAACCAACAGCGAGTCCATAATTTCATAGCTATTTCTCGTTAACCCTTCATCTACATCCGCGATTGAACCAGCGACGCGTTCGCCTATCTATTTATACGCATACATGCATATTAATGCCGCCGTGTACATCCGTTGGAGCACGGATACCCTGATACATACGACAAGTTGCGACCAACGTCCAGCTACTTTGCACCGCAATCTCGCGTGTCGCAATATTTCATGTCGCAATCTCCAAGCATTTATCGAGTGATAATTTACAATACAATACGCGGCGTTTCGCTCGGCTTCCATCAATAATACACGGTTAATTGCGTTATCCAATGAACGAGATGAATTATTAGCGAGCGGGTACCGAATAAAGCTGCGGCGACTGGTTGCGCGACCGATCGCGGCAGACACCGTACAGGAGCTTCCTGCAGGTAAATATCGAGCGACGTTATAAATTTGGATCGTTTCTAAATCGATGAGGACGAAGCTCGTCCGCTCGTCGCCGCGCCATGGCCAGGTCGAGTCGCGTCTGTGTCGACCGTAACTGTGACTGTGACTGTGACAAGTGAAACCGAATTTGATCGAGACTATTCGGGACGCCAGAAGAGAACGAAGATAATATCCTTCTCCGGATTACTCTAGACTCCTAGACTCCTAGACTCTAGACTCTAGACCCTGCACTCTAGATCGTAGACTCTAGACAAACGCTACTCCGACATGCAAGTGTTAATTCGTACAGTCTGCTCGTTTTCGCGCGAGACGTCAGATTTTCTGGAAGAATTTAATTATTCATACGTCAGACTGCTTCGCGATGTAGGTTATCGAACGGAAATAACGTAATTGTCCCATTTCGCGATATCCGTTGGCCGACAGTCCACGAACGGTGCTGTTTTTAGAATCCAGTTACAGCACTGTTAATCGTCTTTCTGCTTTTCTTCTCGCTGTGAATTACAGAATTGTAAACGAGCGTAAACGGCATGTTGTCGTTTAGAAGTTGTTCGTTTCGTAAGATTTCGAAGAGAGTTTGATTACCGTTTCCAACAATAACACACTGAAGGAAGTTTCTTTCACAAATGCGATCGTTGGCTGGTCCTCGCCACCCGCGATAAATATTCCGTCAAGATATCGGATTAATCTGCGACGAATCATGACGTAACGATATTGTTGCGACGTACATTAACAAAATCGAGTTAATTATTATTATATATAATAATCGTTTATGGTAGAATAAATTGGATAAATGAAATTAGAGAAACTTTGATCGTTTGAAATTATTTCTAATCTTTAGATGTAGTTTCTACGGTAGTTTCTACGTATTAAAACTCATTGTTATATACGATTACGTTATATACTAAACAATCGATCGGATAGATAAATTTCGACGCGTAATTGGATCTTTTTCCGTGCTTCGAAACTGTCCGAAAGACGGAAATTGAATAGCTTAGGTGTATTATGACAGATAGAATATGCCAAATTTTCTGACAGGAGAACGTTAGCGCGAAAGTGAGTGAAAAAAGTATTACACGCCTAAATATACACAGGTGGAATTCCAATTTCCTACTACGAACAGTCGCAATTCAATTTCGAAGCAAACAATTAGTCTCGTACGTCGAGCAACTGCGCTACTCTTCTTACAAGTTGTAACCGACTTTTACTTGGAACACAACTTTCTGGAACGTAGAGCGACCTTAGTATCGGGATTGGAAACGTTGCTGGAATTTTCTTTCTATTAAAAGCGCCAAGGTCCAATCGTAATATCGTGACAAATGATCGGCTATCTTTCCAACTCTTATTTCAATGACTCGTATATCATACGTGGCTGAGAGATGTTTCGTCTCTTAAAAAATACTCGTCTATTCTGTTCGCGAATGTTCAACGTTCTTAAACGTACTCGTACTTATAGCAAAGAAGATGGGAAGGAAAATTGGTAGATCGAAGGACTCGGAGTAAAATTGTACGACTCTGATACGAAATGAATTCTCACGGCTCACAGAGTGCGAGTAATTTGATACTCGTTCTATACGGAACACACACAGATCGCAAGAAGTATTGAGAATGTAGTAGAAAATGAAAACAAATTACATATACGTACAACGAAGAATGTATATCTAGTACGTGGTATCGGTAGATATCCAGCATGGTAAATTTAAATAGTTTTATAATATTTCATAAATCGATATGATTATGCGCATCGAAGAGAAACAGGATACGATCTATACGCGCCTCGTGTCGCGCGTCGACTTTTGCTCTGCGCCGCCCTGCGAACTGCGATTCTTTGAGACGAGAAAAGGAGGGTTAAGGAAACTTATCGTTTGGTTTAGAACTTAGGCGACGCGACGCCGCGCTACGCCACGCCGATCGTACGGCTGCGACGACTACGAGACTTCACTTTCGGATCACCGTCCGAGCCGACAACATCGAACGAGATAAAAGTCTCTCTCGTGGCATAGTTCGACGTAGTATCTGGTCAAAAAGTCCCCTGTTACTTCGCGTTCTTTTCCTCGCTAAAACGCGAGGAATATCGCAAAGCGTAAAGATTAAAAGAAAAAACCTAAAAATTGCTTTTATCGTTAACATTTTGATGATTGATACGGTGAAATTGGACGAAAGAGTCAATTTTCATTGTATTACGTATTCTCGGCTACTGAATTTTTGATCGTCTTTATTTTAAAGCTCGAGCCTCTATTCGATCGCAGAAGCGCGATGGAAAACAGAACTACATACGTACGTACAATGTACACGCATTATATAGTCATGAATGTGTATGTTATGTTCAACTGCATCGAGTTGTATTCCATTCACCTTAGCATTCTGGCCCGCTTATTTTATTTATGCACTTTATTTCATTTTGACAATGGCGGTTTACTCTTTTTCAATACGAAACACCCTGCATAATAGATAAAATTGGATTGTATCATGGAATGACGGATAGAGTGGTGAAAAACTTTAATGAATATTTGGCCAAAACGTCGGTTATACGGTTGGCCACCGATCGCGAAGAATCGACCAAGCTCGTACGTACTTTCGGTCGTGCAACGATCGTGAAAGAATCGCGTACAGTTTGCCTAGTACACGATTGAGAAACGAAGACACGTGTCAACGCTTAGCTTCTAAATAGTCTCGCGTTCTCTCGAATAAAATACGTATGTTTAAGATCGCTGTGAGTGCCGTGTATCAGAATTTTACTAATCGTATGTTCGTAATAAAGGTATCTAGCAGACATCGTCAAATCGAGACGTAAACCCTCGAAAAAAAGTACAAACTACCGATATAAAGGCACGAAGAAACGTTCAATGTGTAAAGATCGAGGACATGAGAACCTACTTCAGACTCTGAAGAAACTACAAGTGACGTATTCGACAACGCCAGAGAATAACGAAGTACGAACGAAGAAAGATCATTTTTTCAAACGTTTATAGCATATCAGAAACCTATAAACTACACGAGTATCTTAGCAATGGCAGCTTAAATTTGGGAAAGAGTAGTGTAAAGTAAGTCTTGGGAAGGTTTAAAGACGACTTTTTAATGCATAAATTATTCGAGAAAGAAGCGTAAACGAAGAAATTGTAATAGCTGCGCTCTAAGAGCTTTTCATTTGAAAAACTGATAATTCCTATAAATTCGATGTAACGAAATTAGAGTTAGATCGGAAATACGCAACGAGTCGTTTCTTTGATTTTATATTTATGGATATTTTGAAGAAAGAAAAAGAGAACTGTGCGATTTTATTTGAAAGACAACGTTTCGTGTTATTATGCACTGTCTACTGACCTGATATCTATCAAACGTTCCACGAACTCTCCGCTACTTCTTTTCGCTCGTAAAACGAGAAAAGAAACTAGCTATACTTTGTGATATTTCCTCGAACGGAACTCGAGTCTCGCTGACCCGTAGACTGTAAACGTAATCGTTTAAAATGGGAGAATTGTAAAGCCTGGTGGTAGATTAAACGGAAAAGGAGGCTGATGTATAATAATATACGTCGTCTCGCGTACTACGTTACGAGCTTAATCATTCCCGGTTTCTCGCGAATAAGCTCGAGCAGATAAATTACGCGGACGGCCGTTGGGGCGCGATAATTCAATTGTAATTGGCTAATCTTTAACGTGCCGCCGCTGGAAGACGTATTTAACGGGTGGGTTGGCCGCAGGCAGCTCGGAAAAATGACTCTATTAACCACGGGGACCTACGGAATCGAGCTCGAAGGGGGACTCCGTAGAAACTTTGCTAAACAACTGCACGAGCTGCTAACTAGACGGCTAACAAGAGCAATCTGTATCCGTTGTTCGGCATAGTCGTCGCTTTTCTCATCCCTGCCCCTAGCTGTCTGGCCAAGTCTTGGAAAAACTACTGCGCGCGTGTGTATTGGCCGTAGAGCGCGCAACGTACAACCGTACGAAGAATCGGGAAGGATAGACGGGCCGTTTCTTACTCGTATACTAGTTTATTTGAAGAAACGCGTTTCCGTAATAAATTAAACGTGGAGTCGTTCAAATTCGCAATAGGATCGGTTGTTGAGGGTATCGCGAGCGGGTTGCGACGAGGCAATACTCAATCGTCTTCTGTAACATTTTTGCGGAGAAATTATTAATCAAAGTTACAGGTTTCGCGCCTTACATCTGTACATGTCGTACAGCTAACGATAAGGAAAAGCTAAATAGTATGTTAAAAATGATCTTTTATTCGATTGCAATTACATGTATGAACGTACAAGATATCTTCGCCGAAATGTTTATTGATTATCATATGTTGTGGTTATTTGGTGTATGCGAATACAAAGAAGTGCGTGGTAAATACAAGTCGCAGTATCGTCGAGCTGATCCAGATCCGCACGCCTTATGACCGAAAACCCCGAAACCATCGTCGCCTGTCTACAATTGATGGTTTGCCTTCGACCCTATGTTTTGTTTATTATTCGGTCGATGGCTTCGGTGCTTGACAAAACTAAAAGACCAGATGTAGAGTTTTCTTGGAAGTGGTGGTTTATGTTGTCGTTATTATACTTGAATATACGAAATTATGGGGACGTTTCGCCGTTTGCACTCGGTTGTCCTCTCTGAGAAGACGTCGCAAATGTAACGAACAGCTCGGACGTTCTCTTTAAGGGGACACAAAGAGATTATACAGAGGGAAATTAGACGAGCTTCGAATGTTTTAAACATATATGTTACCTCGAAGAGAAGATAAATAAAAAAGTGGAAAACACGCCGAATGCAAAGGGCTGATTGCATAGACGCGAAGATGCATAAATGTACGAACTGCGTCGTCGTTTTATTTAACAAGAAGAATATTATAATTTGACTGAAGATACGTGCCAATATACGAACAACATTTTAATAATACATAAATAAAGTGAACCGTGAAAGAAGACGTAATTTCGATAACACGCGATCAACGTTCGAACGGACCATCCCTTACGTTCGTCTCTACGCGAACGCCGCGCACGTACGCGTAACAACCTGCGAGGTTAAACTCGCCCCAAATTGGAATTCTTCCTTCTTCACTCGAAGAGAAAAAGCAATGTAGGATTTATCGTCCTGTTAAAGAATACCATGTACGACGCAACGAATGGGTTAAGTCCTTTGCGTAATAAAGTAATAACGTTTTATGGCGATAAAAGATCACGCGCTTATTAATTTCTTTGCAATATTTCTCAAATTTCTATATTTTAGGAAACATTTTTTATTTAAAATAAGAAACTTTCGTTCGTTTAAAATGAAAAATTTCTATTTCTATCTCTATATCTATTTCTATCTCTATTTCTGTTCCTATTTCTATTTCTATTCCTACTTCTACTTCTACTTCTACTTCTATTTCTGTCTTTCTTTCGAAATTTCTAACTTACGTGTCCACCAATAATAAGATCTATTTGAAAAATGAAATGTGCATTAAACTTTAAAAGATTGAACAAGCGTTTATCACATTTTCGATTTATCAAAAATTGCTTGCTACACAATTATCTTATATTGTCATGTATGTACATCTTACCTATACACCGGCGATGGTAAATTTTAATAGAGCAACAAATAATAAGAAATCATTGTTTTAAAGGACTTGCGCCGTCCTACGAATACTGATTTTTAATTATTCTCTGGGACCGTCTATGACGAGCAATGCGTCATTTGCAGGTTTGAAAGCAAGGTACTCGGCAAATGGCAATTTCACGATAGGAGAGGCGAAAAGCACGAGGAAGAAGTTGGAAATTAGAAAAAGTGGCGGTAGTTCAGTAACCTACAGACAGACGGATAGACAGACAGACAGACAGACAGATAGATAGTAGGTACACGTACCCGACAAAGACACAAGGAGTTCATAAATAATCGAAGCGTTGAAGCACGATGGTGGTTTTCGCATGAAACATTGATCGGCCGATGCGGACATTGCAGTTTATAATGAAATAAGTGGATAGTGAATCGTTTTTAACCTCGCTACGCCGAACGTATCCAACTATTGACGTTTCAATAACTGTTACGATAATTTGCTGTGGTAAATTTTTAATTACTATTTTCGTGGTAAATTTCTTTCGTGCCAAACTGTAGATAAATCGCAGACCGTAAACGGTTTGTGATCCGTGCGTTAACGTATCGAAGGAATTTCAATCGTTTCTTGATAAATTAAATCGAAAATTCTGACAAATTAAATCTCCAGTTAGTAATTCGAAGCGAAGGAATGGAAAAATGTTTGATATTTCATAAATTACGGAATATTTTGAAAACGCTCGATACTTGATTTTCAATATTTCCCATTACCGAATGAGAAACGGCTCGTTGATGGCAATTGGTTGCAACGCAACGGATTCATACAAACTTGATGAAAGCACACGCGCCGCGGAGAATTCCCACTAAATTGTTTTGACAATGAATCCTCCTTTATCGATATTTAATAAAGCAATGGCCACGTTTTCCAAGTGATGCAGAGAAATCAATAATGCTATTTGAAGATATTCTATTTTCGAAGTGCGTTGAAAGAAAACCTCGATAAGTAAGGCAATCAGAATCGCAGATTCTCTACGGATATAATTGCGAACGTTTCTCAAAAAGAAAAAAAGAAAAAAAAAAGAAAAAATAACAACTCGCACGCTATTTGAATTTTTCGTTTCAACTTTGAATTTCAACTTTCAATCGAAACGACGAATTAGAATCTTGTATTTCGAAGTTTTAATTAAACGTTACCCCGTTGCGCGCGCGCGCAAAATACCATTGTTTATTCCATAAATTAATCATCTACCATCCACTTGTCGTAGATTTCTATTTCTAATCAAAGATCTTTCTCCGTGTTAATTAAAGACAGATGAAAGCAATAAACGTTTCAATCGAATACTTAAAACCAGAAACTCTTTTTACACAGTTTAATACATGCAATTGCAGATCGTTTACTCTTACAAAAAAAAAAAAAAAAAATACGTGTATTTTGTATGTGCGCGTAGTGCCGGGCATTTACATGGCCGGTTTTCTAATAAAAATTCCTTCATATAAATTTATAGATAAATATCTTGATCTTTAATAAACATATAGAGCGTCGATAAAAAAAAAAAAAAAATAGAAGAAAAAGCACGATTGTCACGATTGAACGATAAATAGTAAATCTGATCAGATAAATCGTATAAAGCGAAACCTTTCGTATTGAGAAACGGGTTTTTCATGACTTCGTCTTTACAAAAGTTTGCAATTGCATCGCGTTACGGATATTTCGATTTTCCTCGAATAACGTGACGATATTGCTCGTGCGGTAGCCGAACCTTGTAATGTGCCGTGAGTGACAGATGCGGCTGACGCAAAATGTCCCATATAATATCGATTGCCACGACATAGAAGCGTATCTGGACAAAACGAAACCATAAATTCGCGTCACAACTGCTATTAATATGACGTCGGGAAAAGAAATTTCATTAAACCTTTCAGCTCTAGCTACTTCGTTACCGTTATTCGTCGTAAAAGAAGAAACACTTTTATTATCCGGTTCGAAAATGTACAACCGATAACGAAATCATATTCGATCGTACGCCTTATGCGTAAGAATTAGACCATTTAAATCTGTATTTATTATCGTGTATACTCTTTGTCAAACAACGAGTTTGAAAATCGAGGATCTTTTTAATTTGACTGAAAATTTTCCTCCTGCCGTTATATTAAGTAATGAAGGTAATAGGAATAGGGAAAATATTATCGCAAGTAAAAGTCAATTGTTAAATACATACGTAACTTATTTGTACGTATAGAAAATTGTGTTTAGACGCGTTTTTAAAAATTTCACTAACGTTCGTACTGTAAATGTCGCTTGTGCTTACGCGATAGGCATAAAGATAATTAAGTTACTTGTGTTAACTAACTAACTAACTATATCTTTACGGAGGACCTGTTCCTAAACGTAGGAATACATGGTCCGACGGACCCTACGATCTCGTTCAATTTTAGCGACACTTTGACCCTAAAATATTCCGTTCCAGCAGCCCCGGCAACATTCGACAGGCAAACGAACACGATTAGCAAATCTCATACGTCACGCGTAACCACGTTTGAAATAACATCAACTTAACCGGGTGAATCGTAATCCAGTATTATGTACGCCCTTATACGTACGTACCGCCTTTGCTTAATCGTAACCTTATGCTTAGAAATAAACAGAGAATATATATAAAGGCATAAAACGTAAAAATCCGAAGCTTGGAACGTAGACGACTTGTCGAGCGTAATATCGAAATTTTCTTAAAAATCAGCGTATGATTAGATATTACTCGATACAATGTCTCAGATATTTTGCATGTCTATGAAAATTTGCTTTAAAGAAGTAGCTGCTTTAAAAAAAAAAAAAATTTTTAGTTCCATTGAAAAAATTGAAAGAAAAAGAAAGAAACGAATAGTCTCGCTATGACGCAAGTTAACAACTAGCGAATACCCGTTATTAAGAAATTAGTGATATTATTGTAATAACAAGGTAATAATAATTACATTAATCGATATAAAAATTGGTAATTACGCTCGTACATTGTACACTTGAGAAATCCGGCAAAACCTAAATCCAAGTTTCCAGCGCTAAAACTATTTTTAGAATATCGATCGCACGGCCATGTTGAGCACATGGAGTGACCTCTGACTGGATACTTTTATACAAAAGCACCGCATACTTTTTTCACCAGAAACTGACATTGAGCGGCAACTTTCGACCAGCACATTGTACGATAAAACCAATTGTCCTCTATCTATCGAAGTAAATTTTCAGAACCGTGTACGAAACTCTTACGTATCGCCGCCTTGCTGCAAAAGTGACACGACTCAAAGATCATACATATCTTTGAACTGTTACCGTAAAATGTTCTATAAGATTCTCTAAGCTCGTAAACCGAGGGTTCGAAATTATTCGAGTAGAACAAAGACGCAATACGTGAAAATAAAACAAAAATTGATGTTATTTCACGAACGTTCTTATACCTTGTCGTATATTCTTATTATAGGAAGGAAAGAAAAATGTTATCAATAGGATAGCGTAATACGTTTATTACGTTCGAAAACGATTTTTTTTAACATATACATATTTTCAATCGTTGTATAATTGTCGTAACAAAGCTGCGTTATGTGCGCAGAATAATGATACAGCATCTAGTTTACGCATCTGGTCAAACTTAGATCTCCGTAAATCGTAGTCCCGTCAACGCCAACGTCGTAACAATAAGATGCGATATAAATTCGTTTAAGAAGACGAAACGTTTTCTCGAAAATTCTGTTACGTCCGATGCGTGATACCTAATTCTTCAATCAGTGTCACGTGTCGCTTTTAACGTTTCAGGGTGACTTATTCGGGGGACTGAACAGCGGTCTGCAAGACGGCTTACTTTCGAGGGCGGAGGCTTTGGCGGCGGATTTGGGAAAACACAACGCGGGCACCCCAATGCCTTTGAAGCACGACCCTGTTTCCGTCTATCATCATGGAACCCACATGCCAACCCCCCATCCAAATAACCGGCCACATCATCAGGTACATTCACACCTCTTTGTGAGTCTGCATTTTTCGCAATACTATACTCGTACCGATTGTTTTTCTTTCAAAATAGTAGTAGTTTCGTTTGACGAAAGTATAGATTCTCGTTTATTTTGTTATTAACGTTATTATACGGTTACGTTCTCGTTATATTGAATAGTTTCTTGCTATTTCAATACATCGTATACCTGTGTATACGAAAATACGTATGTACAGTCGTTTACAAGAATATTGGCACGTCGGTATAATTTTGTCTCTTGAGCTTTGTATTTGTAGCAATTACTATTTACAAAAATGTATCGAACTATAATATCGGCCACTTTAATTTGTCGATCTACGCTCTTGCCGGTTGCTGATTGAACAAAGTTTGAAGTTTGATTCGTTTTCGAGCGTTGATCTCTTGTATTTTGTAAACGAACACTATTATTTTTTAGATACTTAAGATACTTAAGAAAGAACGTAATAATCTATTCCGTGGAACGATTAATTATTCGTAATATTTAAGCGAACGCTGAGTCGTGAGAGTTTGTCCCGTTTTCACGTACGAAGAATTAACATACCTATATATCGTATCCGATACGATAACGCACATACGATAGCGTTGTAATTTCTATTTACCGTGTTGCACGATAGGCTTGTTCTACTCCTCGAATTTCTCGTAGCATTTTCACGTAGTAGAAAAATTTTAGTAAATTTTATGTAATAAAATAAAAACGTGGCTAATCGCTTATAACAGAGAAAGTAATACCTGATAATAAGTAGATGTATCGGATATCGAGTATAAAGGAATGAAACAGAGGCATTCGAAAAGAAGCTGAAGGATTCTTAATGTTGCTTCCTGTCGTTTCGTACCGAAAGGTGACGTAGATACCTATGTAGACAAATATCGGAGATAAAAAATGTTACAATTTAATTGCTACGATATAGTCAAGTAGCGTATAATTTCATTTATTACCATCATTGTTACTGCTAACGATAATCGCTAATTTTTAACGATAATCTTATTAACGCCTGGCTTGTCTTCGTCAGAGATACTTTTCGCGCCAAGTATTATGATTCGATAAAGACGACGATAGAACGGCGGAGTAAAGTCTGTAGTTACATTCATTACGCTGGAATGAATTACGAGACGGACTAATTGTATATCGTAGGTGGCCTCAGAGGCACGATAATTTGTTAAAACTTAATGTTGTTACCAATGACGAAGTTTATCGGTGAAACAATTATCGTAATGAAGTGTACCGAAACAATAACGTCAACGTGCAAAATTCATCGTTCGAGTACGATTATAAAATGCAACGAGTTTCGAGGACGGCTTAAAACCACCGACAATAATTAATTACGCGTAGCAATTAATTACCATTTATAATTAATCGGCCAATTAAAAAATTCAGCCCTACCTATTTTTTATTAACATCTTTCACGATACGAGCAACAGTTTACATTTTCATACTTTAATCATTGATATTTCCCATAATCCGATACGCGTGAGTAATTGTACACCTTCGAATGTACGATTTTAACGTTCGTTATCGTGAACTATCAACCGATCTATGAAATATATAGTTTTCATGTGAAACGATCGCCGAAGGATAAAATGTTCGATACGCGGACACGTAGAATAGCATCGGAGCATGGATGTATAATATAATTCGTTGGTAACGCCAAAGCCTATGGAAAATACCTGGAGAATCGCCCCTTTAACGTTGAAACGTTAAACATTAAGATGTCAATTCCCTGTAATATTCGCAACGAAAGATTTGGCTAAGGAAGACGCACGAAGATACAAACCTGTACATTGTACTACGCAGATCCGTATGCCTAGATACCTATTGTTTACAAAATTCTAAATAAAATATTAATCGCTTGGAAAGACAGACACGCGAAAGAGATACGAACGTGCCATTAATTCGATTACAATTTGCTCCGTGTCGTTCCGGGGTTTTTATGCTAATACAAGCAATCTGAGGCCGATGAGCGGATGATAGCATGGCAGTAGGGTGAATCGAGCAATGTTCAGCGACCCGGAATGATCTTCTCGAGTTTAGGGGCGTTGCTCGTACGTTATCTCGCCATTGGGACGATTCGTAACACGCTGGGCGTAACGCAATCAATTTTGACAGAATTTCCTTTTCACGTTACCAATCCCACAACGGGTTCGCTGCCGAAATTCCAGCGCGTAAGAAACGTATTTAACCTGTGTAACTACTGCGCGAGCAATTATCAATGTTCTCGATGTCTCGATCGTTGCCACGATTGCCACGTAATCTCGAAATTCGGCAACTTAACGACCACGATGTATCTGTTATACGACGATCGGCATTCTCGCGATTTCTCTTGTAGCGGGTAAAATCGAGCATATTTCGCGAATTTGCGATTAAAAAAAAGATAAAGTCGGAGAATTTTTTAACGATAATGACGCTAATATACACGCGCGCGCACACACACACACACACATGTGTGTATGTATGTATGTACGTATGTATGTAGCTATGAGTTACTCAAAGATGTATGAAGTAGGTGTAGTACGATTAAAACACGCATACGTTTTACCTGCTTTTATTTATGCATCGTTTTCCAAATGCGTTTTCCAAATGCAAATGCATATTAAAGCTGAAAAATATATTCGATCGCAATATTGTTATATACGTAATCTATCCATTATCTGAATGAAATATTTCTATAAAAACGTCACCGATTAACGTATTCCCGATCGGAATAATACATTTTTATAACAGCTCCTGCCATACAGTTCCCTCTATCTTGTTGTTCGTACTTTCGCGTTGAAATCTTCCAGGGGTTCTATCTACGCGCTAGAAATATCTTACATGTATCGTGCGATACGTTTCAACGATTATTAATAAAAATATTGCTTCGGCAATATGTAAAGATACTTGTTGATCGTATAAAGTCAATCGACGAAATGGTTAAACGCAGCGACGAAACCGGAAAATAAGGATGATTCGGTCGTTTGAAAACTCGTCCTGACAAGTGGTCGATAAGTAAACCGATAAATCGATAAGTCCGATAAAAAGGCATTATTTTATTGAAAAAAAAAAGAAAAAACAGGAAAAAAGGGGAAAAAACATTAGCTACGCGGAAAAAGATCGTTGTACGGTGTTGGCAAACTGATCGAAGGTGGATCGAATCGTAACAGAGAACGCGAGAGTATTCGTTTCATCGACCCGCTGGAAATCGGCTGACTATTATTAGTCGCTAGAATATTCGTTGACCATGAAGTGGGTGTATAGATGGGAGATCTGGCTTCCCGCAGTGCGGTGGCACGACGAGCGAACGACGAGCCCCGTTCTCCCGCTTACAGCTCTTTCTCTCTGTGCCATTCTCCCACCCGCGAATCTCCCATACAGATGGTCAAACGGCAAGTGTCCCATAAAGTCTGTTTTTATACGCGAGGTTGACGAATTCAATAACGGCAGTGTTGCTGCAGGCCTGCCTAACGCGCAACGTATTACGTTCACGAACGCATGTAACGAGTTTTGTGTCATTGGCACAAGCTTTGGGGAGCGGACCGAGTCAAAGGGAAAAGAGCAAGGGGAAAGAATCGTGACGAACGATAGGCCGTACGTACAACGTAGATAGGAGCAACGGAGCAAGGGTGAAGAAGAGAAAAACAGGGGCGCGCGTATCGATGGGAGGAGGAACGAGAGAGTCGGCTAACCCTACCGCCGTGTCGCGTCGCTTCGTGTCGGCATAATGATGAAATATTGCGCGGGTCTCTAGGGCCCTGCCATATACGCCCCTGGGCTAGTCCTTCGCTCACTCCATATCTGCAACTATCCTCTTCCAAACTGTGCTTTCCTTCTCGCTCTTTCGCGCCACCACCCGCAAGCCCCTGCATTTCTGATGTAACTATGCTATTCCAGAGCACCCCTGGACCGAAACCGTGCCATCCAGTTAGCTCGCTACGCTGCATATTCTCGTGAGAATAAATGTTGCGTACACACGAACGCGCGATCCTACTCCTACGCATACGCGTCACGCCCTGTGTACAACGTTACGCAAACGTCCCGTAGGCGTAGGCGCATGTTCGCGCGAGCACCAATCGCAACCACACTCGCCGCATTTTTTGCCGATTTATACGCGTACCTTCCGCTTTTACGACCTTTCCCCTATATCTTCGCGGTCCTAGGATTCCAAAAGAGATACGAAGTCATCGAGTGGGTTTTGTACGTTCTGTTGTCGCGTTTGTTTCCTCGATATCCAGAAATTCTGATACAGCAGCGTGTTAGCCGCGTCTTTTCGGGCTTTCCTTCTTGAACGTTAAAGCATATTTTTAATATTTATAAGTTCGAACTTATATTGCTCAAATGTTATCCTTTAGTCATTAGACGTTAACAGAGACGCGGATAGAAATAAAAGGCGACTAAACAGAATATTTTAGATATTTCGATCTTCTTTCCACTCCCGATCTGCGCCGATCCTCGGTCTTCTCGCCAGACGGTTCGTCCTGCCTCTCGGTCGCCCGACCAAATCCTGCTAGGAAATTCTTATCGCGACCCTCGACGACGAGCGGCGGCGGAGAGTACGCAGCCTTTCGTCGACAAACCCGACAAACTACAACATCCGCGACTCTTAGAAAGCCGGTGGTAGTGCCTAAAAGTATCACCGCTCGAGGTCGCTAAAAGCTACTCGAGCCTAAATCCTGATGACGCGTTTATGATCTCCGCTATCGGCAGTACGATACTCCTGGGAATGAATCGAGACCGCGCGATACGTCGACCTTGACAGGTGCATCTCCTCTGCAGAGGAGTCGACGTTAACGCGTACGTATTAACGTACGTGTTTATTGGTTTAACGATTTCGCGTACGATTTGAATATTGGGATACGTAGCATCGAGAAGACGAAGAACGCGAGCCAATACCTGACGTGGCGTCACTCTCTACGGGGAAAAATATGAAGGGAGCTCATAAATAATTTGCAAGGGGTCGTGCACACTGCGCTCGCGACGACGCGATGCGACGCGACGACCACGGCACGTGCTGCATAATTGTGCGTGCTAGTTTGTACACGTTCTCTCTTCGTCTCCGTGTCCTCGTCCCTTTCTATCTCTCGTAGCCGCCGTTGGTTTCACTCGTTCTTTCCTTTTAACAATGTTAATTGGTAGAATCGCGTAACCACGTTACCGTACAATTTCAGCTCAAAGATCTTGATTTTTAAACAGCCGTGGACGTGCCGCCCTCTCGCGCTCCAAATATTTTACGAGCCGAGTTCGATTCATTTTTCACAATTGCTTGGTTTAAGTTGCGTTGTTACGATTATTGATTTTGCGTGATTATGAAATTTGTACGCCTATAAAAGGAAGCTTGGGATATTTTATCGCGTGGCCGCTAGTAATTAGAGCACGATTCTTTCATCCCTGAACGTTTCACTTTTGTTAACGAACGTTATAAAATAATGTAAATACGTACAAGACACGCGTTTAGTTTTACACAGGTATAACGAGATTTTATACCGAAGTTGGACAAATTGTTAGTTCGTATCACGGTACAAATTCGTTAGAAATATCTCGCGGTAATAAATGGACCGTTACCATTAACCGATACATACGGTTTCCAACTATTCGTTTAATTTCTTGTTTCCCTTGCCACAGCAGCGAAGCGTATCATCACAGTGGAATTATACGTACTTAAAATTCTCGTTATTCGATGTGGCGAGTGACCACGCGTCGATCTCGTTTCGCAAGATGTCCAATCAAAAAGCAAGAAGCTTACGAAACGTATCAACTTAACCGAGTAAAAAATACGCAAATTATATTTTACAGATGAGCCATCCGGGAATGGAGAGTCTGGACATGCTGGATCCAGCAAACTCAATGACCACATTGACGCCAATGTCGGAGAATACCGGCGGCGGACCAGGTCATCATGCCGGTATTCATGGTCCCTCGGTTTACGGGGGGATGAACGGAATGATGGGCCATCATCATCATCACGGAAACTTGGGCAGCGGCGGTGGTAGCGTACCGCATCCGGCCCATCATCACCCAGCGATGGCGGCGGCAGCGGCAGCAGCAGCGGCCGCGGGTCTTCATCCCGATGCAGACACGGATCCGCGAGAGCTGGAAGCATTCGCAGAAAGGTTCAAACAGAGACGCATCAAGCTGGGCGTGACGCAGGCCGACGTCGGCAAAGCTTTGGCAAATTTGAAGTTACCAGGCGTTGGAGCGCTATCTCAGTCCACGATATGTCGATTCGAGTCGCTCACGTTATCGCATAACAACATGATCGCGCTGAAGCCGATCTTGCAAGCGTGGCTGGAGGAAGCTGAGGCCCAGGCGAAGAACAAGAGACGGGACCCCGACGCTCCGTCGGTGTTACCAGCCGGCGAGAAGAAAAGAAAGAGAACGAGTATAGCCGCGCCCGAGAAACGTTCTCTGGAGGCGTATTTCGCTGTGCAACCGCGGCCGTCCGGTGAGAAGATCGCCGCGATCGCTGAGAAGCTGGATCTGAAGAAGAACGTGGTTAGAGTTTGGTTTTGCAACCAACGGCAGAAGCAGAAGCGCATGAAATTCGCGGCTCAACATTGACCCGAGGGTGGCTTGTGACAGCAAAACTGACCGTATCAGTTGCCCAGTCTCGAGCCTAAACCAGAACCCTTGACCGAGTTTCAGGGATGGCCGTAAACAGAAACGGACAATATAAGAGCGCGAAAGACGCGATCGCTGTGGGAATGGAATTACGTACACACGTACGATCGTAACCAGCGGTGGGATTTTAAACGTAGTACGTACTAACCGTTCTACGTACGGTTGTCGATGATGGGAGTCATTGGAATTGGAAGTGATGCGCGTACGACCTCTCGGTTTCAAGCGGATCGCGAACGTATTAGCTCGATGCTGCGGCCAAATATGAGTAAGCGATAGTCAGACTGTCACAGGCTTTATGCGAAATATTATACGGTCATTGCGCGCGCGCGCGCGTGTGACGTTCTCGACGCGTCTCCAGTCTCCCGGCGAATTTTCCACCGGAACCGACGATGCTTGACGAATCGATTCACGAGCCTCTTCCCTCTTCGCTTTGCCATTTTAACTTGCTCGTAACTTTACGCTACCATTCTAATTACGGCGAACAACGGATTCGCAAATCGTCGTTCGAATGTTTACTGGTTCATAATTTTCCTGTTGTCCGATAAACGGAACAAAATTAATCGTTCGAATTAATGATAATTCATTCGTCGGTTAAACAGATCTCTCGATTACAACGTTCAGTTAAGGAACGTACCTTTCTCGTCGTTACAAAGATTCAATTATATTCGAATGGATATCGTTCAAGTTCTGTTGTTCGAAGCGAAGCTCGAAACCATCATCCTTTCCATTTTTCGATTGTGAACCAAAAAATTGGAACCACGCGATTCGAAAATAAAGGGGACCTTACCTTAGCTAACCTATTGGATGAAAATTCACCGACTTGATAAAAGTACCTAATAAGGATCGCTGACGTTACACGCTATATACTGAGAATGTGCTACATGTTGCATAAGAATATCGTATAAAATGACATAAAAGAACCCTTACGCAATCTCTAGATCAAATCATCTGTAAAGTGAGATAGAATTTGCGAGGCATATCAACTACGATCGCGATAAAACAGTTTACGAGCGTACCCCGCCTTTAGACCAACTTCTCTAGACTGGAAATCAGGCTCGAAGGTTACCGAATTTAGCGTATATCTAAAATCGTATTTTCCAATTGTTCATAACCTCATAAAACAATATCTTCTAACTTGAATAAAATTTTGTGCCTTCGAATTTTCTATATTTTACGTCGAAGATCTCCATCGATAAACGTATTAAAGATCAACGGAGACTATAAACTGTTTATCGAAATTACATGTACGAAATATAATTTGATTAAGTGCTTCCAAAAATATCAAAATAAATATATTTCTCTAAGTACCTATATGAATAAATAATCATACAGAAACGGATTGCTAAATAATTTATGCTTTACGTTCGTACGCGTAACTAATTCTAATTTATAACATTTGTAAAATGTGTATTTGTAAAATTAGAGAGGCCAGGAAACATTTGAATTTTGAATTCCGATTTCTGTCATAACGAGACAAAAGAAGAGGAAGAGGATTGTTCGCGAACGGGGAAGAGTCAATCACAACGAAAACCAGATAGCCGAGTGATCATCGATGCGTCTTGAAAAGTACAATTCGAAACATAAAATATAAAAAAGTACGTATTGTTATAAAATCGACGCGCGAGTACGTCGTGCCGAACAAATAAGTGATATTAATCCTAATGAAGACACTCGCAATATGTAGTCACAATCAGTGCAGTGTAAAAAGTGAAGAGCTAGAGCAAGAGAGAGAGAGAGAGAGAGAGAGAGAGAGAGAAAGAGGTATGCGTGTGTGATAATGATAAAAGTAAGAGTGAAATGTCGATACACTCGATTTTGGAACGAATTCTCTTATCCTTACTAATCGCTGTCCGTGTACGTAACGTTGCGTTTGCGTTGCTCAAAGAAATAAAAATAAATCGCTGCGTGATCGATTAAAATTTCTATTTTACGAAGAGAAGATTTTCCGATCGAGTTAAAGTATAGTTGAAAGTTTGTAAAGAATTTTTAGCGTTTGTGTCCTATACGATACTTATCGGATCTAAATATCGTTACGTGTTTATTTAATTAATATGTAATATTCGCAACGTTACACCTTTTACAAAACGTATTCGTAATCAATCTTTCCTGTCTTGTTACGATATTTAGATACTTTATCGCGATGTTCGTTGATCGTATCTGTGTAGAATTTTCATGTATTTCTATCGCGAACGATACGCGGATTTGGCTGCGACGACGATTCGTTCCAGCGTAGTGTATCGATTGGTAAAATGCGCGAAAACGAGGATGGAAGAATGAACGGGAATGAGAAACGAAGACGATGCGACGAGCGAAAGGGGAGAAAGGGATTAACAGGATGTATTACGTAGTGATATTGGACAATCAGTGAAAAGACTGTATCATATCATATCGAAGCAATACCGTAGTATTAGTCGACGAATAAACTTTATTTATATTGTTCGTGATGAACCGCGCGTTTCCTGTGCATCGACGAAAGTTACTTGTAATGGAAACAAAAAGAAAGGGCAAAGAAAAGGGGAAAAAAGGGGGAAAAAGGAGATAAGGGAAAATGCCAAAAAAAAAAAAAAAAAAAAGAAAGGAAAAGAAAAAGAAAAAGAAAAGAAGCGACGTCGTTCGGTTAACTTCACCTCCAGACAAATCAATATGTATATGTATTAAAATGCGATATTTTCGATGATAGAACAGCATGATTCCAAGCGTAGTTATAACAAACAACGAGACTCCGTGTGACATCGGAAGCGCGGTTGATCGCACAACGAAAACTGAGAAATTGATATCCCACGGTTCTTGAAAAACGGTACTCGCTGTATTTCACGACCGCGGCGCGGGTGCGATTATATTTTTGTTTCCTCACCGATTTCGCTGTCCCTTGCTGCGGCAACGAAACTCGCTAGAACGTGAGTTTCGAAAACAAAAAAAAAGAAAAAGAAAAGAAGGAAAAATAGGACGAAATCCTCGTACAACTGTGCACGCCAGGGCCGATCACGAGCCGATCGATCGAGAGCCGAATTAAACGGCGTGGAGGAACGATCGAGGAAAGTAGGAAAACGCGGATGTCAGTGTACCGAGTGCGTGATCAGGCTCGAATTCCCGCGTGCACCGAGCAATACCGCGAGGATGTTCGGCGATAACAGCGATATGTCATTGTAATAGTTAAAATATAAGCGGAAGGATAGTAGTAATTTTTAAATTGTACATACGTAAGAGGATAGGTATTTTCTAGAAGAATAATAGTCTATTGCCGTTCTACTAGGTAATGGAGAAAAAAAAGAAGATTTTAGTGCAATATAGAGTTTAACGACACTAATTATCGATTACGATTATTATATTCGTTATTGCTCGTTATTTTGTCTCTCTCTCTCTCTCTCTTTCTCTTTCTCTCTCTTTGTCTGTCCCTGTCTCTCTCTTTCTCACACTCACTCAGTCTCTCCCCCCCCCCTCTCTCTAACTCTCTCTCTCTCTCTCTCTCTCTCTCTCTCACTCGCTCATACACTCATTCTCTCTCACTCTGACTCGATTTGGCCAACATTGTCACGCCTGTCGTACATTTCACAGATACACACGTTCAGACGCATCGTTCCATTTACATATACTCGAAAGATACTATACGTTCCATCAGTCGAACTTTACTTTCGCGCGTGTTCCGAATAACGGTCTAACGACGTGTCGTGTCGCGTCGCGTCGCGTCGCGTGTCGTCGACGACAGAAAGCGTCGTGTATTCGAGTAAACAGCTCTGAAAAAGGGACCGGTTTTATCACTGGGAAACTATTCCAATTCCACGAGTATCGTTTCGAATCAGGCGGACAATCGCAGAGTCTGTCGTAGGTAGTTTCATTCGCGTCTATCGACCTGTCTGTTTCCTTCGAAAATTACAGTGTTACCCTGTGCACAATTCCCAGTGTACAATTACTGTGATGCTTCGGAGTATGTCGATATCGTTTTATTTAGTTCGAGGCCGGATAAGTATAAAGGCTGACGAGGTAACCGAATTAAGCGTTCGGGGCGCGACGCGTCAACGTTTCGTTGATCTCTCTGTCGTTCCAAGAAACGCGCGATGTGATACCGATAAATCTGTAAGTATATATTATATATATTATTTATTTATTTATTGTCGCATCGACTAATAGCCATTAAATTTGTAAGTATCTCAAAGACTTTTTTACACACGGTTATCGCCGATACGTAAACATGCAACAGCAGATAGACAGATCGTCGGACACTTAAAAAAGCTTGTAAATTCGTAAGGTTGGATGGTATGCTCGTTTATTTTCCTATTATTACATTCATTCAGCAGTTATACATACATACATATATATATATATGTGTGTGTGTGTGCGTGTGCGTGCGCGTGCGCGCGTGTGTGTGTGTATATGTAATTTGTGTATTTTAAATTCATTGGAAAATTAGGAGGAGTGGAGATAAGAAGGCGAGTCGTAAAAACAGGCCATTAAGTAACGACAATTTCCAATTATTAGCGCTTGTCGGGACGAGGAGACTCAGGGCCGTATACCGTATACACAGCGTTCCAGCCGAGAATCAGAGAATCCAGGTACTTCGTACAGCCCTGAATAAACTTTCATCGTGTTTATCTTCCGATTTTTCTCTTAATCCGGCAACGAATCAATTCTATTCTAACGTTCGAGTTGTGTATTTACTTAGCGAGGAATAAGATGTTCGATTCGCTGCTTCGACGTTCTTCAACGAGCGAGGAAGATTAATTTCGTAATTTTCGATTTCGTTCGGAGAGGTTTCAACATCGCTTCGGTAGAATACAACGGAAGGAAACGAGCCAACGTTCGTCGCTGGCAATGATAATTCATAGCGTAAAGAACACGCGAACGTTCTTCTTCGAGCGCTAGATTCCTCTTCTTTAAGCGCTTTCTCAGAAAATTCTTATCGTTGGTCGACCCGGTGAACGAACGACTGAAAAGGGCACGGTCCAACCTGCTTGTGTAACGAGTAACGATCATCATCCAGAAGTCTTTCTACTTTCACTCCCCTCTGTCACCGATTAACGATTAAACACGACACGATTCAAACAGCTCGCTCGATAATTTCTCTCGCGCCGACGTACCAGATCGTTCGCACAGAGACGAGAATCTTTTACAAGACGACGCGTTCTGTAGACATCAAAGACAGGGTAACAAGTCATATCGCGATATGCTTTTAAACAGTTATTATTATACATACTAACGCTATGTACATCTAGGAGCCTTGCTGTTTGGCGCGAGTAGGTATACATACGTGCCGTGAACATTTCCTCCCCTCCCCTCCCCCTCCCCCTACCCCTCTAGCCCTCTCCCCCTCTCCCTCCCCCTCCCCCGTGAGATTCTCAACGATCTTTAAGAAACTAAACGAAACGAAAAAGAGAAAAAATAAAGGAGGAAAATCGCGTACCTATTTAAAACGAAACAAGGAGATGCTTTAGTCCGCGATATTTTCCATACGTGTACATAAAATCGTCGAACAAAGAACGAAAGCAATCTGCGACGAATCGATAAGAAATTTACGTTTTATGTTATTCACGAGGGAAATGACGACGTCGCAAAGATTACGTTGGTCGATATAAAATAAAAGTTCGTCATTAGCCGGGTTATGGTGGCACTCTAAACTCTGAACTCTAAACTCTAAACTCTAAACTCTAAACTGTAAACAGCGAACGATTTACTTCGCTGTCATCCTCTGATATCATCCTTTCGATTATACGATTTACAAACCTAGGAAACTCGAAACCTCTTTTTCGTCTAAGTACTCTGCGTGCCAAGCTGTACTTCGAAGTAACGTTTACAAAGCCCTAAATAAAAAGCTACGTTATACTGAGATGCATGTACAATCCGGTATGTTCTCCGATTTAACGGTATAAGGAGCAAACGAACGTTCTCCAACTTTTTACTCGTGGATAAATCCTGCGAACCTTGTGTACATATGTCTGTGTACATTTACAATAATTACAAACGTAATTATATCACGTGCGTGGGATGATTTATCGAAGATCGTCGAATTGGCCATGTTTCTTTGAGGCAATTTGCATTTGACATATATATATATATATATATATATATATATATATATATAAAAGTTGGAAATAAACACTTGAAAGTTAGAAGAAAAAGGGTTCTACTCGAGCGAAATTAAAAATGTTATGTCAAAATTCTTAGAATCTCTATACGATGGAATCAGAAGCTCTATGCTTGTCTCCGTCGTTCGAGTTGCAGATAAATTTTGTTATTCGAGATAAAACTATCGACAGTTCTCACGTTACGAGAACGATAGTCAATTAAAATTTTAAATCACCGATTTTTACTATTTCGATGTAACAGTTTCGTTTTCTTCTCCCTAGTTCCATGCGATATTTGTCGAAATATTCAGGAAAAATTGTTATTTGTACGATACAGGCCGATGTTGAATAAAAATGACGGAACAAACTAAAGTTTGCCTTGCCCTGAAATTGAATAACGGTATTTAAACTGATGTTTATCGAGAAAGTTTACACAATTTACGTGAATCATCCAACGCTGACATTACGTATACTCGATTTGCATTTTCATAAGGCTAAGAGTGCAAGACAGTGAGAAGAGAACCGTCAAAGCGGTCGCGTATACCTACATGCGTGAAAGATCGAAGATTCTTCTGTATATAATATACATATTACATATACGTGCGTTGTTTCATTATTTTTAAAATAGTCGGCTGCAACGACGACTATCGTTTCGAGTGCTTAATCGAGAACTACGTATGTATAACCAAAAAAAGTATTACGTTGACACGTATACAGCTATAAAAGAGAGGTTTGTATAAAATATAAAGCATTACCAGGATTAATTAGTATAAATAATTACTATCGACAATTAGATTGAATGTTCATACTAAATCTAAAGAAGCCAAAATGAATTGTTAAACTTTCGATCTTACTCATAGGTGTATGCGTGATCAGTGATTTGTTTATTCCACTTTTCTCATTCCCGCGTTAACAGTTTTAGTTTATAACAGCGAATAAAATAAGTATGGAAACGCGACTTCTATTCGATTAAAAGTTATCAGTCTCGAAACGAAAAAACAAGAAAAAAAAAAAAGAAAAAAAAGAAATAGGTACTCTTTGAAAAATTGATCGCTCTGTAGCAGAAATATAAAATAAAGGAACTTTTTCACGTTTCCCGCGTTTCGGGACTAAACGTTTATTTCCGAAATAAAGCCTTCGCGTTGGTTTTTCTAAACGATACGATATAATTAAAAGACGATAGGACATTGTTTCATACCACATGATAATAAAACATCCCACCTTACGTAGCATATCGAAGAAAACACGCATCTACCTGCATAGGTATGTATAGACGAGATCACGAGTTATACACACACAGTTCAAATTTGTGTTTCAACCATATTCCACGTACATGGAGAACAGAGAATTTTGTTCGTCGTAGTTGGAAAAGTTTCGTTGGAAACGGTATCATTTTTACGAATTCATTGTACAGAGAACCAACAGAATTTGGTCTGAAGCGATATAATTCTGTAAGATATAACAAAGTCTAGCAAAGAACGTACTTGTAAAAGTATCCGAACACCATTTATGAGTAAGAACCACGATCGATGAACGATATAATAATATAATAAAGACATATCATAAAAGTATTAGTTTAATTACCTGATATTGTAGAATTTCTATGTAAATATGTTGCGTGCAACTTGGAACAACGTTCTAAGTTTTAGGGCGATGCGATGTAAAGTTGACGAATTATTTGAGACGACTAGTAAAACGATCGGTCAGTTTTTCGTATCGTTCGTTTAATTTGTGTAAAGCTTTCCATTAGGTACTTATTCGTTGTAGACACGTTTATGAATTTGTATATAATCAAGAACGTAAATGTCCTTTGTAAATTGTTATGTAATAATTGATCCACTAGTTAAATTCTATTCGCTTTCGAGTATCTATACTCTATACCTACTGTATGTCGATTTAATTGATAGCGCATTCTGTCGTAAGAAAGAATTGTTCGTGTCGTTTTATGGCACAGAGAATCTTTGTAAACCTCTGTCGATTACACAGTGTACGATAGCTTCTACGAATTTTTCATTTAGGATGCGACGAACGACGGAAATTATTCACACCTTTGAGATAAATAAAGTCGAGTCGGCGAAACGAATTGTAGATCACGCGTGAAGACGAAGCTTCGCGAGGTCCAACCATTTCTTTAAACGATTAAACTACGACGAAGAACAACGTTCTTTAAAATACACCAAATTGCGCGCAATGTACAAGAAAAGAAAGGAAAACGATTTTCCTCCATACTGTACATATCATGTGCCATAACTCTCATTTACTATACTTTGTGTCCAACTTTGTTCCAAGTACCTACTTAATTATAAATATTATAGTATAATAAAATAAACCTTGATGTTATTGATAAATTTCTATCTTTCTACCCTTCTTCGTCCCTCCCTATTAAGACGACCGAATCGACTGAACGTAATCCGAATTATTATAACATTGTCCGCTTGGACGGTCATTTTTATCGCGTCGGAAATCACGTCGATTCCAATTAAAAAATTGTACGATCTGCTACCAAACGCCCAACATCGAGGATTCTTGCAGTGCCTGTCTATCGATACGCGACAGAAATTGCAAAGGATCCGCTACGAAACATACAGGTTTCCGATGAATTTACGAATGGCGGCAATTTTTTCATCGCGAGTAAACGCGATACTCGAGGTTCGCGTTCAACGAGTGCAGAGAATCAGTGTACATCTGTCAACTTGAAGCTACGCTCGATCAAATCGTGCTTTCTTAACGAATATTTTTCTAAAATAGTTAACGTAATCGAAGAGAATCGAACGGGAAGGGAGAAATCGACAGGATTTCTCTAAAAATTTCAACGTCGGATAGATCATTTTTAACGAATCTCACCGCGAACAGTCGGGTTGCCGTCATTTTCCTACGCAATCGATTGATCAAGTTCGACGTCACACGAGATGAAATTTTGTCGCATTTCTGCGTGCGAGCATTTTTTACAGAATCTATCCTCATACACCTTCGTGTATCGAGAGTACGCGTGTCTATCGGTCGAAAGTTTTCGTCTCGCTGCCTTAAACATTTCGCTGTTGCGCTTTTCGTTTATACGAATAAACAACAGTTTGGAGCGTGATAATAGAATCTCGTGGCGTGTATCTGTAGAAGGAATACGTGACGCAGACGCGTCGCTTCGCGTGTCGTGTCACTATCAAGTATTGTGTGGAATTATAAATGTGTAACATGAACACGAATAGACCGTTAAAAAGATTATTTATCCAAATCAGGAAATCGCACTTCAAAACATATATATATATATATATATGTATACACACACACACACACACACACACATATAGCGTAGCATTTTCATAAAATGGCTAATGGATAGTATCCTAGCGATGTACGATACGTATCGACGCTTTTCGTGACTTTGTCCGAAACCAAAACGTAGACTCTGTTAACGACCCCTTGTTAATTAGGTTAATGCGAACCTCTTGATTTTTCACAAACAGGTCGTATCGTAAAATCATTTTTACGATTCGCAATACTGTCTCTCTTCTCCCCGTATCTTTTTCCATAGTTATCTGATTATAGAGATAGGCAGGCAATATACTGGCATACATTAATTTCCTTAAATTTTGATGAACGGTTTATCGCATTCCGATCTTAAGTGCGAACAGAATAAGATTGCTTCAATCTCGATTTCAGAATATTGGCCCAGTCGCGCGATGAAGCGATCGAAGGAGCTGGCCTTTTTAAATTCAATCTTTATTTTCAATCATAACGGTGTAATACTAACTAATTTATTTATTTAACAAGAATATATCGTCGGCAATGTAAAACTTTCGAAGCAGGACACGATTAACGTCGCGTAGAACGAACAATTAACTTGCGAATTGTGAAATTCGTTTATAGAATTCTACTCGCTTTGACGTCGAACTCGTTGCACGAGTTAACTCACCAGCACCGATGTAATTTATAACTTACGACTCGTAACTCGTAAGATCGCACGAATAATGTTAGCTGGATCAGGGTTTAAAATCAATAATTTCCGAGAAAATGAAAGTGCAGATTTTTCATATTCGTACGAGTCGATATCTTCATTATATCATAAATAACAAATAGAAGGAAACTTTTCTATCGCAACGACGTTTTGCCTTCCGCTTTAAAGTCTCGCGTTAAGCAAATCTTCAAGAGTTCCTTCGCAAACGAAAATGAAAGAGCCGAGTATCGCGAACAAAGTCGTAGCATCGAGCTGTAACAAATAAGCGATCCTTGGGTGCACTTGCATTGCGCGTAACAACCTGTCGTACATATGTGCGGTAGGTAGGTACAGTGTCGGGAAGAGAACTTGAGAAGGAAAAAGCCGCGAGGGAAACGAGTTTATAGTATCTGCTGATTAATTGGTACAGCATGTAAACACCGTTCGGTACCTAAGGCTTGTTTGCTTGTGTAAACATCGCTCATAAGGATGGAGGAGTATATAGGAGGGTCGTTCAATACGCGAACAAGCCTACGCTGACACGACACACTCCTGCGCTCACGATTCACGATCAGGCTTGAACATGTGGCAGACGTGCCTAACCCATGTAGCCTTTGTGTTACAAATCATGTTTATATTATCGCTACACTTGTGCGGTTCTAACCGGTGCACTATGCGCGCACTCGTTCTCGGTGACCCAATAGCCTGGGGAAAACAGCCAATTTACCTTCCGGCTCCGTTTGATTAGTTTAATTTTTCGATCCAGTTCGTTTCGTCCAGATCGACGGTCGTTCGAAAGTATGTACCTATTGGCTTTCTACCGATTTTCCCGTATCTCGATTTAAAAAGATTATCGTACTCGAATATCGAGACGATTCTGATGGATTTTTCCTGTTTGCTCAGCGAGTGGTTTAATTTAGTAGAACTTAGTTCAGGCCGATACTCGTCGAGTATCCGGAGCTGGAAGGAAATTCGTTCGTTCTTTTTTTTTTTTTTTTTTTTACCGTAATTACGATGCAATGATCACACGATGGATCACAGATGTTGCGATTATATCGTGATACGTAATTCGTTCGTCATATTTCAGCAGATTCGAAAGGGTTTTTGTGTAACGTCAATGGTTAATAGTATATGTTCGGAATAAGTTCGACCGGATTCTTACTAATTTTTATTTATAGGCGCGTGTCTGTGTCTATACCATATTTCGGAGGACACGGAATACAAATTTTCAGCTACCGGCGATCGAAGCGTCGAACAGCGCATTTCGCGTGATCCATCGACAAAGAGATTTGATTATTGGCTAATCGTCGGATGTAATCGTTATCGTAAAAATGAGAGAAATTACATTAACACGTTAATCGACGTTAACTGATGTAACCCGTGATTCTCGTAATAATATTTTAGGGAATGAATAGGCGTTGAATATGTATTGGATGCGATATGGTTAAATGATTTCGGATGGCGACAGCGACACTGCTCGTTTCTAAAATAACAAATTCCACGAGATAACGAAAGGGAGGACGAGAAACCACAACTTTCGACAAACAGAGGAGAGAACTTGGCGTTTGAAAATTTTCCGTTTCCTTCCAGTGCCTTCCGACCGTTTTCTGATCTCGTAAAACAACCTCGTGACATGGCGCGCGGAACAACGAAGGAGAGAAGAGAAGAAGCGAGCGAAGCAGGAAGAATAAACTGCGGTAGTTGTAAGTTCGAAGTTTCCAAGAATACCAGCCGTTACACAGCGATATCATCATAGGAGTTATTGCGATACAATGACCACCTCATGAATGATGCACCGGTCGTGGAATTATCAAAGTTATGTGACATTGTTCGACCGCGTGGCTCGCCATTGTCACACGAAGAGCTTTGTGACACGCAAAATTGGCCAAGGGGACGGCACTGAAAGAACGATGTGACCGGAAGAACGGACAACGCAAGGCGGAAGCGAGAAAAATCGGACGCACGGACGGGAGAGAAAAGGCTGGAAAGACCGAGGAACCGAGTAAAAATGGGATAAAGGAAAAAGAAAGGAAGAGAAGGAGGGGGATGAGGAAAGGGAGGAGGAAAAAAAGCGGAAGGAAGAAGAGGCAAATATTCAAGATGTCGTGACAGTGAGAGGTTGTATACGGTATGGTACGAGGCCGGTGCAGCAGATATAACGGGCACGACGCGACGCAGGAGTTGCCGACGCGAGACTGCGAGACCCGAGCTATGCCGGTGAATTATACATGATACAGAACACAATCACCCCTCTCGACCCTCCTAACTCGCCCGAAAACCGCTCCTCAGCTTCCAACTGGCCGTATGGATGCCGATACTCGACTATCTCTTTGCGTCTTCCGACAGCTCGACCTGTCGACCAGCTACTTTTTTCCCCCCGAGTTCTCGATCTCTTCCTGCTCGTAGGATTCTTCGAGGAAATTGAAGAACCGTGTCAAACATCGTAAAGTACGCGTATACTTTCGCTAATTCGCTAAAAGATTCGTCAATCTACCGATTATTGTACTTGCGTACGTTGTTTCTGTAATTCTTTCTACGTCACGATATTCTTCCCTGAGGCGACGATATCGGCGATCACCGGACGATAATTCGAGCGAAGCTCTTCTATATACGTATAATCTACTATGAAGAGTTCGAGAAGGTGGCGGTTTTCATAGCAACCTGATTTGATAGGAATTTTTTAACACCTATCATGTCACTCGTCCATAGGCTTTATCCGCAATTAGCCGCTGTTGAGTAGCCGCGTTCGCGCATAATGCAAAGAGAAATGAAAAGGTAAATTTGTAACTGTGCTACACTCTTGAGAAATTTCAGCGAATTTTACGAGAGTAGCTTTTTCTGAAGCAATTTAAAATGGACCCAACTGGCTTCGGCTACCTATTTTTCAAGCAACGATCATTCAGTGACCGCATCAAATTTTTAATAAAGAACAAACGCGATTCAAATAAAAATTAAAATAGAATTGGAAAAGATATCTAGTTCCATACCAACGTGATGAATCGATTTTCCAAATTGAATGTCTAATTCAATGATATAAGAGTTGTTCAAAAATAAGTAAACACCATCGACATTATCAAAGCGATAGAAAAAAACTTGTTAACTTTGGCGGTTAAGCAAACCACCGACTAGCAATGACGCGAAAATGCTATATTGAAACATATTATCAGAAGATAAGTATAATTGCCCTTATTATTTAAGGATTATTTAAGGATTTTACATTCGTCGAAGTAATAGACAAGAACCTCTCATATTTTATCGTAATATGAATAAAATATAAAGATCTGATATTAAAATGATAGGAAAGAAGAAAAACCCGGTTTTATT
This sequence comes from Bombus haemorrhoidalis, assembly GCA_014825975.1. Taxonomy (NCBI): domain Eukaryota; kingdom Metazoa; phylum Arthropoda; class Insecta; order Hymenoptera; family Apidae; genus Bombus; species Bombus haemorrhoidalis. The sequence goes on along the minus strand of CM026172.1, from coordinate 11,769,139 downwards.
AGGGTGAAAACGATGCAACCATGCGTGTATATTTTTATATATATATATATATATATATATATATGCACACGTATATTTACGAACGATCGTAGAATTATGTAGTCACGTAATCAAATCAAGTTGCATTCGCGTTATTCCCACTGATACGCAGGTAAAAGGTAAATCGGATTAAGCGGAAGAAGAACGAAACTCGGTTCGTTCGAGAGCAAATTAAACACAACTGCTTGCAGCAGCGACTGTTACTGTTAATCCTTGATCTCATATTTAAGTGGGAAAGAGTTGGCGCGACGTGCACGACGCTCTTTCGTATTTTTACGAGAGCGCTAATGGTGTCGAAAGACCCTCTCCTGCCTTGACGAGAATCTACCCTCGCTTGCTTGCTCGTCTTAATTGAAAAAATATGAACTTTTTTGTCGTCGCCGGAGAGTACTTTGTTCCCCCTTAATACCGCCGCTGTCTTGGTTGCCGCGTTATTATAAAACATTGTAGTTTTGCGTACGGAAGATTAAACTCGGTCCTTTCCGCGCTCTAAGGAGAAATTGATTTAAGTCTTCCTTAAAAGAAACAAAATTTTACTAACAGCCATTTACACTACGCACTCGACACGTATAATTAACGATTAAATTCTTATCGACGCGTGCAGGTGATATTATTATTGTCGATATTATTAAAAAATTAGTTCGTATATTTCTTTATCCTATAATTAACTATTTCATTCGATTGTACGATCATTGATAACCACGTAGATAATTAAATAACGTGCTACGATACAGTTTTGCGATACGATGGACGTTTTTATTAGACGGTTAGATCACTGCGCGGTCGAATCGCACGAACTTCTAACTTGAAAGTTCTTGCTTAGAATTTCACGCTTTTCCATTTAATTTAATTGGGATTCGTTCAAGTCCGTTTTTATATAAAGAAACTAGCGTAGTCGTACCACAATCGTACGTAGCAGAGGAACTCTGTAGATCTTTGGTCGTTTCCATAGGAGAAGCCTCGTAACGCCCGTTCGACGTTCCCGTTTTAAAATGAGATCAGCCGCGAAATGTATAAAATTAACATAAAAGGATAAAGTCGATGATCGAATATCTTTCTTTTATTATCCTATTCTACGGCGATGGGGAACCACTATCCGGAAACGTTACGGCGCGGCGTTAATCTTAAAATCCCAATTGCCGCGTCATTTAAAACACAATGCGGTAACAAAAACAAAAGCTGGTCTCCGCTAATCAAAGTGTTTGCCTTCGTTTAATCCTAGCTTAGCGGAGACTTAAATATTCCTTGTAAACTCCCGCCCAACGTCGGGGATTACTAAATGGGAGCAACGGAGGGTCTTGTCTTCGACTTAGCTAGAAAGTGGCAAGCTTGACTGTAATAGGATAAGACCGCCGAGGAGTTTTCTTCGTCGGTAGACGTGCAACGTGTGCATCGTATCGGTGATGAAAGCATTCTCGACTATCTGCCACGACAGTCACGACACACACGGGTATTTTTAAGATTCTTACGATATTCTTCTCTGCGTGTTTAAAACGTGCCTAAATTTTTCATATTTCAAATCCGTGTTTAGATTCTATAATCGCATTCATAGAAATACGAATTTACATAAATATTTATAAAACGATTTAAGGGATGTTGTTTGCTATTGCATAGACGGATGATATAATTACGTTTCTTGTCATCTGGTGGTATCTGCTCGTTGTAATAAGCTGTAAACTGCCTTTGGAACAAAGCTCGGATAATTGAATTTCGTGCGAGCAAAAGTTAGTGGAAAATCCTTGATCAGTGTTTCTTTTCTTCGCTATTTATTACGAGAAGCAAACTCGTCAAAGGAACCTAACGATAAATTTGAGATTAATTTTTTTCACTGATGAAACTCTTTCGAACATTAGAGGACAAAAATTAAAAGTAAAAATCCGTGTCCTAAGACGCTTAGCGTTTTATCTCTATATACTATACACGTAACACGCGCAGTAAGTTAGTAAAACTGTGTCGTGTCGCATTCGAAGCGGAACTCTATAACATCGTGTAAACGCGTGTAAAAATTCAGTCGTACAGAGGTTGTTAATTTCGCGGAAGTACGAGGGGTTCGCGATTAATCGTTGCACGAACGATTACAACGAAGACAGCCGGAATAAAAAATGCCGTGACTGATGCATAGAAAGAAACGTAAGTTCACAGTGACGGGTAGGTATTTGACACGCGACACTGAGGAATCGCCTTATAATTAGTCACGATATAGAACGTGAAAGTTCGCACGCGTAAGGAACAGGCGGAAACGGAACGCATAAAGTTGAGCGATAGTAGTTGCAGTCGCTACATAGTAAGAAGAACGACTTAATAAAATAACACAGTTGGTACGTACGTACATGTACGAAAGACAAGTATCTTCGCTTGCATACATTTTTATGCATGTAGATATAAAGATGCTGCAATTTCGCGTCAAACGAGGGATATACGTAAATTCTTGAGCAGATACGAAAGACGTATATTATTTATAGCACTGGCATGATACAAAATGTAATAGAAAATATAATAAATACGAAACATTTTGCAAGCGAGAGATACTACCACGTATACTTAATATACTCGGACATAATTGCGCGATATAGAATGTAAACGCTGTGATAAATACCATGATGTATATACATCATTTATATATAGTCGTTGTAAGTGTGTAAACGTTCGCAGTCTGATCGTTGCAATCCGGTGGAATATAAGCAGTAAGGCGCAGTAAAATTCAAAGATCTTCTTGGTCGAGGTAAAGAGAGTCGGAACGGTAATCTCCTCCGTGTAGCCGGTAGAAACACAATTCGACCCCTCGTTTCCTAAATCGGAGAGCATCTTATCGTTAGACGAGTTTGCGATTCTCAAATCAATTACGGGCTTGATCCCGTATCCGGTGCAGGTCGCGTTCGTCGGCTGTACACTGGCGGCTCGGTCGTGTAGGAAGCGGTATTGTTGTACCACGTAGACCGGTATAGACAGTGAAACGATATACATACATAGATGTAGGAACCCCACCTATCGCGTAGCCCGGCTCGCTCCCCGACTACACACGTTAAGAGAACGGGAGAAGTGTGTATGTTTTGAGAGCGGTATTATATCGAGCATAAAGAGCGGCCTCGTCCCAAGGGAATGCAGCCTGTGCGTGCTTGCATGCTCTATTCGCGACCCCCCAACTTGGGACAAACCCCCTTCTTCACGACCCTCTCCGTTCTACCTCATCCTCGACCCCTTCCAACTCTCCTCGCTCTGCTACAAGCTACAAGCTACAAGCTACAAGCTACAAGCTACAAGCTACAAGCGTCCCCCTTTCGTTCTCTCCGTGTGCCACCGCATTACGCTCGCTCTCTCGCTCCTCGTCTTGCTCGCTCGTTCTGCGTTTCTTCCACCATCTACCACCGCTGGCATTCTGTGTACCCTCGAAATGGAACCGAACAGGTTGATAATCTCCGTATAATACAAAAACTCGTACGGTCACCCTCTATGTTGATGCAGTCTCGCCCCCTTGTATTCTTCTGCTAACCACTTCAAATCAGCCGGCTATACACCGTACCGACGCTATAGAGACGCGCCTCCGTCCCTGTCATCTTATTAACACGCTCGTACTCGCGCTCTTTCTCTCGCTGAACCAAGGGCAAAAGTTGCGTCTCGATGGCGCTTCTGTCAGGAAGACGCGAAGCGCGCCGGAGCGATATACGAACGCCGGTTCGCTCAGCTACTTGGAAATTTACTTATTTGCTCTGGGAATACGCGCGTTCGAAGCTCGAATACGACGAATAATATACGAAATGCTCTTAAATGTAACGCTTTGAAAGTAACACGCAATTGTATTTGTAGGTACGAACATTCGATGAAAATTAACGTTCATAATTGCTACGACGTGGAAACACCTGCCGTGTCGTTCCATACGAAGCGTTATAATTAATTAAATATCTAATTTGCGTAGTAGTTTCGGTAAAAGTGCCGAAAGGAACGACCTCGTCGATTAAATTTATTAAGGTACCGCCATCGAAGTGTGTCACGTTCTATGAACCCCAATTTTAAACTTGTCCTCCTTCCGCCACGAGGCACGAATACGACGGACTACGCTAGTATCGCGTGTCTTCGTCTGCAATTCGGTTTCGCGTGATTCAAACGACGTTATTACCAGATAAATCGTCCAACTATAAAGTATACCTTCTTACGTTTCTGTCGGCGCAGAGACCGATTGCCAGTCGGTGTACGTACAATATAAAGCTCAAAGGAATGGTCAATCGAAGTGGTAGCGGTTTGCCCAGGGAATTGGCAAGGATCGGTCAGCCAATACTCTTAAAAGATTAACGCGTTTCGTTTCTAGGTAGTGACATGACATTAAAAGAAGGAAACTATGTTGGCTGCCGACGTAGTTGGCTACTCGGCCAGCCAGTAGAAACTGATGTTGCTCTCTGATTCGTTGCCGTGTTTCGTTGTCCAACTAGCCAGAGTCTTGACCAAACTAGTTGAATGCTCGGTTGACTGGCAGCGGTCGTGGTCCGTGACTCTTTCCACTCAATTCCAAAAGCCTCTGCACTCTTCTACCGTACCGTGTTTTTCTCCTTTATGCACTCTCGACGTTGCTCGGAACATCGGAATCCTTAATTCTCTTCCTTCCTGCTTTACTCTTATCTCTTCTTCTACTCATCGTTCGCCCGATTTCCCCGTTTTTATCATCTTATTCGAGCTTCTGTTTCGCCTCCGTCTTCGTTGATTAGCGAACGAAACCCGGTTTCTTTCCCTGGGATTTTTCCGACTCTGTCTATCTTTCGCGATTCCCTTTCTCGCTCTCTTCTCATCTCCCTTATATTCCCTCTCCTGTGCTCTGTGCCAGTCAAGCTGCTGCTCCTCTCCACCGACTCTGTCGTCTGTCTACACGGTTAAGTGCCCTGCTTTGATTTCTATCGGCAAACACTGTAAATTCCTATTGACCCGTCTGCCGTCACGTAATCACGTTAAATTAGTCGAGAGTAACGAGTATCGACCATGTCGTGAATCTATGTAAGTATGTACATTCTGCCTTATTAACCGGTATGACTGTTCCGATAAGATTCGCAAAGTCGAGTGCCCATCCTCGATGAGATCTCCGAAATAGTATATTTCACGACTGTATATCGAATTATCAATTACGAATTTGAACAAACCGTCCATTCCTTTCAGCACTCTTCTTTGTTAATTCTTCGTGCGTCACGTTTTATACGTTATCCCTCTCGAGTTACGCCTTTTGCGCCTCTTCAACGTCGATTACTATCTTCAATTAGTCGGGTAATTTCCTTAGTCCACGAGCGTTTTGCTCCATCGTCGTTCTGTTTGTCGTTAAAAATATTCGATATACAGCGGCTCGCTTAAACTTTTTATTATTTATTTTTACAAGGTAAAGATGCGTTTAATTTAATGCAAGCTGTTATTAATATTCTGCACGATACGTTAACGTTTCATTGAAGTTTTATAGGAAAAGCAATGAACTGTAATTTTAATCACTCGAAATCAATTTAAATTTCTATTTAAATTTCATTACCGGTATTAAGTGACGTAATATAGCAAAATGTTATACGCTTTAATAAGTAACAACCCAATATCGTTTTGTAACGAATTATGTATACGCGATACTATATTTCCAACGTTTTAACGAGATCTATTAAAAAGCAGAACATTTTCTGTTTCCCTAACGATCAATTATAAAAGGCAAAAAAAAAAAAAAAAAAAAAGAGAGAAAAAATAAAAAATGCCGAGCAATTAAAACTGGTCTTTCGTGATATATGCTTTAAAAGCAGAGTTAAACGTCGTTTAAATATATTAATGCAAAAATTATTGGTTTCTAACACGTATGATACGTATGATAGTAAATTCCAAGTATAATATGCGTGATGCAAGTATCGACAACATCGGTAAACACGATCGAGGACGATAGAGCGGATCGTCGAATTCGTTGTGTCCTGTCCGTAGACGTATTAGAATTTTCATGAAAGAGCTTTTAAAAGTAATTGCAATCGAATTAGCGCAATAACGAAAATATCTATCGTAACGTAAACCGTTGAGAAACGTTTCCTTCTGCGAGTACATACGTATCGACGAACGTTATAGTTCTATATGAATCTCGGAAAGTTAAGGAGAAGACGGAGCATAACGGTACTGCGTGACAGTGTCTTCTAAATATTCAAGCGGAGCAGGTACCTAAAACTTGGCAGCTTTATCTCGGCATTACTCGAAAATTTATTCATATATAATGAACGGTTGAATAATGTAGGAGGTTAACCCCTTGTTCTGCCTCTACAAAGCCTACACGAGGAAACTGGGAACTTGAATACTGCGAGGAGGAGATGGAAGAGTAAGAAGTAACAAACGCGCTACCAGATTATATTTAACAGGCTGGGTGGGGTCTACAGATTGGGGGAGAAACACATATATTTTCCATGGAATTATATCGGGATACAAGGGAATTAAGTGTACCATATTTGATTATTACCCTTTTAATCTGACTGCGAACCAAACATCTAATCTAAACTGAGATCGAATAATTATACGTAGCTACCCTGCATCGTTGTTATCGTATGTTATATATATATATATATATTAGATTGTCCGAGAAGTTTCTTTCTAGAATAATAGACGCGCAGCGTTTTCTGTTTTATATCATTTCGTCGAATTACGTACGATTCGTTTTGTTCTATTGGGATAAACACCGCGACATTTCACAGACTTGGTTTCACGTTCGTATAAAGGCACACCGTTGTAAAGGTAGGCTGTTGTTTGCGAAAGAAAGACACCTTCCGGACAACCTAATATATACGCTACTACAGGCTACAAGCAGATACCTAGCAACTTAACTCGGATACGTTGCATACGTCTGTTTAAGAGGCAAGTTGAGAATATTAATTTTTGCGTTACCGTTAGCTAGTTTTTCTTAAAGATGATAACGTTCGTAACGCGTTCTTAATACCGAAACGGCGATAATCGTAACGGTTATTGCGCGTTCGTTTTTGAAAATCGTACGCGATCAAAGTGGAAAGATACGTTTCAAGCTTACAGACTATAGACGCACTGTGTTAAGCGTATAATAGAAGGAGAAAGGGCGGCGAAATAAATCCGTTTCCGATACCCTTTGTAATTTGAGATGATCGGCTTGCTTCGCCCGTATTGGGACTAGAACCGGTCTCTTACATGTGTCACCAAGAAACGGCCGTGATCTGTCACGTGATCCGCTGGGTGAAAAAAGGTTCCGAGAGGACCGGTTCAAATGGATCGTGAAGGAAGAAAGATGAGAGACGATGCTCGCGGGAGAAGGAACTACGTACGTACATATATACGTCGACGATTTTTCCTTTCGATGCATGAACGTATTCTAGTCGAAATCGGTTCCTTATTTTATAAAACGACGCTTCGGATTATTAGCTTCCGCGCGAATAGAAGGCCAAACTGTTCGACTCCATCTTTTATAAATTTGGATACTTACTACCGCGAAAAGATAGCGAAGAATAAAACACTGTTAACTTTTCTCTGCTTTTCGACTTTAAAGAGGAGCCACCGACGTGGCTTCCAAATACATCGAACCAAAGGCGTGAAAACGTTCGAAAATTATACCACGAAGCACGGAATTTATGAAAAAGAAGAAGAAAAAAAAAAAAAGAAAGGGACGATTGCCGTGAGAAATTTATGATCGATATTTTGTAAAAGCGTAAAAGTACGTGAAAACACGATTACGCGGATGTTCATCTATTAATCCGTTTGACGTTATTGTGCAAGTTGACCGAGAGAAGATCTGATGTTTTCGATGGTAATTTTAGCACAATATTTTGTACAGCGCAACATTGCTTAATAACTATAAAATATGCAGGCTGCGTTACAGACTTGGCGCCCCATTGTACAACCGGAATAATTATTATTAAAATTTCTTGTATTAAAAATTCTATTACATGCAAAAAGTTATAACTCAAACTACGAGTTATTATTCTACTTTGGACGTAAAAAAATTGCTCTTAATTCTACTCCATGTTTATACGAGTAGGTACTAGCGAACAATTATAAGTGTAGATATGTAATAATATCGTTAGGAATAAATGTACTAATAAAAATTTACAACGGTACAATTTTTTCATTTTAACGAAGCACTTTCATACATACCGTACCTACCTATCTAATTGGAAGATGTTGCATTTCCCGCGCTAATTTTCAGAAAATCAAGAAAATACAAACCTAAATGGATATAACGCAGTTTAAAAGAGCGGCACACGCGTGTCGTATAATATATTCAGTAAATATAAAAATTAATAATCGCTACGATATTAATTGTACGAATATTAATTAACAATTCGATAACTTTCCTTGGTATCTAGCGGAACAAATTGAAATTTAGGAGACGTCAATTTTAAACGTTTATCTTCGAAATAAGTGTAACGAAGATATAAATACGTTGATGTCTCTGTTTAAAGAAATATCCAACATAAAATAGTTCCTTATTTAAACGACGTTATTGACTTTCATTTCTAATATGGCGTGGTGGTTTCGCGTACAGACTCTAATGCAACTAATCGGACGGGTCTGCGTTGATGTTATGCCTATAGAAATAAACATAACCTATATAGACATACGAATTACAGACATATCAATTTAAACAAATAACGTGGAAATCTTTGCCGAAAGTAGGTACGCGAAACGTCGCACGAGCTGGTGCTCGTCCGATCTCGCATGCAAACGCGAATATACCTCGTAAAGACAGTACACGCCGGTTTACGATAATAAGTGGAAACGGTCCGTAAGCTGTCGGACACATTCGCTCTAGCACACACGCCGTAAGTAGATACGTACGTATGTATTCAAGACTGTGCAAGATGTATAATTTAAAGTGGGATAAATGCTTATTTCAGGATAAGCAAGTATAGACGTAGATACATCTTATCGCGAATATATCGATGGTTTATGCGGTAAAAGGAATACATCCTGAGAGCTTTATATTCCCAATTTTATAAGATTAAATGATCGAAAAAGGTCGTATCTCGCGTGGCTTGCATCGCGAATAATTACGATCATTGGCGACGCTAATTATTATCAAATTTCGGATCGACGAAACTACGTACTGCTCTATAGATGTTATTTTCAGGTTGAAATTCGTAGAAATAATTTATCCACCGTGATAAACGCTCATATCGAGCGTCGTAAGAGATCAAGATACATACGAAAGCAACCGTGGAACGACCTAAGCATATTTCAAAGACGGAGAAGGAACGAATAATGGCGCTCATGGGAAGAAGAACAGTACGTGGCTCGCCGCGTACGATATAGTCGGGACATAATGGTTGGGGTAGAGCGAGGTTGGTGGGGTTAACGCCGGGGTAGAAGGCTACCCAGAGATCGGTACAAAGCTTGCTAATGGACGTCCATTGCTCCCGTCAAAGATACGTCTACTTATCAGCTTAATGCGCACGTACGTAAAATAGTAGAAACGACGAACAGAAAAAAGGATAGAACGATCCAAGCTGAAATTACGATTCGGTAACCTGACTTTGCTGGCCACCCGTTAATGGCAAAAAAAAAAAAAAGAAAGAAAAAAGAAAAAAAGAAAAAATCTTTAAATATCTCATTAACGTAGCTACAATGGGAAAAAACATTTTTTACACTACGATACAACGTACAACTATAGCTGTTCAACTACTTACTCGTGCTCGTTTCTAGTTTCTAATTACGCGTTAAAAGTAAGTTGAAAAATTCCTCAGGCGAGCAAGAGAAAGATCAACGACGTAAGCGAAAACTCCAAACGTAATTTCCTTCTAACCAACTGAAAAATCTAGCTTCCCAAACGCCGAGAACGAAGAAACAAGCCGCGTGAATTTTCAAAACTCGGACGTGTCTCTGCCGATGCCTTAATCGATAATTAATTAAATCGAGATATCGGATAAGATAGACGCGAGATACGTGGAAAATCGAATGGAAATCGAAGGGAAATCGAAGGGTCCAGCGGGAGAAAAAATGTCCTGCGAAGCTTGATCGCCGGCCGTAGCAAAATGGTTCGTCGAGTAGAAACGGGAGAAACGGCAAAAGAGACGAAGGAAGGGGGAAGAAGTTGAGTCGGAAGAAGAGAGAGAGAGAGAGAGAGAAATGTCTTCTTACTCTTGCTGGAAATGCACGACGACGAGACGCGACCCGACCGCGATGCAAAGAGAAAAGAGACGGAGAAAGGGAGAACGCAGCTCAGCCCGCGCACGGATGCTGCGTGCTTCTCCATTTTGTCTTAACGTGGTGTATGCGGTTGCTAGGCAACAGCCCTTACGCTCCATTCATATATAATTCAGCAGCCAATGCGGGCCACGCGAGTCCGCACCCTCGTTCAGTCATTCGGCTCCGCTCCGCTCTGTGAAACGCTGAAACAGTGGCTCCGGCTCCGCGGTTATGGTTATACAGCGCACGCACCTTCGCGTGCACGCATATTCCTTCTTCTTCCTCTGCTTGCCCCTCTTTTCCCTTCTTTTCCCTTCCTTTTTATCCAACCGCTCCCGTTTATTTTACCCTTAACTTTACCCTTATACCCTCTGCACCGCCTCTCCTACCGCGTGCCCTCTATCGCCACGAGCGTTCACGGTCTTGCTTTATGCACTTTTCTACGGTTTACAATCTTGGACAATATGTACGTCGTTTCGCCCTTTTCGCCTTTTTCGCCCTTCTCACCCTACGCCATCGCGTACGGCATATCGTCCTGCGTGTTTTTTAAGGCGGCCGAATATAGATATTTGTAGGTCACTTTTGCCAGCTATATCTCCTATCTGGTATCTTCGATCTTCGAGTCTTTATATCGTTTGCGTGCGTTCGAAGGAGGTTTATACATCGGTATAAACGAGCTATTAGCCGTTGTGCCAGACGATAACCTTGTTTTAGAAAGGAAAGGAAAAGTTTGTTTCTTTTAACCCTTTTGAAGTTAACGGAACGATACGCCCCGAGATAGTTTTCAGAAAGACTGCCACTTGCTCGTCGTAGGCTATAATTTACCGATACCGTTGAAATCTATCGATCTGAATTCTCCTCTACTACTAACAGACCATCGAGTACTATCAAATCATCCGTCTATTATTCCTCTGTAAATCGTACAGCCTTTATTATTCGAAATAACGAAAACTTGCAAGTTTACTTACAAGTCGAACCTTCCATCCGAGAATAATTTCAATCGTTTGATCCTTCTCTAACGTTAGATGATCGTTTTACGTTTTATTCCCAACTTTCGCCAACGTTAACTTATCAGCTAACGCGTTCGAGACTCGTTTCGTTTTCGCTTTTCGCGGAAAACTTGCTGCAATTGGTTTATTCGCTCGTTGGCTAGTTGTCTTCTTTCGTTATCGGCAAGAGTCGCGAGATTGGCAAGAATCGCGCTCGATTGCCGGCGCGGAGCGTAGAGGATTTTGCATCGGAAACGTAAAGGATAACTCTGTGCCGAGTTTGGTGACTCGTGACAGAAAGGGTGGACGAGCGGGAGGGTCCGATGCCGATGAAGCCGGTTCGATGCGTGCGTCGAAAAAGACTTTAATCCGAGCGTCAACAGAGGTATTACCGCGCATCGGTGGCTCGACTCTTCTCATCCCTTCATATTCCCACCTCAACTCCCTTTAACCCCGACCATTGGCCACGGTATGGAGGCTAGCGAGCGAAGCGAGGAGTTGCCGTCCCCAGCTCACTCGCCTCATGCCATATTCATGGTTCATTATCATAGCGAATCATGGCCCATCAGCTTTTGATTGTCCGCCAGCGTTGTTAGTCCTAACTAATGCGACTGCAGTGACCACGATACCGAGGACGTCCGGAATGTTGTATCAGAGGATAAGCGTCGTCCTTCTCTAGCGATTATTACTTCTTTCCCGTGCACTTGCTCTTTCTTTTTAATCACACAGCCTGTAACGTATATCTTTGTCTTTCTTTCTTTCCTTCTTCCCTTCTCTTCTCCTTCTCCCCGTTTCTCTTCTTCTCGTTTTCTCTTTCTTTTCCCTTCTTTTTTCGCGGCCGCGTGAAAAACTTTCTCACGTCCAATTTCGTCGAGTAAATCGTTTCGTTTCCTCCGAAGGATGTCAACGCGAGAGAAAAGCAACCGATATTGCTCGCAGGTAACGAGAAACGACGATTAACCGTGCGTGGTGGTGTTTTTTTTTCTTTTTTTCCTTTTTTTCTTCGACGTATTTCACGCATTTCGCGAAACAACGTATACGGCTACGCGTGTACGATGCGAATTATACGTACGAATATTTCGTCCTATCGATATTCGCGATACCGATGAGATTAGAATTGTACAAAATTCCTATAATTTTAAATATTTACGAGGATCGATATATATATATATACACGAGTAAAGAAATCTACAACGTCGAATTCTTTGAAATATCTTCCAACGCTCGCAGTAAGCTATATTTCCACTACAAATACGTTTAAGTATTACTAGAAAATACGTCCTTGCCACGGCACGGGAACAGCTCGCAATTTTTGTAATTCGCTTACAGGACGAAGTAACTCGGTTTCTACCTAATAACGAGAATCATTTACATCGTATATTCTTCTGATATCGTCGGAATACGGATCGCGTGGCTTCAGAAGCAAGATCTTCTTCAATATGTAACACGTTTCTTTAGTAGGTACAATGTTCGATAAAAGGATGCTGCCATGAAATCAAACAGAAAATTTTCTTTACTTCTATACATTATGCTGTCGTATGTATGTACATAGGTTATTCCGTCGATTCTGATTTCCTCCATTCTCTTTGGCTACGATCCTGCGTGTCTCGCCGTGCTCTTTAAAAACTGCCGTATTTTCGTTGACATTTTCGAAAATTATTTACGGTATGATTCAAATTCCCAATGGATTAAACGAAATTTCGATCAACATCGTAAATTTAGATTCGAATAAATCGATCAAATTAACAGGTGCAAGTACGCTGTAAAATTATTATCACGACTATTTGCCGCGGAATTAAGAAGGATCAATCTCGCGGTCCAACTATAACGACACGCGATATATCGCTATGCGAGGAGCAGCCAGATTACGCCCGTGAAAAGTCTACGGCACGAGATTCGGTCATTAGGTAAGCGAGAATATCTTGGTCGTCGGTCGATAAAATGCCTTTTGGAAGATGTACAATAGTAAACGGTAGAGAATGTGGATGATACATCGGACGTGATGTACCGTGCGAAGTCGCCTGGTTGGACGATCTAACTAAGTTGGCACCTCGGACGGACGCCAAACGACCTTTTCCTCTCTGTCTCCCATCACTGCACCTTGACTCCTGCTCGACCACAGTTTCGCATTAAGTATTCACGTTGAACCCAATTTGCGTGCAAGGAGCGTTCTAGGAAACTGAGACCGCGCTACCATTTCGAATTCGACGAATTCCGAAGAAGAGCAGCTCCGAAAGCCTTTTCGCAAACCATCTGCCGTTTGTTACCGAACACGGACAAAAGCTGTTGGAAAATTCTGCATCGAGTATCGATTCCACCTCGGACAAAGAATAAAATAAAATACCATCTTGAATCATTCCTAAACTTTCTTCGTATTACCTGCATCTACGCGTGGTCTATCGTCTTTTACGCTCATCTCCAAGATAACGTAACGTTGTTGGTTCAATTATGTCACGAACGAAATCTGTCACGATGGTAAAGAAAGAACGAATTCTACGCCTGTGACGTACAATGTTTTATATATATATATATATATATCTATATGTAACGAAGAAGAAACGGTATTATTTGAAATAAATAAAGGGAAAATTTCGAAATTGGACGACGATAGTTGCTTTCGCCGTATGAATTCTTGAAATTGTACGTAACGGCTGATCGAACATTTTCCGCCACCTAAAATAATATCCAGCTGCAAATTTTAGTCGGATGCCTGATGCGAGAGGGTTTGAGAGCAGGGATTTTCCTCGTTCATCCCACTCGAATCTGTACTCGAGGAACATCCCTAATGGGAACAGGCAATGGGTTGGGATGGGTTGACAATCCTCTAATTACTTTAAAGTAGTTTTCGATTCTCCAAGCACCGTCACGGTTATCGAGGGTTGCGAGCCAGCAATTTCGGTGTCCTTTAAACGAAGTCTTGCTCGTGCATCTCCGTACCTTAAGCCGTGCTTTGGTTATGAAATAGGCGCTGCGAGTTTTACTTTTTCTCCAGCTTCGACGCCATAAAATTATATAATGAATAGTAATTATACGATAAAAATTTATCGTTTTTATCGTATTTGGAAACTTTAAGATTAATTCTTACCACGCTCGAAATTGGCATAATTTTCTACCGGTAGATTTAAAAGAAAGAGCAAGGAATTGTATAAAATATGATATATATTCGTTGGAAACGTGTTCTCGGTTAAACGAATTTTATCCTACCTACGTGTTTCCTTAAATTTTAACCGAACTTTTGAAACTAGCCGATTCGTTAATCGATTCGATAGACGAAACGGAAAAGAAATCGTCCTTTGTCGAATTATCGACGTAACGGCACAGCTCGACTTTCGAGATGCGGTTACCGTGTAAATTTATGTTCAACGGGAGCATAAAGGTGTGACAAGAAATGAGTTCCGAGACCTTGACTTAAATGGAGGCGAGCGTACGGGTAGTTGCTGCTACTCGTTGATTATTTATTCAAAGGGTATTACGGGCTCCACTAATTATAATTTATATCGTGACAGTAACAACATCGCATCGACCATACAGCTTCGGATGTGGCACCATATACGCGAAAGTGCTAAGAAAACTTTACAAACACCGTGCATGGTAGTTGAATCCACGTTTATAAATATCTTTTGGCGCTTTACAAATGTATTTCGCGCGTTCAATTAAAACGAAGCAATTCTCACAACTGCGCGTATTACACGTAATAACGTAAAAATTCGATCGAAAGCCGACAATCTGCAAATTCTCTAGAAACTCGAACGCATCGTGCTCGAACACACACCCTTTAACCCTGTCTCGTTGAAGCTTAGCATTTAACCGTCGATCGAACGTTGTATCGGGAACGCCGCGATACAGGATATTCGAAAAGAAACGAGAAATCGAACGAATTCGCCTTCGGGTGGAAACACGAAAATCAGTCTCGGCGTGTAGCTTGATTTCGATCGAGCCCCACATAGGTAGACACAGAGAATGTGACAGACACGAGAGCCAGGAGCATGTACAGCCAATCAGCGGTTTTTCCTAGACTGGCTGTCATTCAGTCAGCCAAGTGGAAGGACAGGAACGGCTTGTGGTTCGGCTTTGGCATTATTCATTATGCAGCTCACAACACGCCGTCACCTGCCACCGCAGTCCTGCATATACAGTCAGCCTGCCATTGACCACACACGTGTACCTACGTCTACGTACGTGTGTCCGCTATATTAGCTACGCCTAGGAGGAAGAATTTCTTTCTCTCTCTCTCTCTCTCTCCCTTTTTCGATCACCGCTTTCGTTCCAGTTCCGGCGATTCATCGCGAAAATCCGTTTTCCTGAGAATTTCGGTCAAACGTCAGGGAAACGAGTTGCATCGTCCGTCTATAAACTGGATTCTCTCTCTCTCTCTCTCGTTAGTTTCGTTGGACAAGACTAAAGATATCGCAGCTTGTAAAGATACACGGCTTTGGGTAGTTGGATTTTTTGAAGAATTCCTTGTAAGAACTGGAACGGATTTATCTAGAATCTTTAAAACAAACACCTGTTTACTATGCGCGATAGAAGAAAAAGGCACGACTACGGTACCTACGAAACGACTGATGGAATTTTGTAGAAGAGTATTATAGCTTTCAACGCATAGAACGTTATTCGTGGACGAACGCTAAATACAAAGTTTCTTCTCCCTAAAAATCGTTTCTATATATATATATATATATATATATATATTTCGTATACATAGAAACGATCGAATGACAGCTGTCACTGTGTTTATCTTACGCGCGAAGGTGTGAGGTACGAAGGGTGAGTATTTTTAAGGGTGACCAGAGCGTAACAAGAAAAAACTTTTAAGCCTTAGGGTTCTCCACGAATCGGAGCCGTATGCATGGAATCTCGAACAAAAACGGATGAAAGATGTGTAATGGCAAGATAGGAAAAACGGACCGTTACGTTTCCATCGTCGTATACCTCTTCGACATACTTACGATTAGTTACGGCATCGCGGTAACAACGCGTCCCGCCGAGTTAAAGCCGATTAAACCGCGATCTTTCGCGAATCTTGAATAGCGATAAGATAGAAAACAGCTCCTAGGCTCCGACGAGATGTAACAAACTCGGTTACGAGATATTTGCGGAAACCAGACGGCCCAGCCGTCGATTCCGCCGAATCTTCGATTAGCGCTCCGTCTATGGGATTATAGTTTTACGCGTTCCGGCTAAAATTGACTAAATCAGAATTTTCTATAAGCTGATTGACGTATGAAAGAATGGTAAGCCGTGGAACGGATAGGTGGTCCGGGGGGAGGATGGATAATAGGCAGAAGCAGCGGTCGGATTGGTAGCGCGTAGCTTCCGCCACTGACAGCGGCTCCCCGTTCCCGATTCCAGTGGCAATATGTTTATACTAGACTGATAATGAATTCATGCTGTGCACGGGGCAAGCTACTTGTGAACAGGTTGCAGCAGCATTACAGATCGGATCGCGCAGATGCTCTTTTGTCGGCAGATGAGTGAGAGCCCAGGGGATGGCGGTGGATGATATGAGATCTGTCGGGGTCGAGGCAAGAATCGAGGGAATCGAACGTTTGCGAAGGTGTATGTCGTCCGTGTGACTGGATTCGGTCGAACGTGGAGGCGCGTGGAGGCGCGTGTAGACGCAACCGGCAGATCCCACGGGTCACAACGGCCAACCGTTCTTCGGGCTTAATGACAATTCTGACTATTCTATACCGCTCGAACGCTCGTTTGCGCTTGTTTGTATGTATTATGATCATTTGTAGTTAAGTCGTCGCAGTCGAACTCTAATCCGATCACGGGGAATCGATTCTTCGCGATCTGTCCCGTTTTGGCGGAGCCAGAGACAACGTGGAATAATTTCTTCGATATTTTCTCCAAAAACGTAACATTTAAGAACAACGGTAGATACGTATACGTTTAGGACGATATCGTTAATAGCAAGAGAAACGTGAACGAGAAGCACGAGCGGATACGAGACGATGACCTTATCGAGAAGTAAGAAGGAAATTAGGATATCATTTTGTCGCGCGATGTTTCATTATCGATACGCGTGATTCGTAAATTTTGTTTAAAGCGTCTTTTTACAACTGTTCCGAGACTCTGGCGAGTTATCGTACGCGCGTGGGTCGTCTTATCGAACGAAACGATATTCCTTGCGTGAAAGCAAAAGAAAATTGTTCGAATCGGTTTTCGCGGTGCGAGATCGGTGAGCGAACGTCGGACGAGCGATTGGGACACGTACAGCGGCCACAATTGGAAGTACGCGTATGAATTGCGTGGACTACGTATTGATTATTGTTTTAAAAATACGCAGGCTGTGGCAAGTTTTGCTGAAAATATTTGTCAAGTGACGAGTACAAAGTCATTATTCGAAGGAACGGTTTTGTATACGTAAAAGATTCGATCGAACGTGATCACTGATAGTATAGTTTTACCATAATGCTATTAGATCGTATAATTTTTATTAAACTATTACAAACCGCGTTTTCAAATTTATAGAAATAGGTCTGGATGACAAGATGGTAATGAAATATTAACATATATATATATTATTAATGCATATTCTACTTTGGCGCAATACTTAATATCTTATAAAATGATAAAAGATGATCAGAGATACATGGATATATAAATTGAAACTGTACGACTTAAACTTGCTATTCCCACATGTACTAACGTACGTTTTAATATCGTAAAAAGAATTTTTATTACAAATTCCTTTCGAATAAATTTATAAGTCATTGTTCTTAAAGTTAAAATACTAATAACAGTATTAAAAATACGAATGTCGATTATGTACTACATATTAAACTGTCGATTAAGTTCAAATCAACTAAGTAGAAAAGGCGTACAAATAGGATGAAATAATATTTGTATTCTTAACAATATTGTATATATATATATATATATGTGTTTAAATTCAGCATTTTATATAATACATATTGTGAAAGCATTTTGTTATTCTATTTTTTTTTTTTTTTTTTTTTTTTACTAAAAGAATCCTAGATCTTACATATAAGAATGTTAGAACAATCGAGCACTAATTTTTATAACCATTTAAGAATTATGCGTCCAACGAATGTACAAAACTAAACTAGAATATAATATATGTATATATGTATATATTGCGATCGGTTGTAGAAGTTAAAAAAGGGTCATACGATCGATAAATTTGTTCGTCATCGGTGGTCGATTAAAATCATTTCGTTAAATATCGGCAAAGATAACTTACCATAAATAATTATATCGTGCGTCGGTAAAAGGTAAAATGGCGTTCACTATGATCATCGGCTAAGATAATGGTTACAGATTACCATCGGTTGTACATAATACATTCGGCAATTGTAGTTTTAACTTGAGTCAAGAGTAATTAGAGTGTGTCATGAACAAGTTCTCAAAAATTAATCGAATATGTATCTAAAATTTAAAGTTCGCGTTCGTGATACACGCGCGTGATAGAACAAAGAACATTGAAATTGTTACGAAAGATTATTCATTGAACATAAGACAACATGTTTCTTAACGAGCTTAGATCGAAGATACTTAATATTATAAGTACATATTGTTATCAGTTTGTTATGTAACATCGTTAGTTTGCGATAGTTCGTAAAGAAATTTCTGTCTTTCGTATTACCGGTAAGTGTTATTTCGTATAGCAATTATATCGTTTTTTATAATATGACCAACGTTTAATTAACATTAAGCGTTTCGACGTATAGCTTTTGTAACTCTTCTTTCGATAGATAATCCCATTTGTGGTTAACTTCTTCGTCCGATGGAAGCAGGTCATTTACGATATTTAAATATTTTTCGATTGGACAAATTTCGTCGCATCCTGGAATCTTATAAACTTTCAATTCGTTCGTAACTCCGTTCCAGAATAGCATCTAAAAGAAGAAGATAATACGTGTAATCGAATAATAATAAATTAAAATACGAATTGATCTTTATTCCATCCAAACAAACGAACACATTGTCTAACATGCTTGAAACGACCGACTAAATTACGAATAAAATAGTTTTTGCTACCTCGTGTTTTCTTGCCAACCATAATTACACATACCCGATTAATTACGTTTCGTAAATTTTAATTACTTTGAATTAATATCCTTTCATCTTCGTACGAATATATATTAATATTTTACGGCATATTTTTTTACGGCAAGTTTATCGTTAATTACGTTAATGCGTTGATATTATTATACTTCGCGTTAATTTTGTCTCAGCCCGTTGAATAAATTAATTCAATTATATACGTAGTACATTGATAAATCATCAAACGTAATTACCCTGATGTAGACCTTGTTATTTAGATCCTTCAGTTTCTCAAATATAATCGCAGATCCGTAAGGCGGTATCTGAGGCTCAGTTAGGTTGAGCGTTCTTACAACAGCAGCGATATTTACTTCATGTCCGCTATACAAATAAATCTTTCTTGGTCTATCGCGTTTCTCGTTTATTCGAATATTGTCGATGAATCTTTTGATAATCAGACCGCCGTTCAATCGTTTCAAGAACGGCGTGTAGGAACGAATTTCGTATTCTATCTTCACGACATCTTCTAGATTTTTGGAAATTTCGTCGGTATACCATTCTGGCAGTAAATGATTCATGGTTTTCTGCAAAATTATTTTAATTTTACATACATCCTGCCCGATTTTTTCGAATCTAAATTATTAAAATTTATCAACTGTATCATACGTCTCTTTAATACAATTATTAGAACGAAATTCTTCAGTTTCAAATCGTTTTCGTTACAGTCGTTTCGTTACCAGGTATTACTCGAAAGCTAATAATCTTATAATCTCGGATTATACTAAATAATTGCTATAAGTTATACCTTTGCTACGAGTTGGTTGTATATTTCATATGCCATGTGCGTTGTCGTTATATTCACACCAGTCTTTTCGCTAAGTAGCTTGAATAGATCTCTATAGGATAGTAGTTTTTGAAGAATCTCTTCCGTATTTCTAACTTCGTCTACAGCTTTCATATATCTGTAAATGAAGCATCTTGGCTCTAATATTTACTTTTCCACAGCATATGTTTCGCTTTCTTTTAGTATTTCAAATTATATATATATATATATATATATATATATATATATATATGATGAAACAGAAGGAAAATGTCTTAAACACTTACAACGGGGAAAGATCGGGTTTCAGCATATTATCGATTTTCTCTGGCATATAATAAATCGGTATAGGCATCCACGATAAATTTTGATTCCACGTTTGCAATGGATTTGGATGATAGAGTCCAGCTAACACCAATTGAAGGGACATTTTCGTTCGGTCGTGATCCGTACTGTACGCATAAACGTCGCTGGGACGATAAATATCTCCCAAGAATTTACCATAACGTTCTTTTAACATCGTTCCGATCCGATACTCTCTCATCTTTCCTTCCTGAAAACAATTTATTTATTATAACACTAACATTCTCATTTTATCGTGTAACGTTCGGAATTGCTGCTTACATTCGTCAGTTGAGCAAGACCCCACGGTTCATAAATTGATATGTTATGATAATCGACTGGCGATATTTCTTTTTCACGCGGCGTTCTATCTCCATGTCTAAGTAACTGGGGAAATTCCAAGAATTATGTATAATACGTATCGAGACATTTTCTTCGTTTTTGTAGCACCAATTGTATTGTCAACTATTCGCTGTTGTTATTGAACATTACATTTTCATGGTTAATAACTTGAAACGTAATTTCCTTATCGAATGACTATTGATAAATTGTAATTACAATGCAAACAGCTTTAAAGTATATAAATTTTAAAATATAGTTTTGGGAAATCTCACCTTAATTAATAATTCGAAGAATTATTAGGGCAATAAACGACTAAAGATGGATAAAGTGAAACGAAATAAACAATTAATACTTACTACTTGAACCAATTCCAGGCTAAATTCCCCATCTGCTACTTGGCAAAATAAACCTACCAGAAGAATAATTATCGTTAGGACTAATTTTACGCGAGACATAGGCGGAGAAAAGAATAAGTCTGTAAGATAGAAGCTTTAAAATAACTGTGTGCTTGAATCGTTTGGCTGTAGAATCGTAACTGTATACGCTATTTTAAACTGAAGCGACACTAGACTAGCATATACTCATGACCTTTAGCATCTCGGTTCCTTCACGTGTATTGCTATTTCAACTTGCGCTGCAAGTTCAACTTGCTGTATTATAACAAAACATATATATATATATATATATAAAGGCCGAAATTAACAGACAATTATTTAACATTTCTTCAATTTACAATTAATATATTAAATGTTTCTATGATCATTTCTTGAGGTAACATCTAAACTTATGGAATATTATATTTGCATTTGTTGATATTTGTAAAGTAGTAAGAAAGCTTGTCTATTGCAAAAAAAGTTTAATTCCTTTTTAAATTGCAAACATAGCGAAGACAACATAGTAAAAGATACATGGATGATATTATATATCTGGATAAATATACGTCTTCTGTTGCTTCGGCGGTTTCGAAGCGAATTCATAAATTTCTCGTTTCAAATTTCAATTAAATAGTTTCAGACGCGAATCGAAAAGGCAAAATAAGCAAATAAAGAGTACACGAACGACAAAATCGATTCAGAATTTGGACATTCGAATAAAGATAATGTTTTTATCTATCTTAACGTCAATAAATAAGACCAGGTATCGTTATCATTTAGGATAAATTCTTAAAAGCTTTTCTCAAATTTTTCAGGTAGTTTTAAATATACATACACTGTGGGGGAAAAAATGGGTAAACAAGAGTGATAGTTGCGAAATGTACGTAGCGCAGTATACAGTACAGTCGTTAGATTATATCCTTTGTAAACTTTCTTCTAAGGAAATTGATAACTCTCTGAGGAACTTGTAACCTCTTCGTAAAGATAAAAACTAAAATGAAAACCAGTTATTTTATATTTCGAATATAATATTTTTATGTTTCGAAGATATCGTAATGTTCGAATTAATTTGCGGCATCGAATAGGAATCGAGCTACGTTTGATAGCACTATACACATATCCTGATGCGACCTAGAGTTTATACTAGTCGACATTATGTAATCAACTGTTAAAATTATATAATCAAATGTTGAGCTACGTATAACGCAAAATAGACGATAATACGGCACTGTAAGTATTTTAATGACGTATTTATGTTTTACGTACTCATATTAAAGTGTGAACTTTACTCTTGAAGACACAACGCACTTAGATACCGTTAGTAGATGGATACAGTTAGAACTGTTTGCCAATTATCTTGGAATTACGTTGTCACGAGTAATAATCCGTTAAACTACTAGCATAATCTATGGCCCCACTTTGTTAAATACCTACGCGATCGACAGCTGATAGAAATAAAAATATAAGTCTCCGTGCAAGGTTACGATTGTTTCACTACAGACCAAATATCGAATATATCGTAATGTCATAATATCAAATATATGAAAATAAAGATATATAATACTTTCACGTGATACGATCTTCGTGAACGTTGCAAATATTTTAGATTTTATTGAAATCTAATCTGGCGCGTTTTCATCCAGACAGTACTCGTAAAAGCGCCATCTTTCAATGTTAAACTAAATTACTCTCGGTTAAAGTTCATATATTTTTTCGCGTTGCAGATACATACTGACAAAGTATACAAAACGTTTCCAACAACTAATAAGTTTTGGTAACTAAAAGGTACGTGTATAGATACCTATTATTCATTAAATATCGTTGATATAAATTTTATTGCTTTATATATATATATATATATATATAATAAATTTATTAATTTAAATACATATAATAATGTAGGCATATGTATCTGCAATGTCACATTCATCTTTTTCAAAACAATTTTCTATGTATAATTCGGCAAAATTTGTTTAAACCGGTATTTAATTTTTTATATTCTTCGTTATCTTATACGTTTCTGCTTTTATTTTAATTTTTTATACCTTCTCTGAATCAAGTGAGAATGAAATGATAAAAATGAGAAATATTTAGATTTTGAATTAAACATAACGTTACAAGGATATAAGAGATGATATATAGCTTACAAATATAAAGGCAGAATAATATAATAGTACAAATATAAAATTATATGTTATAAAACAATTTATTTTCGCGCGCTTTGTTAAAATTGAATAGAACGTAGAGACACCACCTGTCGACAGTAACATGTACGCAGTGTATGTAATTTGATAGCGTCGGTTGAAATTTTGAATAGTGCGCGTAATTTTTCGTCTCGAGTAAAAAGTTAAATATCTATATTATTTTTACAATTAAAACAACTGCTTCTGCACATAATTTACGAAAGTTGTGTATTCTAACGTGGTATACTCAAATACATATGGATATTAGACGCTTGTACGGGAAGGAAATGAAAAATTCGAGTTGGCGATTAAGGTACGGGTTTTACATGTATAATCTATCTTAGCCTTTAATTTGCTAACGCTTTTATTTAATTAAAACCGATGTTATTTCAAGCCTGTTCCAACTAAAAAACAGTATTTTAAGGTCGAAATTCTATTTAAAATTTCTACAAAGCTCAAGTCATTATATCGTTGTGTTATATTTAAGAAAAGACAGCGGAAGATAGAAAAATTTCCAAATTCCTGGTTTAAGAATGTATCGTGGTTTTATGATTAACGGAAATTCAGATAACTCTTGTACTAGTGTATAATCTTTAGTCTTAACATGTCTATTTTTAAAAGTCAATCTTACATGTATTCGACATTTACTACCTATAATTTTTCTTGGAAAAGTATATAAACATTTTTATGTATTGAGTGGAAATTTCCAATTATTTTTTCTACTAAAATTTAATAATTCAAAACTATACTCAAAGAGTATAATTATGTTTCTTTCATTAATATCAAGTTACATAAAATATATTTCATTTTTTAGAGAAGCTATAGGTATAAGTTTAGATATTTACATTTCCGTTGTAAGAATTAAAATATTTGTTAGTGACGAAATATGTGCATATTGTGCATGTAAATAAAATTATATTAAATTTTATACTTACGCTTCCACATGCAGTGTATTGTGATTGTGCCGCTTGTAAGTGGGTATTGAATTGCTCTATACGTACACAATAACATAGCTTACGTTTTAAAAGTTGGAGCAGACTAATTTAAATATTAACGTGATATTTTGTTTGTAACGTACGAGTTACGGAGAAGAAGATTAGATTTGTTTAACTAATCTCATTGAAAATATCTTTCATATATTTTAATCACTAAATCTGAAGTACAATTTTCTAACCTCTATTATCGCGCTATTTATTAGTTAAGTATATGATCACTGAAGATTCATTTTTTCTTTGTGGCGTAACAATAAGATATGTTTGTGCAAACAATGCCTATAAACATAAGAAGAAACGTGTGTTATTTGTAACGTAATTGGAACAAATTACACATGAGAATGTGATTTATGAATAATTTTTATGATTGGATGATAATCACAAAATTATAAAAAAATGTCCGTGAAACGAAAGCCAGAAACACAAGTGCCAGCCGAAGAAAGTGATTTATTATCGATTAGACCACTTGGAGCTGGCCAGGAGGTAGGAAGATCGTGTATCATGTTAGAATTTAAAGGCAAAAAGATTATGTTAGATTGTGGTATACATCCTGGCTTATCTGGCATGGATGCGTTACCATTTGTGGACTTGGTAGAAGCGGACGAGATTGATTTACTGCTAATTTCTCATTTTCATTTGGACCATTGCGGAGCTTTACCGTGGTTTTTACAAAAAACCAGTTTTAAAGGGCGATGTTTTATGACGCACGCCACTAAAGCTATATATCGTTGGCTCTTGTCTGACTATATCAAAGTCAGTAACATTGCGACAGAGCAAATGTTATACACCGAATCTGATCTAGAAACTAGTATGGACAAAATAGAAACTATCAATTTCCATGAAGAAAAAGATGTGTTCGGAATCAAATTTTGGGCCTATAATGCCGGCCATGTATTAGGTGCTGCTATGTTTATGATTGAAATAGCAGGTGTTAAAATTTTATATACTGGGGATTTTAGTCGACAAGAAGATAGACATTTGATGGCAGCTGAAATTCCAAATATTCATCCAGATGTTTTAATTACTGAATCTACTTATGGTACGCATATACATGAAAAAAGAGAAGATCGCGAAGGAAGATTTACAAATTTAGTTCATGAAATTGTTAATAGAGGGGGAAGATGTTTAATACCAGTGTTCGCATTAGGTAGAGCACAAGAACTTCTCCTTATTTTGGATGAATATTGGAGTCAACATCCTGAACTTCATGAAATTCCCATTTATTATGCTTCTTCTTTAGCAAAGAAGTGTATGGCTGTTTATCAAACTTATGTAAATGCAATGAACGACAAAATTAGAAGGCAAATAGCTATTAATAATCCTTTTGTATTTAAACATATCTCCAATTTAAAAGGAATTGATCATTTTGAAGATATTGGACCATGTGTAGTAATGGCTTCTCCTGGTATGATGCAAAGTGGGCTATCGAGGGAATTATTTGAATCGTGGTGTACAGACGCAAAAAACGGAGTTATCATTGCTGGTTATTGTGTAGAGGGAACATTGGCAAAAACTATTTTATCAGAACCCGAAGAGATTACAACCATGTCTGGACAAAAGTTACCATTAAAAATGTCTGTTGACTATATATCATTTTCAGCACATACAGATTATCAACAAACTTCAGAATTCATACGTATTTTAAAACCACCACATGTTGTACTTGTGCATGGGGAACAAAACGAAATGGGCAGATTAAAAGCAGCATTGCAAAGAGAATACGAAGACGATCCTAATACGACAATGGAAATACATAATCCAAGAAATACTGTTGCTGTAGAATTATACTTTAGGGGGGAAAAAACTGCCAAAGTAATGGGCACATTGGCAATGGAAACACCGAAACCGGGACAGACATTATCCGGGGTTTTAGTGAAAAGAAATTTCAACTATCATATGCTAGCACCTTGCGACTTATCAAAATATACGGACATGAGTATGAGTCAAGTTATTCAAAGACAGAGCATTTATTTTTCAGCATCATTACCAGTATTAAAACATCTTCTAACACAAATTGCTGGAAACTTGGAAGTTGTGGATGATAAAAAATTACGTGTTTTTAAAAATATTGATGTCACAATTGACGGAAAAATTGTTACTATGGAGTGGATCGCAACGCCTGTAAATGATATGTATGCAGATTCTGTTTTGACCGCAATATTACAAGCTGAGATGATGGAACAGCCACCCAAAGTATTACCAGCACCTACTAAAATGGATCGAATGCATTTTAAGGAATGTTTGATAGAAATGTTACAAGAAATGTTTGGGGAGGACTCGGTTCCTAAGATTTTTAAAGGAGAAAAGCTGTACGTAACGGTTGATGGAAAGAAAGCACATATAGATTTATTAAATTTAGAAGTTACTAGTAAAGAAGATGAAACATTTCAACAAATAGTACAAACAGCAGTAACGAAGTTACATCAATCTCTTGCACCTCCCTGTGATACAATTTAAGAAATATCTTTTTTAAGTTACGTATAGGATATAATGCTTACAAGATTACTATTATGTATATTAATAGAAAATGTTGAACAACAAAGACTTTTATTTCTCATACAGTTCAATGGTATTATACAACACAATCACTTACTTATACATTTTTGCAAAAATAGTGATATTAATAAGTAAAGGTATAAAAATTACTATTCTAATCTTTTTTTTTGTATAAATTTGAATGTTAAACTTTGTGTCATATAAATTTTGATACTTTATATAATATGATCCAAATAGTAAACATTTGTTTGTTAAACATCTCGGTTTAATCTTCTGAAATATGCAATTATTTATATCTTTTAAATATACAATTCATTGTTTCATATTACAATATAAAAAAAATATGACAAAAAACAGAATAAATATGTACATACAATTCATCTTACTATAAATCTATGCAAAAATGCACAATACTATAAGTCATGGAAAAAAATTGAAACATGATTGACTATCTTTTCCTGTAAAAGTGTATATAAAAAGATTTTCATCTAAGAACTTAATTCAAACTTAATTCAATGCTAAATATTTTCTTATAGAAAAACTTAGTAGATTAGCGAATAGTATATTCAGAAAGATCCCCCCACGCTGGTCCAACTTTAAGTTTCACAGGCAACGGTACTGCAAGTTGACATACTTGTTCCATTGATTCCTTTACTATTTTTGCAACTTGGTTTAAATCGTTTATATTCACCTAATATAAGGAAAAGGAATGAAAGATAGTAAAATATAAGCATTCAAAACAGAAAACTGGTACAAAGCTGTTACTGACCTCATATAAAAGTTCATCGTGGAGTTGCAATACTAGATAACCACCTCTTTGTTGTGCTTCTCTACTGTTACTTCTCAATTTACGAATAGGATTGCTACTAGGCATAATGGTTGTAGCCATCGGAAACTCGACTCGCATTCTTTCTTCGATATTCACCATGGCTTTTTTAGCAATATCAGCCGCAGAACCCTGAACTTTTGTATTCACTGCTTGGCGTTCTGCTTGTGCTATTACATATAAATTACATTAATTTATTCTTAATTAAACAAAGAATTTTGTTATGGAAACCAATCTATATTTAAGAACACCTACATTTTTCCACCGGGTTTGTACTTGTCAATTCAGGAAACATTCTACGTCTTTCCAGGATAGTCGTTATGTAACCGTTTGTACGTGCTTCGTCCAATACATTAGTCAACCACTTAGATATACCCGGGTATGCATTCATAAAAGATTCCAAAAATTCTTTGGCTTTAACTTCATCTACTGATAAATTCTCAGCAAGTGTTTTCACTCCCATGCCATAGATCATGCCATAGCACAATTGTTTTGTATGCTGACGTATTTTATCATCGACCTTTTAATGTGTCAATATGTGTCAATAAAATTATTTTTAACAATGTAAATTGTTTACACAGTATTTACCCGATCCTCAGATATGTGATTCCAATTGGCTGCAATGTTCTTAAAAATATCACCTGGTTTCCGCATAATATCACATAATAGTACATCTCTCGAAAAATGAGCTAATATTCTCAATTCAAGTTGACAGTAGTCTGCCGACAACATAACATTGCCTATTGCCGGTATAAATGCCATTCGAACACTTATTGTAAAGTTATTGTCTTTAAAATTAAAATCCTTTGGCACATTTTGTAAATTTGGTTCATGCATCGAAACTCTACCCGTTAATGTAGATGTAATACAATTACCGTGAATACGTGAACTGTGCTGAGCTAGATTCAATATTGGATAAATAATCTAAAAAATGTATTTCATTATTTTACTTTGGATTATTTAATTAATATATAGAGTAAAATTACATTTTTTCGTCCGAGTTTTAATTTTCGAAAAGTTTGAGCTTGGCTAATTATCGATTTGGGCATAAGTAAACAATTAGCAGAAAGTTATTCTATATACATGTGAAAATATGTTAAAAATGTGGAATATAATTTTCCTGTTTAAAGCTTCATCTTCAAGAAAACAAAGTTTGAACATGTTTAATTAGGAATTGACCGGGCACATACATAAAATATATTTGCAAATTTACTATTCTTGGAAACGAAGCTTCTGGTGAAAAAATTTTATTCTACATTTCTTCATAAAGAATCCTCGCGTTTTCTTATACATGTAATTTCAGCTTTTTAATTTCATCAAAAACTTGCTTAATCTATACATGCCTTAGATTGAGTTGCACTTAATTTACGCCATGACATAACAAGACTAGATACTGGATGATCAGACTGCTCTAATACAGCTTTATTAACGCTAATCTTTTTTCCCTTGTATAAGCCTAAAATCTATACAATTAACAGTTTAGCAATTAAATTCAAACAACCGTACGAATAACAATCCATCTCGTTAATATATTTACGAACCTCTCCAACTTGCTTAGACGAGGAAAAATTGAATCTTCTTCCACATAATGCATATGCTCGTTCTTCTAACGACATCATCTCTTCATGGATGATAGAAGACAAATCTTGTAATGATTTTAACGATACACCTAAACCAGTTAATTCCATGCAAGCTAGTAAGGTCACTGTCCTCATTTCAATGTCTGTAAATATATTTAATGCTTCAAAAATGTAAGAGAATACGAGATAGAGTAACAATGAAGCATATTCATTATATTTATTACCTTTAAATGTGTATAATAATGTTGGACTCTGTTGTTCCAACTTGTCTAATAGTTTATCTGTTATATGCCATGTAAGTACAGCTTCTGCAGATGCTCTGAGCTCTCCTGCTATTTCACTTTCGATATACAATCCAGGTCCTACATCATAACATGTGCCTATTCTTTTAGCTATGAAACATCCTTGTGGAAAATATTCTTTCACCTGTTTTGTGTATTAATTTAAATATAGTACAATTACAACATAACTTAATATAATGTGCAACGTTATTTATAAAAATAAAGTTGTACATATTGCTTACCATTTCATGAAATGCTTTTTCATGACTGCTCCCACGGTGCAGCCAACCAGCTACTTTTGGGTCTAAAAATCTGCAACTTGCGGTAATACTACAGCATTTATACAAGGTTTTGAACATTTCTTTAGTTGCAAAGCATTTTACATACAAAAATGTGTTACCCAGCAATTCTTTTAACAGTTTCATTTGATCTTTGCCTGGGATTTTTAAATCTGAAAATTTATAATGTTAGAAACTAAGGAGGGGGAAAAATTAATATTAACATAATTTGAAATACCTCGCTCATTAGAGAAAGAAATATAATATGCAATATTGTTTTCCCAAGCAATAGCAGCGCCACATAATTTTCTCCCTGCATGCACATAATTTTCCATTTTTTTAGACCTCCTTTTTCTTTCAATAGTAGTAGGACCAATGATCTTAGAGCCTATATTATTAGTTGTATCATTATACAATTCACAATTTAAAGCTAACGCAATATACCGTTTCTGCATCACTTCACGCTTAAATAAATTAAATGTGGCTCTATCGCTTCCAACTTTTATAATATTTAATGTATTCCAATTAGTTGTTTCATTTACAGTGTCTGCAAGTTCACTTGTTTTTACACACATTTTAGGACTATTTTGAGTGCTTTTTAAATTAAATATAGACTTTTGTAGAAAATTTTCCGATTTTATGGGTGTATCCTCGTCTGAATTCGAAATTACACTGTTTATACTAGAATTTTTACTAGTTAATGTTTTTTGTACAAGTATCTCATTTAATTTTGATTTGATCTTACATTTTTCAATTTCTATTCTGTCTGAAACAGTAGTTGCATGATTCTTATCATCAAACATCCGATCGGGAACTTTTTGAGTATACAACTTCTGTTTCCTTACAGAATCTAGTTTACTTTGTAACTTGCTACTTGTAGCAGGTGAATTTATATTTTGGGAAGCAATAACAATGTCATCTGAATCTGATTTGTTTGAATCTAACAATGTTCCGCCGTTTTTACTGAAAACCATGACATTTGCAATAGGTGATTTTGCAACTTGTACATTACTCGGTCTACGTTTCTGTGGTCCCTTTTTTATATAATCATCCATAGCTCGTTCAAGTCTCATATCGCATTTCTTTTTTATCTCTACCGTCGAACTACCTATCTCATTGGTTTCTACAAAATGTGGTTGCACATTCGCATTCTTTCCATCTTTGATGCTATATTTAACTGATATATTATGGTTATTTTTGTCTTTAATTTGATTTAACTTCTCCATTATTTTCTTCGTTTCATTCCAAGAATCATCTTTCCACAAAAGTGTGCTCTGTTTTACTTGTGAATTTAAAATTAATTGTGAATTTAAAGAATTCTTATTTATATGTTTATCTTTCACATTCTTTTCTGTGACTGTCTCATCGTTGTTAATACTAGAAGTGATTTGTAACTTTACATCTTTTTTGTCCTGTATTGTTACTTTGGGTTCAGGTGATCTAGCTTCTTCAAATTCTGTGAATTGTAGAGAATCAACGATATTTTGTTCAAGAGCATTACAAATTTGTGTGTCGAGATTTAGACTATCGTCAAAAAGACTAGGACTTCTCGAAAGAACTTCTGTTTTTATATCATTCTGAAAACTAGATAAATGCGTAATCGTATTTCTGCAAGCTGATACTTTAGTGCTTGTTTCGTCCGAAATTCTTATCTTCTTGATGGGTATGTCATTCACATTCTGAATGCTTTGGACTTCATTAACAGAGTGTTTAATAGTAACATTTCGGGTACAGTCTTTTTTCCTATCGTTGAAATCGAGCAATGATACGCTATTTCGTCTTGAAGCGGATGTTATTTTAGGGCTACTACTTTCAAAGAAATTATTTGATAGCTCCTCAGCTAGAATATCACAAAATTCAGGAATATCCATTTGTAATAATTGATCAGTAAGTTTTAAGTCATCATGCTTTGTCTCTTGCAATGTATTATTTTCTAAGTTACATTTAGAATCGTTAATATTTTTTGTAACATTTTCATCAATTTCAGATTTTTTATTTTTATCGGATTTGTGATTTAACGAGCTTTCTTTTTCATTAACAAAATTGACATTCATTATTGAACATGAATTCTTTTCATATTTATTTTGAATGACAATTTCGCTTAAATTATCTTTATTTTTAGAATTGCTGTACGTAGTTTCAAGTTTTATTTCTACGTTTGTGCGTTTTGTTGCTTGAAATCTATCTTGCTGTTCATATAAACTTATTTCGCTATTAGATTCGTTTGTAATGACCAACTGTTCATTCTGTTTCCATGACATATCTTGCAATCTCAGTTCATTCTGCAAATGAAGTGCAATATTAAAACCCCTTACCATACCATTTAACTCGGAAGTAACCGGGCCCAATCATTGTGCCCGAATGGTCGAGAAAGAAGCCGAAGCGGCGGGGGCAGAGTGTCGGAGCTTGAAACATTATATCGTGCGACTGAGTGCGAGATAGCAGCGCCCGTGTTTAGAAAAGAGACACCATTCGAGATATTCATACTTGGCCCGAGATTAAGACCACGAGTGAGACTCGTGATATTCAGGTTTGGCTCAAAATTCCCATCACGACTCAGACTCGTCAAAATATGAGGTTAAGGTATAAAATCGTTCAAAAATATCAATCTTTAAAATTATAACTGTTACCTACCTGTACTAATGTTCTCGCCTCGTGAACTAACATCGTCGCAGCTTCATGAGGTGTTAAACCGTCTTTTCCAGTTACAAATACCGTTCTCATTTTATTTCGTTTTACCGCTTCCGACTCGTGTTCACCGTCCTGTTCTTTTTCACTAAAATATAATCTTAATAATAATAGGCTCTTGTTGAATCAATAAAATATTTTACTAATGTACCTTTCAAAAGGAAGCGCCTTGTAAAGCGCACGTTCAACATCAAGTTCATTAGCGGTAGCTAATTCTGCTACAGATGTGATTCCATGCTTGTAAAGACTTCTAGCGCGTAGTCCATTTAACATTGGAAGACGCAATAGATCTAATAACTCTCTACATACACCAAACTGTAACCGTGTCTGAAATTGTGAGACCAGTAATTCTAGACAGCCCCAGCCCAATTGCCTACAGAATTGCGTGATCATCCCTGAAGACCATTTTAAAATATTTATAACATCGTCCAATTTAAATATTTTCTTATAATAGACAAGAAATATTACCAGCAAATGTAGAAGCGGATTGCTGTAAAGTTTGAAGAACTCCACGGCAACAGCCATATTTCGTACAAACTACATTAAGGGGAACTTCACGAACTAAATCATGTAACGCTAATGCAGTATAAAATCTTTTATGTATACTAAGCTGAAAATAGAAGTTTACATTATTTAATGAACGTAATTAATAAATATATTTACTCATTGGTATCAATGGTTAATATATAATGTTCAAATACAAAATAATTCACCAATTTCCCCGGTCGTACGATGCCTTGAACAGCTAATGTTAAAAATCGTTCTTCTACGCCAACAAGTTGCCCAACCCTACGTTCACTTTCTGACAGCATTCTCCATAACTCTAAAAATGTCATCCAATCGATACTTCCAATTTGATTTCCAGAATTTAGTGGTGTCACTAGGTATATCACATGTAATTCTGTATCCAACACAAAGCATCGTCTTGCTTTTTGAAGTTCTTCAAGCAAGAACAAACCGTCTCTAGGTGAAATAGAAGCTGCTAAACATGCTTTACCGAAAGCTGTAGCCACCCACCTATGTCCATCTTCAGTTTTTTGCAGCCTATGTAATATTATGTTACATGGAGTACAAAAATATCATCTAATGTAAGAGAAGCTTGAAAACAATTATTTTTACGATACTTACAATAAAAATTCATTATCTACTAAAAATTTGATCGCGTCGTTCCAAGGACCTTTTGAGTTGTACTCATCACTCAAACTTACTAAGGTACACTTGATGTACAATTCAAGATGCAATGGAGTATGAACGATCTCACTAGCTATAGCTTCTAGAAGAGCTCGAATTAAAGGTGTTGAATCCTCAAGACAGGATTCAATTGGTTCCAAAGAAGCTGATAACAGTATCTCAGCTGCTTTCTGTTCAGTTGGATTACACATAAGTATACTTTCCCCTATGAAGATATAACTGAGTCTATATTCACTTTCATTAACTTATGCGTTGAACTAAATTGATTTACTCCATTATTTTATCCGATCTTATTATCTTTACCTGCTGTATCCTTTCCCATTCTACCTGCTCGTCCTATCATTTGTCGATAGGTAAGGCTATCTAGTAGTTTCCCAGCAAACTTTGGAGATCTAATAATCACCCGTCTAGCAGGTAAATTTACTCCACTACTTAAGGTTGATGTGGCAACAAGAACTCTTAAAGACCCAGATCTGAAATAATTTATTTTCATGTAATTAGTTTTTCTGAATATTCATATAAGATGGAAGATACGTGAATTAAAAACCTGAAAGATCCTTCTATAATATCACGTTCATCCATGGTAAGACCAGCATGATGAAAAGCTGTCCCAAAAGAAACTGTGTTCTTTAATATGTTATCTAAACCTGTAGGGCTACGTTTTAGTTGCTCCAATGTTTCAGAGATTAACGCAGTATCTAGTTGCTGCCTTAAAGTTTTACCCAGTTTCGTATTTTCTCGACCTAAAAAAATTGATTATGAATTATTATTATGAATATTATGAACTGTGCAATGATAAGCCAAAATTCAAAATTAAAAAATTTAATATTATTAAATATACCTAGTTTACAAAATGCAGCAGCAATTTGTTCAGCTAGTTTCTCACACCAATTTTTTGTAGAACAAAAGATTAATACACTATGTCCATCGGATATTGTCTCAATACACAGGTGAAGAATATCATCCGAGTCCATAGTTAATTCTGGCATTGGTGTTAGGTTTCGTATAAGACATAATTTATTATCATATATACTTCTACCTATCTAAAAGTATATAAGGATTTGTATTAAGAATTTCAAATTATAAACATATTACAATTTAGTAATTTGTGAAGTACCTTGCATTGTTCATTTAATGGTATTGGTCTGAATTCTGTTTTATACAATTCTGCATCCAACCATTTAGCTAAAATGGACAAATTTGGAAGCGTAGCAGACATACCAATTAATTGTATATTAACACTTTCATTTCTGAAACAAAATAGAATATTGATTTCTGTACTTGCTTACAATAATAGCTTATATTTTTCTTACGTCTCATAGAAATAAACATATTCCAATTACCTAAAAGTCATATATCTTAATTTAGTTAGAAGTAATTCGAGAAGATATCCGCGATTTGGATCACCAACAAGATGTAATTCATCAATGATTACCGAGCCTAAGTTGATTAATTCATTTTCTTCCATTAGATGATTTACTAATGAATTTGCTTTTTCGATAGTTGCTATTGCAATATGAGTTGCTGCAAACCCTCCAGCGGGCATAACACCACCCATAAAACCTTCTACTCGAACACCACTATCAGATAATAAATCCTAAAAAATTACAGTTTAACATATAAGACATATATAACATTCCTAAATTGTTTACTCATATAATGAAAAAATCTTACTTGAAAATAATACATCTTTTCTCTAACAACAGAAACAAATGGTAGGATAAAAATTACTTTTTTTCTCCTTTCTAATACTGTTTTTATCATAAGAATTTCCGCTACCAGTGTTTTCCCAGCTGATGTTGGAGCAGAGTACACAAGATTACAGTTTTCTTCGATGACCTTATGATTTGATAAGCATTCAATTTGCCAGTCAAACATGGTAATTACTCCTCGCGCTTCATATTTCTATAACATATAAAAATAAACTCTTAGTGCCATAATTGAAATTTAAGAATTTCGGATAAAACGAACTATTTTGAAATTAGCATAGGTTTATTAGAAATACAAATTTACCTGAAGAATGTTTGATGGTAGACCCCAAGAAGCTAATTTATTTCGTTCTTGGGTAGGAATAATAGAGACAGAGGCATTTAATTTGGAAGACTTTTCTTTATTACTTACAAGAATATCACTATCAGATAATTTTACATTGCTTGTATCAATCGTAATAGCATTTGCAACATTACTTTTTTCATTACTACTATCAGCATGCAAGGTTGGCGATTCAGATTTATTATATTGTTTTGGCAATATACTTGTATTTGAAGAAATATTACTTGTATAATTCACATTTACATTAGCATTTTCTTTACTAATTCTATATGAATCACGATTCTCCTTCGCGGAAGTAATATTTTTTGATCTTGATTTACTTACATTAGTCCTGCTAACAAGTTTTGATTTTAAAACATTACCTCTTTTAAGTTCTTTACATTTTAAATTATTTTGACTTAAAGTACGTTTCCTGTTAGTAGAACTATGCGACTTTCCTTTGATTTCAATATCTCTATCGATATTATTTGATATATTTGTTACTTTAGAGAGAAATGTATCATCTTCGAAACATTTATCTGCATCATTACAATTGTTAGTGATATCCATATTTTTAACTTCGGCCTGAATACAGGCAGACAGTGTATCATCCCCGAAGGATGGCATTTTATTCAAGCATTGCATTTTGTAGTTTTGTGTTACTTGAATATTGTATATTAAAAATATATACATTAAAATTAACAAAAGATGGTATAATACATTATTCAATCATTGTGACTAGATACATGAATTCTTTTGAGTAATTTTTGTATAATTTTCATCCATGATTTTCGAATATACGATACATTATTTTGTATCTTCTTGCTTTAATATAATTCAATTAAATAATTTTACCATTCAATATTTACAAATGAAGGAATCATGTACACGATTAAAATTGAATGTTCGATTCATCATTTAATAAATAATTATATGAATACAATTTTTTCATTTATGTACAAAACTATTAATTATTTATAGTACTTGGAGCAAATGTTACAAATGCTCCATTCTTTTATTTAAAATAAATATTCGAAAGTAAATTATATACAATGTACAATTAAAAGCGAGCAAACATTCACATATTCTTTTTCACAGAATTTTTCCTATTTTGTTTGTTATGAAATTTAGTAAAATATCACATCGTTGATAAAATTTAAAATACACACGATTAACGTACAATCGCGCGTGGTGGGATCATGATTATTGCCGCTTTCTATTAAGATTTTTTATTTCGCTATCAATTAATTTCTTGGCATGTAGATCGTATATAAAATAACATATAAACTATGACATAAAATAATATTACGAATTATCCATTTGTAGCATTTATTTCATCTATTTAAATAAATTACTCGAGTCATGAGATATTACCTTAAAATTTCCCTAGAACTTTAAGGTAGGATAAATTATATCATACATTCTCTTATTATTTGAAACTTTAGTAATTTAATTATTTGTTAATAATTAATATGCATAATCGCTATACGTAGATGCGCTGTAACAACAATTAAAATAAATATATTTGTAAGAAAACAATTTTAGTATCACGCGTAAAGATAGATTTAGGGGCTATAGAATATTTATAAATCCAATCATTTTACATTTTGTAATTGTCTCGGGAATTAAACTATAATATATGAATAAATATATTTGAAAAAATTAATTATAATTTAATATTACAAATAAGCGTTAGGAAATTGTCGCAGTTGATGTATTATGCCCTCTATCGTGAAATTTCTAAACGAATCTGTTGAAATGCAATGGATAATGAAAGTGTCTGAAAATAAACACAATATGTACACGTGATGCGTAATTATTTTACTGTCTGTTAAGTTTACATTTAGATATTAAAATAGGAAGAAGAAATTCTATATTCAATTATGATTTAAAAACTCTGCTAATGAAATCGTTATCCGAAAACTATAGTTGAAATTTGCCACGACTATAATATCGTTTAAAACTTAATTCAAATAAATTTTAGTATTATTATTATTTAAATAATAATTACTAATAAATAGAAGTTACGATTGCAAGAATAATGTTTTAATGATGTTCTTAAAAAATATACGCACGAGAACAGAACAGTTGAAATACGTTAAAGACATTTCTATAGTTGATATAAAAATACGTGAAATAAGATAAACGTCCATTTCCTTGATTGATCTGTCAATTTGAATTTTACAATTTTGCAATGAATATAAAACATACGTTGACCCTTCAAGTTAGACATATGTATTTTCGTTTGTAGGAAATACCAAACATTTAATTGGTATTCGTAATATATCATAATGCATCATTATAATCGGCATAATCGTTAAACTTAAATCTGTCAAACGATTTTTCAAATTCATTTACGCAACGCATCTGCCAAATAACGATAGACAGATAATAAGAAAATAGGCATTTGATTAACCGACGGTCGTTTATATTTAATAAGCGGAAAGTTGTAACGTCGAAAGATTATAGCCTCACTGGATGTAATATTTAGAAATAAACTTCCGCTATGATCGTACTTCAGTTTCTGTATTTTTCCTGTTTAATTCCTTGAATAATTAATTGACAAATAAGAACAAGGAGTTCAGATATGAGTTCCAAGTAATATCCGAATGATACGATCACATGATCTGACGATAGTATTAATAAATGAATATTTTATCGTCCCGATGAAGGCACGTCGCAAAAGTGGTACTTTCATTATTTTATGTAAGCAAAAATCTAATAAGATTAGTACGTAAATTGAAATAGGAATTGATGTTATGGGCGTAATTGCCAGTAAAATTGAATACGTCCTTAATATAGCGAACGATATTAGGCTTAGAAAGATGGTATTTAGAGCAGTATAATATCAAGTAGCATAGAACATGTGTAACAGCGTATATAAGATATTATTTGCGATGTCAGTAACATTTTATGATTTAGTATTAAATTTGTCATCTTTTTAGGAGATTAATTAATTAAATATATTATATATATATATATATGATTAATTAATTAAAAATAACAAACTAATTAATCATTCGTTTAATTAGTTTGAGCATGATAGTAGCGATAAAATTTAGGATGACGCGAGAAACGTGGTTTACGTAAAATAACCGAAATTTTGAAATAAAAAGCATTTATTTTGGGCATACAAATCTTATGGAAATAATTATATACACTCGTGATAAAAGTAACAGAGTACAGCTGTGGAAGAAGAGATTAAGATTTTCGAAAATTTCGGAAAATTTTATTCCTCGAATAAGAGAAATGGTACAAATGCGTGAAATCAAATTACAAAATCTTGTTCAATTACTAATACGAACAGAGAAGAATGTTCAATTACAGTTTCATCATAACGCAATCATTTTTAGGTACGTGTTGCTGTTTCTCTATAACTCTACTAGCGTTTGTACAAAAGTCTAAGCAAATTGACGTTTTAACGTGCCGTTTAACAGACGAAGTTCCAATTATAAAAATCTTCCGATAGACCATTTTGATGTTCAACGACGCACATATACGTAGGTACACGCATCACAGGTTACATCACGAAACTAGTTTATCGTTCAAAAGAACCGTTGAGCTATAGGTGTTTAATATTGCGTCAGATGTTGAAGAGATCGTAAACGTGTGAACAGAGCTTAAACGATCGAGATAATGCTGAATAAGATGTCGATGTTCTTTAAAAATCTTTACGCTGCCGAACAAATTTTGACGAATATATTTTAAAGCTTTGCAATTACCATTCCGATTTATTCTAGTTTATTAAAAATTTATAAGGCTACGAGATAAGGTTGAGAAATAATATATCTGGCTGTAGGTCAAACGGAGTCCCAATTTCGAAGAATATTCCGTGAGTGCGCGCGGATTTATCGCGAGACGCGCGAGTGCTGGCCTACACTGCGCTACTAATTCGATGTTCAAACGCATCATTCAAAAAACGCATTCGGTAGCGCATAAGATAGTGCGGGGAGTGTGAACGGGGCCTAAACGATGGAGCAAACGCGTCGCGTCGGGCGGGCGGACAGGCGGGCAGACAGGCAGACAGACAGAAGCTGGAGCACCTGTCTGTCCCTCCACTCTTCGGTACGGTAAAGAGGGGCCCGGCACTGGATACACACCTCGTGCCGTGGTTCAGTACTCAGTACCTCGTGCACGCTCACGCTGATAAGACCTTATTCTAATCACACGTCACCTGGCATCGATATAGTCGTGCGCGGACTTTTTACGCGATTTCTCACGCTCCATCTGACGCAATTCCTTCGGTCCTTCGGTCCTCCGGTCCTTCGGTCCTTCGGTCCCTCGGTCCTTCGGTCCTTCGATCAACGACGTATTCGCACGCATTTTGTCCTCACTGGTCTCGTCTCTCTTTCGCTCTCTGTCCCTCTTTCTTCCTTCCTCTTTGCCTCGACCGTTTCGCGTGCATAAAACTGACGCAGCTGGTGGCACCTTGATGCAGCGGATCGCGCGACCCGATCCAGGAATTTTCCCGGATCTGTGGATCGGTCGATCGAACACGTCAGCTCGCCCCTAGCTCTCTCTTTGCTGCATCGAACGCATACGTAATTACCTTCGCTCGCGCGATTATATCCGCGCGATCCCTCGATAGTCACGTACGATTTGTTCGTATCACGCTGGATACGTGCTCATTGCTCAGCCACGGGATGCACCGGAGTAACTTAGCCGCATCCCGTGCTCCGATATACGATTCGATGCCGGCAAAGATACCGCAAAGGAATCGTGATTCGTCGATTTCCGTACCGATTTGCTTCTCGTGTTGGCAGCTTGGAACCGCGGCAACTGGCTTCCGCGGCGATGGATCGGCAATCGATTCCGTTCCTTGTATCGTTTAGTCCGCTTCCGACGTTCGGCTACTAACGTTGCTGGCGCTCGGTCGCGCGCGTATGCTACCAATCGGCCACGTGTTTTCTCTTACTCGTGCCACGAACAACGTTCGATCGTCGATAAAACGTAGAGTGTGTTTCTAACGATCCGTTTCTTGCTATTGCGTGTAAATGTGACACTGTTAGACGTCACTGAGGAAGGCTGTTCCACTGGATCTGCCGAAGGTCGAATATCGACACCGGACGCGGACAGGAGAAATTAGGTGAACCGCTCGGGACAGACTTTTCGTTTTTCTCGCCGTGCTCGCGTACAGATCGTGTAAGTTCACGTGTACAGAGAAAAAGAACTTGGTCCGAGGTCTACAACAAGAATTCCGATGTTACGTAACGGAGAAATAGAATGAACGAACGTTCAACGGGTGACGCTCTTTTTGTGAACTCGATAAACACCACGTGTCGGATCGTTGACATTGAGGAATAGATTTTGTGCGAAGTTTATGATTAAGTTCGAGCAGAGAGTACGAGTTCCTCGAATAGGAAAGGCCGGAGAATCGTTTAGTGAAAGCGAGAGCGGCGCTAAGTGTTTGTGAAATCGTGAAACTGCGACACCACGTGTGTGACATCTATTACTTGACTTATGATAGGTGGATCGTAAAATTTACCGTTTCCTTTCTGCCATGACCGACAGAACGACAAGATTTCTCGACACGCTAGTGCGGTTTTCATAGAAAATCTTGTGATATTGGCCGATATAGGGAGGGCATTACGTTTCCTCTTCGATGCAATTTGTTGGATTAATGGCAAGTTGTACGCTCTATATGAAATTGGTAAGCAACGAAACTATTGCTGTTTGTATAACCTATCGTTTCTTCTAATCTCTCTCGTAGATATTAATACTTTTATATCTCTCTTCTCTATCGCGATAGGACTAGAAAATAAATGAGATCGATCGAACGTTCTCAAAAATACGTATTTTCAAACTTTTATGATCCAGTAAATACTCGTCTATTTACAAAAATATGAAATTTTAACCGTGAAATAAAAGCGAACTTTCTAGAATATTTGTTATCGTGCTCGTATCTAAATACATAGTTTGCTTTGTAGTAGATAAATTTTACCTCTATTACGATATACGACAATTTATAATTACAAGAATATCGATACTCGGTATATTATAGTTGTTTATTTATTTCGCCTTGGCATACTTTTTAGCGTTTCGTTCAATACAGCAAAGCAACAAAAAAAGTAACGCGATTGCAAGACGAATATACATATACAAAGTCTACTACGCAACATGGCGCTTTATGAAATAAGTACTTTACGCCGCTACATTTCTATGCTCCGTGTGATCTATCTCGACCGTTACGTTCCATTGGAATTGATTTAAATATCTACACACATCGAGTAGATCGCGACAATCATAGAAAAATCTGTCGAAATTGCGCGATAAATATTTAAGATGTAAACAAAAAAGGAAAAATAAAAGAAAAGAAGAAAAATATTATCGTAAAAAATGTTTGCGCTGCGTTAATAGACGTTTACAGGTGAATATTTAAAAGTAGAAAATTACTAGCCAGAATTTGAAAATAATTACAAAAATTAACTATAACGAACGTATGTTATAAAACGTTGAACGGTGTAAATCCTATGAATAGTACAATATTAGTTATATCTCGCACGTAGCCTTTTTAAATACACGAAAATATTCACAATTCAGGGACAGAGCATACGATGCGGCAAACGTAAAATCAAATGAAAATATTACAGCTGATACAATTAAATATACATGTTACAAGTATCGTGAAACTCTTTCGTTATTTTAGAATCGTCATCGTTATAATATGCCAAGTTATATAATAAACAAGTTGTATATTATACAAGCTGTGTGTTTCATCTAGATACCACTAAAAATATCTCTGTTTTAATTAACATATTATTTCATAAAAATACTTCCTACAGAATTTACATATTTTTGCATAGTTTAGCATACGGGAATAATACTATTGTTCTGCTGGAAACAGTTAATTATACAAATCGATCGAAACTTTGTCTTTTTCAATGAAATAATATATATAGTATTTATATATATAGTATATATATATATATATATATATATATATATATATACAGTATAATATATATAGTATACAGACGCAATACATAGGTATACGTAAATATATCCTTTAAGATCGGCGAAGGTAAAATTACTTTCGTAATATTTGATGTTGCTACAAAGTGATATTCCAATCTTTTGTTCAATCTTTTTAAATATAAAAATGCAATATATAGAAACTCGAAAAATCGGTCTTAATAAGTTAAAGCCTTAACGATAGATATCGAATATAAAATATTCGGAACGAGATAGTATCGCATAGAGCGACATTGTAAACTGTGATATGTATGTAGAAGCGGATAACGAAAGACCAACGCAACGGTTGGAAAACAATTTA
Organism: Bombus haemorrhoidalis; assembly: GCA_014825975.1. Classification (NCBI taxonomy): domain Eukaryota; kingdom Metazoa; phylum Arthropoda; class Insecta; order Hymenoptera; family Apidae; genus Bombus; species Bombus haemorrhoidalis. The sequence continues at coordinate 11,726,264 of CM026172.1, read as the reverse complement.
AACAATGTCTAGAGAGTGGAGAGCGAGCTAACTGTTTCCCCCTTTTTTAAATGGCGCGGCGGCAGCGCTGCGTCCTTAAGACTTTAAAACTTAACGAAAAAGAATGCATGAAAGTGTATCATGGCAGCTCTGCTGCTGGCACAAGACGCATTTATTAATGTTAATGACCGTGCAGCTAAACTCGTACAATGCATAATAATCATACGATTCCCACCTCAATTTGCTTCTAAACAAAACACTCCACGGCGAGGTTCACTTACACATAGCCGATTTAAGATTTAATGACCATGATCATCTCTCAGGAATCTTTGATCGCAATCGCCGTGGGAAGGGGCCATTATTCCTTGGCGCGGTCGCTATTAATTAGTAACTAATTACCCCGCGTAAGAATACACGCGTTAACCGCACAAATGGACTGCCAATTTTTTTCTTTTTTCTTTTTCTTTTTCAAGCTACGGATCAACCCCTAGATCGAAAGGTATAATGAACTTGCAAGCACGTTTTCGTAGAACCACGGTCGCTTCCTTGTGAAAGTCAATTGTTTCGGTGTAAAGTTCGCAATGAGTAATGACTTCATTGTTTTACGTTGCATACCGTGCGCAACGAGCAGCAGGTCGACTAACTTGCATACTTTTTTTTTTACCTGATATACCGTAGATATAATTGGAAGTCGCTGCGTTGAAATTGTGTAATTTCCAGAACTGTACATATACATATGTTACATATGGAGTATCATTGACTGATAAGAATTGGAATTTTAAGTAATGTAAGCGTAAAGATAATGTTTAAGCTTTAGTCGTGATACATATGTTATTGGATATTAAAAATGCGATAACGGCACAATTATTATAATATATTTGCTTAACAGATCCATTTAGTATAGATCCATTAGTGGTAAATACTATATTAGGTTTTGGCCGTTATTGGATTTTATCAGTTAAAAGCATATCATTATCTCTGAAATATTTGCCCCCTAAATCACACAAGTATAAAATTCTTTGCATGAAAGGTCTGTTTCACAGTTATGCACAAATTGTCTCGTGTCTACAGTGCCTTCGTTAATCGCTTTTTAACAACATAATTTACAACAGTATTACTGTCTAACATTAAACTAGAACGCAAACAGCTTTATATATTTGCTACATCGTTAAGTGTCATCAGTACAATTACTTTTACGTTACGATTAATGATTTTATTGCTTATAACGTAGCATAAACTCGTGAAAATAACGACGGCGATGTTGTTTTGGTAAACTACTACATTTTTCAAAGTACTTATTTTAAAAGCGAAAGTTATTTTAAGGGGATAATAAAGTAGAAAATTACCTTTTGAATGATGAAACTCGCACTCTATACGAGAAGTAATATTCTACGTTTCAAAATGTTGCTACCCACTCATTTATCATTTGTAGTTACTCTTTCGATGTATTGTACTTTACTACACAAACACAGACGAGACAGTTCAAATAAAGCATTTACGCTGCTTTAGTAGAACGTAAGTAGATGTAGATAAGTATGAAGGGGCCATGACGAACAAATTTTTTCTAATTACTTTGACTAATGAAATTACGCTAATTTTCAATTATTGTCGCAATTGTGACAATTAAACAAAATAGCCACCAGTTACAGAAATTTATTTACTTTTGGTTTTCGCTCTAGCAAACAGCTGGAAGACAATGATATGTGAACTGTTTGTAGAAATTTTATTCCAAATTATGTATATATACGTAGAAATTCCGAATAAAAAATAGCAGAAAGATTATTTTACGATACATACTTTCAATAGACACGTTATTCGCTGGAATCGAATTAATTTTGTCTGCGCGCGTTTGATAATTTCTTAATCAAACGAATGTTAGAAGCATCGTACGAATGGCATATTCTAACTACAAGATCGAAGTGGCAGATTCGTGTTCAGTCTGCTATGTGCTTCGAAGCTCGCTTATTAGTAGACGCGTGCTAACGTATTGTAAATGTAAAAGTAAGGAATTACTATTGGCTGCGAGTTTGCGAGCTGTGTCGAGTTAGGCAAGCAAGTGTACCATGTAATTTTTTGTTGTCGGGAATCGCTCGGATGCAATTCATTCATCGTCGTTCCTGAAGACAATGCACAAGCGGACAAGCGAAGGAAACCTAGCGAGAAAAAGGAAGGAGCACGTTTCATTTGAATTGAACGCCTCTTTGTTCATGGCGGGAAAATAACGTCGAAAGCTCGATACATCGGTAGTGGTAGTAATCGATCGTTGTATTCGCTCCGTTATCTTATTTCGTGCATTTTGTTGTCTCAATGATAATAAAGAACTTGCACGAACGATGCTTCTTCGTTTATCGTTCTTATTAACACGTATCTGACGTACCGTCCGACACAGTTTCTCTAAACTTTATCGAGATATTGAACTTTCTACCTGATTAAACTGGCAATTTGTCTTTGACGACAAACCTTTAAGCACAGATTAAATAGTCTTGATACATTGGAATTTGATTAGAGCGTCTATAGCTTTAAAACTGATTGTTCCATTTGTAAATTGGAACTTGTGATTAGTTCTTGGTTACGTGTGAGCGTAAAGTTTCTAACAGAATCGTCGTACTTTCAATTTGTCTTTATAACCATTGGAAAGTACATTTTATTTGTTTCGTTGTCGTCATTCTTTTCAGTGAAAAATTCTAATTAAATTACACAACAGTATAAGCTATAGACGATAGACGATAGACGATGATACTTACATATCTATTTCAACATATTATTTCCTTATTTCCTTATACGGTTTCTGCAATACAATTCTTTTAACGTTTTTCCCATACTCGAAAAATTATTGAAACTAAAAATAAAAAGATGAAAGTGTAAAATTGAAAATAGATTATGCTTTATATATATATATATATATACACACACACACGAGTGCTTCGTCATTTCTATTTGACTAGTTCTTATTTTTTGTACGAATATATATAATCTGAAAGGATTTAATGCGATTACCATAATCTTTATAATGTATTGACTTCCTCGACCTTTCCTTTTTATAGTTACGACAAATATGTTCAATGAGACGGGATCGTCAATTTATTCTAATTGTACTAGACGAATGTTCTATCCCATTTTAATTAATTAAACAAATTGCAGTTAATTAAATCACTTATGTAACCGAATTGAGTAACTATCGATACAAAAATGGATGAAATGTTTCGTATGCTGCATATAAATGCGATCGATAATTGCAATGTGAGAATTAATTAGTTACTATCTTGCGATCTGCAATACTATGTGCTCTATTAAATCAGTTCGAAGAAAGAATAATCACTCGCTTTTCCTCTCTTTTGTAACGTATTTTCAACGCTACATAAATTAACTTCAATTAGAATGGTCGAATAGAAATTTAATTGTTTTCGAGATAAATTAAGAAGAAAAGATACTTCTCCTAACATTAAAATATCGATATACCGCCGAAAGTATGAATTATCTCTAGAGAGAATAGTACGATATATCTCCAAATAGAATAATATTTCTATTTTCTCTAATTTGTGAAGTTTTCCTTCTAGATGTTTCTAAAAGAAGAATATCAAGTTTTTTTAAAATAAACTTAGAATAAAAATGATCGATGAGAATAAAATTGTTTCTTGTTTATCGCTATACGTATATTATTATGGATATTTACATGGTAAATATTTATATAATAGTTTGAAGTATACATATAATTGTTATCATTACAATTTTAATACAAATATATTAAAACCTTTTACCAGAGGTATTTCAGGTATCTAAAGCTGATACCAGACGAACATTCATTAACCACCGGCCTGTAATTCGTACCTATGATATTCAATCAGAGATTCCATTTGAACCGGTTGATTTATTGTTCGCTATGAATAGTATTACATATTCACTGAATACATTGTATAACTGTAAACAACGGATATAAAATGATGCCTGAAGCTAAAGGCAGAACACAGCATCTTATCATAACAAATGTTCGTGCTTCGGAGTCATTTTGAGCTCAGCCTCACACCCGTTACACAACTCGATCAATTATATTTGTCCTACAAAACCGGGTTGGAAGTGAGAGTTCTTCTAACGTCGCGTCGTTTCCAGGTACCATAATGGCGTGTCTGAAACACGCGTATTTTTATTTGACCATTACTAGGCGCGAAGGAATGCGCACCTCTGTCGCACAAAACGCGAAAACTTTACGACCAATGGTGGACCTATATGAATGTCACTGACCCCTTTATTATGTATTATGTTCGTACATTTGTCAAGTTGCCAAGCGTGCATGCTAAAACTGGGCAGAGTGATCATAATTGCGTGGAAGAAAGGTGGTTCTAATATTGTCTGTCCACGCATAGGATACCTTGTTACATCTATACATTTACATTTACTGCATATTTGTTTCTTTTCGAAGAAAGGGAAGGAATAGAGCAAAACGAAGAAGGCACGTAGGCAATTATAAGCACGAGTATGAACGTTCGTATCTTATGCTCTTAGTAACCTAATGTCTCATACATTATCGAATAATATATTCTTTACATGTACGAAGTGATTCGATACGCGTCGAAATTGAAATGCAGTGAAAGCTTTGAAAAATTATTTTTAAAAGTTTTATTTTCAGTAAAACGATGTTCCCGGTTATCTACTAGTTGTAGCTTGTTGATATGACTATCGATTAAAATTAACCATTCTAAAACGGTGATTTCGTTATGTATTTTGTCAAATATTCTTTACCTTAATATCATATACCTACATAATATATTGCAAAGGTTTGCATTAGGCTAGTGTATGTGAAATATTAGAAATTTGAATTTGATGGTTCAATATGATTCGTCAAATCAAGCCGTATTGTTAATTATCAATCTCATTAAAAAATAAATTTTCTATAAATTACACGTTGAATATTAAAGGGAGATTTAATAAAAGCGTTAAAACCTCGTTATTAACTATCATAAATAATCAGAATGTTCGCAAGATTGTCTTATAGAAATTTAAATTTCAAAAACACGATATGAAAGTTGCTGAAGACATATCTAAATTTATCATTGCTACAAGTGGAAAGATGGCCTCTATTCCAACGTATACCTAACATTGTAGCGGACATACATTATTTAAGAAGTGGTAGTAAAGTGTTTGAGTAAATCAAAATGTCAAAAACTTAGTTTGAAAAAATACGCGATGTGATAATATCATCGTCAAATTATCATTTTACAATTGTGAATTATTTGTCAGATAAAAAAAAAAAAAAAAAAGAAAAAAACAGAGAGATTCAGATATGTACCTACATACACATGGTATCCTTTATGATAATGATAATGATAATAGTATTGGGTTCTTTTTTAAATATTTAATAGTATTGCATTTTTTCAAATAAGACAGTTCCATCTTAACGTAAATGACTATAGAGCAAAAGACAAGAGCGCAAGATCAAAGTTTCTCACAGAATTGCTTTAATCAAGCAGTTTGATCATGGAAATTAAACGAAAACGACGTAACGTATGTAAAATTCATATCTTTCGAAGTACGGTACTGTACGTAAAACTGAAGGAATCGTTATCGTTTTACAGATGAAGGAATACGCTTTCTAATCGTTTCTGATCGTACCTGTGGTCCTTTATTAACAAGCTGCTGCAACATGGCTGGCTAACGTTCCAATTTTTCGAACGTTCGAAATGCGAGGACAGTTACTAACGGTAGACTAACTTGGACTTTCATTCATAAAACGGCACTCGCGGACGCAACATTACTCTCGATCAGATTGGAAACCAGTTCTAGGCACGCCCGTTTCAAAGTAATTCTTCATTACTTTTACCGCGCTTAATGTACAACTTCCTTGCGCTGGAATATCTATTACGTCAAACTATATTTCAAGGTTCATTTCCTTGCATTCAACCCTCGTTCAACGTCCACGCCCTAAGGTGAATCAGGAATCAGGGTTGCTGCGTAGTCAGGTTATTCAAATAATTTCACGCTGACGACGATTCGATGCGTTCCATTGGTCCTGATGATAAATGTCTCGACGTTATAAATCGTTCGAGATGCCAAATTAATTTCACCCTCGTCGCTGATGAGATATAAGTCGTCGGAAGCTTGGAAGTGTACAATTGTCGGACGGTCGTAGGAACAGTTGTAAACATCGAAACTACGTATTTGAATTTTTCCATATATTTGTAACTTTTGATAAATGAAATATACGTACACATACGTATATTACGTCGAATTGTTTCAAACAATACGATATCCATAACAAGTAGAAGAAAGTTTCTGGATGAAATACGTATTATTAATAGGATTAAAAAATGATTCGACAGTACGTGTAGTACAGTACGATAGACTATCGTATAAGGAAGTACATATATTCACTAGCGAACATACAGTCGGTATAGTAAGTATTTGTACACCGTTTAAAACGAGATAACTTCTTTTTAATTTTTTTCCAATTTAAAAGGGACTCAAATTTCTCTCATTCGCATCCGTGTTCAATACCTTTTAGCGATTGATCCGGCTACGAAGATTTATTTGATTTATTCATATAGCAGCAGGGTAGTTTTATATAAAAACTATTGATAAGAAACGCGGTAATTGTCGCGTTAAAGCACAAAGTTACGTTTTAAAGAGCATGGATAAAAATATAAAGAGAGAGATGTATACTCGTACTATCGTAATGTGAACAACTTTGAAGAATTCTTTTCTTCAGACAAATCAATTTATATTCAGCACCCTTTACACGATGCGTCTCCTTGAGCACGCGGCAATCTTGTGGGAGGTATACATCGATTATCTCGATTGCACCCTTAGCGAATTGACTAAAGCGAGGACTCGGATCTCGAAAAATACAATAATCCGGAAAACGAACAAAGGCGTTTTGATATTGAAACGACGTATAATAATATACTGTGTAATTCATTTAATCGTAAATAATTATAGAAGCAACGGGGAATAAATTCGATCCTTGAAGCTAAGCTGTATCGTCAGCTAAGGTGTTGAGCAGTCCACGAACCGTATACTTAAACTTTATTGTCTGTATAATTTAACGTTCGAGCACGGTCATCGTGTGCCATTATATCTATACATTGGAACTATTTTAGTGGTATTGCGAAGGAGTATCGGAATTTCGACCGATCTATTCCTTTTACAATCGATTTTATTTACATACTTATGATTTCTTCTCGATACAAACTGATCGTCGCGTCGCGTCGAACCTTATACTTCCAAGTGACCGGTTCTCGCTTTCGAAATCCACGATTGAGATTTCGAAAAGTTTCAGGATCTTTAAGCGTATCGCTCGTGTATAATACATGTCGTCCAGGAAATAAAGATATTCCTGTAATTGGAATTTTACTCATACAGGGTCGGTCGTTTATTTCTTATTATTAGGTTAAATCTTCGTTGTGCGAACAGCTTAACAGCTTATTTGCCACAAGAAGACTATATCCTATATTTCGTATTACGCGACTTGTGATTCAAATAGGAAATAGAGAGGAAAAAAAAATTATCCTATTACAATTGTATTCGAATACAAGGAATTTCGAAATCAAGAGACTCGACCAACGAGAACGGACTTAGAAACGTGAAAGAATATTTTGAGTCGTCGGTATTTTGAGTCACGGCAGATTTATCCTGGTAAAGTAGTTTTAGATCGCGCGAATTCAGATAGGTGAATCTGAACAAGGCTTATGGGAATTTTGATCGTGCCAACTTCCCTAACAAACCTGTCGATCGAAGAGAATAAAAAGTAGCTAAAAGTAGCTGCGTTACATGTCTTATTCGTTAGAGCGTGACTCTTTAAGAAAAATTTCGATTCGTTATCTCGCGGTTTTCCGCGTACCTTCGTTAAAGTGTCGTTAATACACAGGTCCCGTAGGCGTGTAAACACGCGGCACGGTATAAAAGCGCATGTAAATGATTTATCTTGATCCTCGCCCACGCTTTTAACTCCGACCTCCAGAATTATCCCGCGGTACGTTTCATTCGTTCCTCTTATCCTTTTTATTTTAACCGCTTCTCGTTCTTCTATTTTCCCTTTTATCTTCATTCGTGCGCATTATTCTTCGGTCACAGCGACGATGCATTGTACGAAATGAGAGAGGTATTTTTGTCCTTGGTCGTGGAGCAACCGAGAGATATTAGATAAGCAAATTCTTTCCGCGTGCAACAACACACAAAGTTAAACCATGAATTGTTGTTACCGCACGGGGAATCCCTTTCAGTTTGCTCGTTTGCTCTTCTTAAATCACGCTGCGTCGTAAATAGCTTTCAATTGTCTCTGTAATAAAGTTCTTCTTCGTGCTTGTGTGCGAAACCGGCCGCAATTATTTCACCGCGTGTGAATTCCAGGGGTATTTAGGTTATCCGGTTATCCTTACTTTGGCAAGTTACGAAAATATTTGAATGTTCCTAGAATCGTCTTACGAACATGTTACTATACGCGTTGCTATACAAAGCGTGATAGAAACTTGTTCGATAAAAAATTCTCTAGGATTTCGAGATAGTAGATTTTAATTAAAGAGGGTGGAATACTTGACAGCCGAGTCTTCTATTTACCTATTATATCACACCGTATAGAAATAGGGACCAACAAAGATGAAAAGTAACCAACGATGGCCCATTTTTGTGCGAATCTCTGCAATTTTGCCATACGTATGTACGATATATACGTACGCTTTACCTGTATCTTGGTGAGATTCAGTAGCCAAGGCTGACAGCATGTACCGGCAGACTCTTCTCGCTGTCTTTGACCTTAATTCAATACCAAGAGGTGGCGAGGCCAAAGACCTTGCCATTGAATTTGGCTGTAATCGAAGTTGACGTCACCGAGTACCCGACTCGGTAAGGAGCAACGATGTAAATGACTTTCACGAATATTGCCTGCGACATTTTGCTACGGCGAGCGCCTTACGCGCGGCCAAGTCGACCGGTGACTGAACATTTCGCGGTCCCGGCCTCTTCCCCTCGTGCGCTTCGTGTCCTGCCGGCGAATAAACGCGATTACGTTTGTGTCCCTCCCGTGGAGAAGATATCGGCTTCGGCGGACCATGAACGAACTCGTCCGGGTCCGCCTCGATGGAAACCACCAACCAAAGGCATCATTCCCGTGAGAGGATCATCGTTGACTCGTCCCGATTAACGATCTCTTTGCGCCTGGTTAGAATAATTTGAAAAGTTACGCTGTCGATGGTGGGCCGATACGAACCGATCGGACGAGAAAAATGGAGAAAGTGTCGTCGAATCTTGGTCCCGAGCGAGTACGTGCTTCGAAAGCGAAGATTTGTTACGTTTCGATGCTGAACGGGAGCACCGTCCTTTTCTCTCTCGAGATACGTCTATTTGCTGAAACGATCGGTGGATCTTGTTTTTCATACATCGTTTCAAGACTTGATTTTCTATCTTAATTTCAAGTAAAATTTTCTCAAGTCTGGATTGTAAATATTCATCGAGGATAGCGTAGAATAATTAGACACTGATCCATTGTGCGATCTACGTATCTATGATATTTCTCTAGATAACTTTCCCTCGCTTATTACGCGTGTAATACAATTAACGATTTAAATTTATTACGATTGCGCAATCGAAAATAACGAAAAACAGTCAAAATTCCATACGCGATGTAATTTTACATTTTAATAGCTGTCACGAAAATTTCTTGTTTCTTATTCTCACGTTTATTAATTAAATATTTTTAAATCATCCGATATCTATTGATATATTTAGTGCTGGGTACTCTTGAATAATTTATTACCGTCTGTTGTACAAACACGAATTATCGTATTTTACAGACGTTAAAGACAAAGAGACAGTTTAGTTGGTGCAGTTAGATAGGTGTTTTCTTTACGAGTTACCTGGACGTCTCTACGATGAACTATATCTTATTGCCCAGCGCCAACGCGATTTACAGCGAGCTATTTTCATTGTAATAGTGATAGAGCAAACAGTGCGATGATATAATGCGCAATACAAGACTGCTAGGTGGCATAAGTCACGGAACAATAGACTTTGTATTTATCCTCCTCAAGTATACCGTGGAATAGCGTGTAATAAGTATAGCGTAGAATTTATGTTTTGCATCGCGATGTCAACGCAATCAACGAATTTCACGCTTATTACCTACGACAGTTTACGTACTGTACGATACAATAAAAATTTATGACACTTGATTGGAAGATGAGTTCACATTCGTTAGCACAGTGGGACCTTTCTAATGGGACACAACGTATTGAACGTTTTTCAAGACGATTTTTGGTACATTTATAAATTAGATAAATGTTTTTTTCTTTCTTTTTTAACGATCTAAAAGCGATTTATCGTATGGCGAGAGTTTGTGACCTGAATTCTGTAATCTTCAACTTCCTTCTACATACGAATTTATTACATACCAGGGTTAAAGTTTCTGATTTAACTAAGAGTTGCGAGATCAATCGAGTCTGGTAGATTTCCCGATTTTGGAGAATTTTCTAGATCAGAGGTTTTTCGAAATATAGAATAGAAAATTGATAATTTTTATATGCTTTTTACGAATGGCATGAAAAACCTGGACAGCTTTAAGAGTTTTAAGAAAAAATAGAAATTTTGTTAGAATACAATTCCGTAATTATATCGCAATTTTCTTTTAAAAATATAGTCAAATATCGGGACACCCAGTACGTTAAAGCATCTTTTATTTTTTATTCCGATGTTCCTTTCACGCAGTGTCTTATAACGGTTCTTGAATATTTGGGTACGTCCTTTCAGGAGGTAATATTCATTTTATCATTAACACAATAGCGATTAAAGAATATCGTAATTGTTTCTTGTAACTATATATATACTTATGTGTATATATATATATATACTTATACCTATGTTGTGTAAAACATATTAAAATACATTTTTACGAGCGAAGCACGATGTTCAGACACGATAGTCGTTGAAAGTTTTACTCGTCTGCCTACTTATATTTAATCGATTTATTAATTAAGAACGATTTCATCATTTTCATCGCTTGCTTGTACTTGGCTATTACGTACATGAACATTGCTATTATGGGCACGCAAATTTAACTATGACAAATATTTAAGATATCGCGAGACATAACGCATGCCTTTCAATTAAGTTTTATTAGGAACAGGAGGCAAAGCTCTATTCTGTTACTTATATTTCGAGATTTGGGTGTGGTCAATCTCATATAATCGCGTTGTTTTTGTAAAGGCTGCCGTTGATCGGTAACCTATTCCTCGTAGTGCTATTGTGTCGAGTTTTCGACTGCGCCCTGGTCAAAGTAGTCATGTACGCTGATTGTAATCTTCTTACATCGTGATTTAAGTGCTATGAGAAGCAGATGAACGAGCAGGCGACGCGACGTCGTTAGTTTATTCTCTTCCAGTTTCGTCGCCTTTGTCGTCGGCCAAAGTCGGGTTTAGGTCGACTAAGAGAAAGCTCTTCGCGTCGTGTCGCCGATCTTTCGATGCTCAGCTTTATGATAATACGTGCATTTACTACGTGTCGGTGCACTCAATTTCAATATCGGATTTTCTGAATGACAACGATTTAATATTTCAAGATCGAGTTAATTCCGAATTGTCGTGCGCTGCATATGTGTATACATCGTACATATGTAACTGATCCGAGAGGCGAGGAAAAAGAAACAACGAAATTTCTGAAACAGCTTTGTACTCGTTGCGGGTATGTACGGGCTACACAGCAGATAGAAATATTCTGTGATTGGTCGCGTACGGCGCGCTACATTAATGCAAGGGATTAGCATGACAACGATGGTGATATTTCTACGTACATCGAGTGCATCGATGTTAAAGGACCAACGGAAAATTTATATCAGTGGCAAACTGCCCGTAGGTTAATTTTAGTCGCTGCATGCGTTTCTTCCGCGTATTAAAAGCGAACGTCTATTTATTCGGCCAATTTACGGGGTTACGATAATTAAAGAACGATGTGGCCTCTGTTCGAGATGGCAATTTAGAGACGTAGAGACGCTTTAAATGGAATCTTCGAGATATTTAAAAAAAAAAAAAAAAAAAAAGAGAGAGAGAGAAAATCGAGAAGTTTTTATGAAACGATAGGAATTTTTAGCGTAGTTCGGCTAGATTTACTAAAGTACGATAAACTAGAGGAAGTTGTTGGAAAAAGTTGATAGATGCTAGACCATCGATTTCGTTATTAAATGTTATGCAACCTTTGCTACTGTCTACTAGAGTCTAGACAGTAGCCGAGACGACAATTGAAGTGTTTAAAATAGCTGAGTGCTTATTTATCTATGCTTGTCTATACAACCATAACTGTACACTACCATTCGTATTTACCAGATGAGGTTATTAAACTTATACAGAGTTGTAGGAACTGACATGAATCGATTATTCCGCTGTAGGTACCATTTAGTAGTCGCTGGCTATGAATAACAGCTCGATCTTTGAATACTTTTCATCGAATCATTTATCATTCTCCTAGATATTAAAGTTTAATCATTTGTAGTTTAAATGCCAAAAACCTGCAAGTTCTGAAACAACCTTTTATTACCGTTACGTACGTTACGCACCTTGAGAAATACGTACAGAAATATTGCGCAACAGATATTTATATAACAAAGACATTCACGAAATAAAATAACGTTGCGAAGCAGTTTTATATGAAAACGAGGATAATTATATGAAAAGTAACGATAAAACAGTATAAATACAAGATACAATTTGCCGAGTGACATAATAGGTGTTTCTTATCAAGTTGTTTTCGTTAAATGTAAACGCGTACCATTAAATGATGCTATAACCTATTGTTAATTCAAACACCTTTGAAACTAATTCCTGTCGTTATAGTTTAATTATAAGATTGATCGTTGGAAGAGATTAAAGGTTAATTATGTTACGAGATGTACGAGCATTGAAAATTTCCTTGTAAGAATGAATTCAAAAAGAAGACATTTTCTAACAATGAAAAGTATTATAAAGGAATGTTGCTTTTGCCTCGTTATTCTACGATGCCATGTACGTTGAATTGGCTGAAAAATGCGTCGAATACGTTATAATTTGCGGTCGCTTTTCGTATGCCGTTCATAACAAACCAGTCGAGTGTAAGTAAAAGCTCTGACCTTGCGCACGTACGCGCACGTTAACGTCGGTTTTCACGGGATCACTCGGTGATCACATTAGTTACGGAAGAAAAATTTGTCGGTGCAAACTGTTTAATTGTAAGAGTGTCTAAGCTTCGTGTTTTGAACATTTTCACGCGAAGCTCTACGAAGATCTGTAGTAACTTCTAGTAAAAAGCAGCCTTCTTCGGAGACGTTGAATCAAACATCTTCGGTTTTTCCACACGGAGAAGACCACACGACCAGAAAGAGAAAGGGAAGAAGAAAGAAACGGACGAATAGAAAGAGATAAAGTTATTCTTAAATGTTAACGCAACTTGTTTGCAAAAGAAACGAACAAGTTCTTCTTGTTCTGGCTTGTTTCAACAAGAACGGTAACAAAGGTAGCGTACAGCTGATTAGGAGTAGTAATATTTCCAGTTTAATCATTGAAATTTCGTCTAACTTCTAAATTGACCTGTCCTGATCGTTGGAATAACGAACAACGATACGGCAAGTCGCGATGATATGTGTAACTCTTTACGGTGTTGCGTTACAGCTTTGAGATTTATATAACAGCTAGTGTATCTACGAAGGTGACTGACCTATTTACCATTACCTGTGCCTGTGTTATCTGCGGTAACCGGTGGGCCTGTATGAGTGATTTTTTTCGGACAACTTGTCTAGGATGACATAGGCACAGGTGTAATTCACGCCAACTTGGCGACACGGCCAATGAGTGACAAAAATGACGAGACATGGTTCCTAGATAAAGTCGTTTTTTCAAGAAAGTCTTCCCGTATTTTGACGTATCGATGACAAGGTAGCGCTCCTACGTATAAATTTATCAAAGAAAAATACGTTGCATTCGTACCAGTTAATAAATTTGGAAGATAATAAATTTTTAAGAGGTACGTCATTGATTAAGAAAGCAGTAAAACGCCCACGTACTTACACGAGTGACCGTTTTATCGGTTATCAATTGTGAAAGTTTGAAACTAATACTCTATCTTTAATCACGAGTCACGGACGTAGTAATTATCAGTTCGATATTTGATATCTTAAAATTCTATCGCTCCATGCCCAGTAGTTTATTACTGCTCCGACCGTAGTTTATTCTAACTCGTAAGCATGTCGTTTAATATTCGTGAAATCGTTTTTAATCCCTTTAGGTGCTTTACGGTCCTACGTCGAAATAGCTACGATATTCCATTTCATCCAACCCTTTTTTTTTTAATTTTTAAACGTAGAATATACGGTTTTTGCGTTATAATCGAATTCAACAGAGATACGTATTCGATGCGTATTCGATTCGTGCTATTGATTAGGAGAATATGAAAATTCAATTTACGAATAGCTGTTGAATATAGCTTATTGAGTTGGAAGGAACGCCGCTCAAACTGCATAGGATTAAGTAAGATAGAAAACGAAGTGAATTTCTATTAGATATCAAGTAACGATTGTCGCCAAATTTCACTTTTAAATCGCGTTAAACTTTTGATTCCTTGGCTAGTTATTCTAATTTCTAACGACACTAGAGTGAGAATAAACGGTATGCGTTTCTCAATTCGAATGACGCGTCATTTTATTTCATTTCCGCAAGGTAATTCAAGTGGTCAGCTTTTCAGCTTTCTATCTTCGCTGTGTATGTAGATTATTAAGACGAATGCGCTCGCGGCGTGCCGTTTCTAAACTAAAATGATAGATGATTCTTTTTCACTTTGCCATGCCGTTGATCGTACGTTTCTACGAATTCTTTCGTTACAAAACCTAAAATACACGGTATACACATATTTGTCTAACCTTCTCGAAGATCAGACAAATGTCTTCGTAAATCCCCCAGACTGTAGTGCTTACCATTCTGTATTTGGAACACCTCGTTTCGCTCTAATTTCTCGTTTTGTAGGATACGCGATTAACGTTTCGTTTTTACAGCCGATGAATTTTAAAGGATGACGTTAGTTATCACTGAGAAAGGCTCGAGGTTAAAAATACATGCATACAATGTAAAGTCATAGAAGTGCGAGGTCTAGAGCCACTTAAGAACACTCTGATGCATCCGTCCGTCTGAATAGATCTCGACAAGAATCTTGATCTCCAGCCTCTGTTCACACTGCGTGAAAGTCTCGAGTGGTTTCGGTACGAGAAAAGCATAGGTACAATGATGGATGGGATATTTTTTTCGTGGATAGGATCGAGAAAAGTAGGATTACATTCCTCCAAGTATCTAATTGCCAGTCGTAATTACGTGCAACGGCGCTCGTCCGTTCATCGTTAGATATCAAAAGTACATCGACTCGGTTCCTTAGTTTCGCTGTAACGGAAGCTGTCCTTACCGGCTTGTTTCGTGTAATTTCCCAATAAATTACCAATTTCGTGATTATGGAACGTAAAATTGCGTTAAAAGCAATTACGGTATTACGGTTCGTATGAACAAAGCGACGCGCGAGTGTCGTACGACGAATCGTTGAAAAACGTTAAACGGTAAAAAGATATTGCACGGACGTTTTACCCGTCGAATATATCGCTATATTTGCCAAAGATATACTTGGCTGGACGGTTACGTTTATACATGTCGAAGCTACGAATACACTGCGCAATCAGATCAGGGATAGATACACTCGTAATTCGTGTAAATGAGCACGGTCAACATACACGCGGTATATATGAATAAATATGATCAAGATCGTGCGTCGAAGTTCATTTTATTCGAGATAAAAGTGTGATATTTGGCGAATAGGTGTACGCTTTATATCGTAAGCAAGAGAGAAATTCCAAATCGTGTTTAAGAAGGATGAAATAAATCCAGTATGGTCTTACCTTTCAGCTTCTAAAACGTTAATATTATATGTTAAGTCATTAGCGGATACAAATTGCACATACAATTTTTCCCAAATGTGGATTTTGAATGCTACATTCGCAGAAGATACGGTTCATCGGCAGTTAGGAAATAAGATAAAAAGAGAGAAAGAACTTCGGAGTGCATTTATTTTCCTTTAATTTCCGTAAAGCATTAATCGAGTAATTTTTTTAAATTCTTGGAATATTTTTCTACTTGAATGTTTTACTCATATTACTACTAGTAATTACTTTAACTAGTCTTTCTAAGAACTGCAATTTCATAGATGATAGAAATAAATAGGAATGTTATAAGGGCAATCATGCTTTAACGAATCTCATTCATACTCATAGAATTGATAGACTATGAGTCCAAAGTTTCAAGCTGAGAAAAAATTTAATTGAACGCTACATTAATAACGATAGGTATAACATTAATATAAACATTTTCTTGTTAGAGAATTCGTTGTCATACTTGAATTACGTACAGAGTGACACTAGCACGCAACTATCTCTGTTAACCAATCGATCGTCATCAACCGGTTCGAATTGCCGCTCTAAGATCTGATAGGGTTAAATTACTCATTAAATAAAGCAGCGCAAGTTTTTCTTCTGATAAAATAATGCGTGAGAATCGTTACTCTCTCTCTCTCTCTCTCTCTCTCTCTCTCTTTCTCTCTTTAATAGCGAACATTTGTAAAAGCATCATTGATTAAACACAATTTGTATTCCGGCTTATATACTATCCAACAAATATATTCCATATTTTTATAACTTTGAACTTTTTTTTCGAAATATCTTGAAAGTTTGTAGGTAGTTGAAAGGTATTTAAAAGTAGCTGCTTCCATGCGTCATACGTCATAAGCGTATATGTGTTAATGTAACTTCGAAACAATTAGCAATAAGTACATAGCGATCTTTATTGTTACCAAGGTATCGCTTATCTGATCGATAATTTAAAACGCATCTATCTATCATTCGTCAATATTTTTCGTAATATCGATCGCTGCTTCCGTAACAGCTTTCCGTATCGGAGATGTACTTTTCGCTATCGTTGATATTAATTCATTGGTTTTGCCCAATTATTTCTGAGAAGCGAGCACGCACGCACATATCCTTGTTTCTCTATATTCGTTCTCGCAACATGGAATTTTTGTGGTCCTGCGGATCTACCGCTAAACGTGTAATACGAAATTTAACATACTTGAACCTAGTTAATTAGTACGTAAATGATACGATAAATACTTGAGTACAGTGGTGTGAAAATGCAAATATGTTTTTCAGTCAGTGTAGAAAAAGATCTTTACACGAAGATTAGTTGTTCGAACAATGAATGAAGATCGTGCATGGTCGAAAAGTATATACATATTTAGTTGCAAAATCAAATAAAAAAAGTAATTTTCCTAACATCGAACACTGGAGTTGCTGTAGAAAATAAAAAGATGTACGACATATCGTATTCTGTTTGTCTTCGTTTAGACTATTATACAAATTTATACAAATACTTTTTCTTCGGAATCGATAATCAAGATAGCAAATAGCGTTGAGAATATCACAGGGGCTCGTATAATCAATTCGTAAGGCAGGAAAAATGCGATTTCCCCGTTTAGGTATAGCGCGGGAACTTTAACGAATTTTAATCAGCTTTTTCTCTATGGGAAAAATAACATCCGATCGGGCGAAAAACTACTTTGCCCTACAATCGGTGCATTCACTACGATGAAAGGACTATTCACTTGATTCCTCGCAAAGCAAAACATTTCGCAGTGAAGTTTTATTAACACGACGCGACGCGACGCGCATGAACGGAATAAGAATATGCTTATTTAGTGTCGTGTTTCAAACCCCTAACTTCCAGTGCAGTGCACGCGCGAAAAACGAGCAATCTCCTCTTTATAGTGACCTTGATGAATTGGCGAGCATCGTCGAAACTAATATCGAGCGTCTTGAAAATCCTGTTTGCTGGGCTTGCAAATCATCAGCGATACTGCTTCTGGCAGGCAATTTCGTATAAATGTACCGACCATGTACTTCATTTACAGAGTAATCCGAACATTTTCATGTCACATATGAATACTTACTTTAAATGCACGACATTAAACGCCAATTTACTAATATACTTAAGTGCGGATTAATTTTCTCAAATAAATACGATTATAAGTCTATTGTACATTGTGATTTCAATTTTGAAAACTGGCATTGACGATGTTACACTTATGCACGTTTCTCGATAGCGTCGCCTTTATATTAATGGCCTGGAACATCTATCGCTTGTACTATTCTACAAGATGATACGTTATACATGTTTGCAATTAACTTTTTTGCATCGAAATACCTTTCTTGTCAAGTAACGAAAATGTCGATGGTCGTGATTTACAATGTACAATAGATACACAGTTTAGGCACACAGCTCGATAACATACCGAGGTTCGTTGCAATTTTTATTGATAATCGTTCAGGATTTCTGATCATGTATGTTTGTTTTTTGAATTAGAAGAAAACACGCGGTATAACGAAGGAAGTGAAATGAATTCCGGAGTCAAGGTCAATTTTGCGGCGGATTTTCGTCATAGATCTCCACCGACCCAAAGGTTTACTATACGCCACTGACAAAACATTTCTTTACACTCTGTACACTGTACACTGTACACGTACACGTACACGTACACGTACACGTACAAGTACAGTTGATAGATTATTCATTTTGAAAGTAATAAGTTAATTCAAGGCAAAACAACTTAGTAAATTAATTGCAAAAATTTGCAAATATAGCAATAGTAGCAATTACGATTATCGTTATTAACGTTAAAGTTAATGATTTAATACTATATTACGATAAATACATTTGCTTTCAATTATTTCCTTAAAAGTCTGTAAGTATCGGTTTTACGCGTAGTGATTAATTGCTACGCCTATTAATAATCCTTTCTATATGTCGCGTCGGCAATTTTTTGTCGTACTTGAAATCTGAAACGGAGGTCTCGATACGACCTTGCTGAGATGCCAATCGAAAGCATTTCGTTCCCTTTAACGCGCTGATCAAGTGTTGTACCGTACGTACTTACTCGGCTGGTCACCTTTTTTCACAGTAATGCCGTGGAACAACACCCATGTCATCGCTTTCGACGCATTTTTTACTATTTTTTCACGGCGATGATTATACACTGACAGCCGGTGCCCGAATATCGTTACGACTTCAGGTAGGTAGACCGTTCGCTTGATCTACTGATTCTTATTCGAAACGAGTTCTCTAATACGCTCGCCGCGTTTCTAATTTGCGTAAAATCGTCGTTGTAATTTATGACTCACGTTCAGCGATGAATCTACCGAAAGCTTTCGAGGTTAGTTCGACTATAAAACGAAGAACGTAAAGGAGGAAAAGAAAAAAAGAGGCAAAGAAAAAATTAAGCTTCGAGGGACTAGAATAGCGACAACGACGCTTTTTAAACTTCATAAAGTTGTCGGATATATATAAAAGAAGAGATAGCAACGAGAAAGCGTCGAGCAAATTCTCGATATTCCGTTCCATAATTGCAATATGCAATTTGATAATAATAAGGATGGAATTTGATAATGTAAATTGCGCAGAAATGAGAATACACGCGAAATATAGCGTTAACGATTCAGTCATATTTTCCTCAAATATTAGAAACTTCTGTGGTTTGAAAATCGCGCAAAGAAAATAACAGGATTAAGGCTAATTCACAAACAAATTTACAATAAGATATTAGGTCGATCTAGGCTTACCCAATAAATGTTTCTCGTAAGTTTGCTAACCTCTGTCTCAGCTATCTGTTTGCTAATTATCAGCAATTCACGCTATGATATCGTCGAACTGCGCACGCAGTGGAGCGAGGCGAAAGTCAATGTTTCGCACAGTGGTACGGTTAGAAATTATTTTTTTTTTTTTTTTTTTTTTTTTTTGGCATATGTGTATAATCTCGATTGGATTTTGTAACGTAACAGCGATGTAAATCAGATCGTTATACTTCTCTACTACGTACATGATACACGTTATGATACGCGTATCATGATGTAAAAATATCATACGTGTCTGAGGAACATTGAATTGTTTCTGTTATACGAGATCTCTGCGACATGTTGGGAAAACGTCGATAAACTTTTTCCCCAAACCACTAACGACTAGGCATCGCTTAACTTAATAGATGGTATATTTTGCGTTTTTCATCGGTGCTATTGGAACACGATTGTGAGCAATGTTTGCCGACTAATGAACTACGTTATTTCATTCTTCTGTTTGCAGACATCGGCAGGGAATGTTAACACGGTGTAAGAAGAAGAGGAAGAAGAAGCAGGCATTCAGGAAAATTTATTTCAATGCGGAACACACGAACCAGTACTGCTTGTGAGTACAACTTGATAAATAGGAAAAAGTTCTTCATTAATACTTATGTTGACGCGTTGCAATTCTCAGCGTAAGAATGAAAAAAAAAAAAAAAGAAAAACGTTAACTAGATCATCGACGTCGTTGAATTTTGCGTGTAAATTTTAATTCGCGAAAGTGTTTCAACGTTTATGGAAGGTCAGTTTGAAATAAACGAATAAAATCGGTAACCACAGAGCGGGACATTAGCGACGAATAATCGCGTGCGTATTTATACGAACTCGTTACGAAGTTATATATGGCATTTGAAACGAGGATAACGTCTACGACCGTTTGAAGAAATCAAGACTGCTATTGCTTCTTCGTATTTGTCCAAATGAAGTGAATTAATACTTGGCGAAGCCTGGAAATTATTATGTCAGATAACAAGGGATCGCGGTTTGGATGCAATCGTTTACGAAGCATTCGTAAATTTGCTGCCTTTTTCTCTCAGTGTTTAATCAATGAGAATGCCTGACGTTGACGCTGGTGTATATTGCGGGAAACGATCAATGAAACAACTTGGCCTGCTTTGATATGTCCGATTAAGTGAAACTGCAGCGCTTCTTACGTAAAGTCGTCTTATTGTTCTTGGAAATAGAAGAGATAAATAACGTTTGGCTCGCGTAATTGACAATACGTGACAACATAATCTTCAATTCCAATATTTGCAATAGTATATCAAATATTTCATTGACGAATCAAATGTGTTAGAAGGTAAAGGCTTTGTTTAAATATACTCAACTTTAAATTATATTTCGTGAACTATGTTCGATGCTAACGGATTCTTCACTCGTATACGACTGTTCGTTATTCATAAAACGAAAGATGTTCTGGTTTTTACGAAAAATAAAAGTTACAAAATGATTACGGGAGCAATGCACCACGCGTTTAAAAACGATCTGAACGATATTTTTAAGGTGTCCAATGCTATATCTATATTATATCTATAGAAGAACACGCGCGTAATATTATCATATTTTCTAATGGATAAATTAAAGAAAGGAGCAATTATAGAAACCGCAAGGGAGAATATCGGGTTCTTAGGTTCTTACGAGCGACAGAATTATTCTTTTGTTTTCCGTGGGTTCTCGGTAGGATCGTAGAAGTGAATTTTCGATTTAGGACATCGCAAATGTGGTTATGATAATGAGAAGCTGTGAGTTTCGCAAGCTATTCGCGGAACTCTACGCGCCGTCCTTTAACGGCGCGACGACGCGACAATGGATTTGGAAATAGACTTAATACACGCTGTTAATCCCCGTTCGTAGCAGTAGATACGATATTCTGACAGATTAGTATTGGCAACTGTTCCTTTCACGATATTTCACGATTTGTATTCGTTAATATTAATCAAAGTAGCCAAGAGTTATTTATTACTCGACCGACCGTATCTATCCTATACGGTTATTATCGTCATTGAATAATCAAATAGTTTTTTGCCAACCAAAGATTATTTCACCTATATTATCAACTTCCTTCTTTGTTTTATCGTAATTACACATTATCTAATTCGTTGTTTGAGAAGGAAGATGAATAGGTAATTTTCCAATAGTTCGTTACATGATTATACGCGAGGCGTTCCCGCCACCCTTCATATTTCATCAAAATGAAAAATGTATTTTTCAATTTCTTCGAATCGATCGTTCAT
The DNA here is from genome assembly GCA_014825975.1 of Bombus haemorrhoidalis. NCBI lineage: Eukaryota > Metazoa > Arthropoda > Insecta > Hymenoptera > Apidae > Bombus > Bombus haemorrhoidalis. The sequence goes on along the minus strand of CM026172.1, from coordinate 11,704,355 downwards.
CTTCTTCTATCTTAGGAGGATCTTTTCCTCGAATCGATCGAAGGATCGTTCTTCCTTCGCGTCGCCACGTAAAGACCAGATCCGATCGTCCGGTAACGCTTTGTTGTTTAACGTGTGGAGAAGAAATTTCCGCGTTCCAGGAAATCAGGAATCCGCGGTGCTTGGTGTTGTTCACGCCAACTCGAATAATCTTGTTACAGTAGCTGGACTGGTAACCAATGTCAACCCTTTTTTCTCCGGACGCACGTGCATTGACATGTACCATCTGGTCGCTGGATGTCGCCGTATAGCAATTGAACGTAATGATATTCTGGTACCATCCAAGTTACGTCGCCCTTTCTCCCTCTCAGAGTCTTTGGTCTCGCTCCGCTCCTCCCTATTACGCTGTCCTTTTCTCCCCTATCATCTTTCTCTCCCCACTTTAGTGGCTGTTAGCCGGCGTTGGCCATTGACCGACCTTCGCAGTTGAACTGTGCCGCGAGAAGATAGGAGTTGCGCCTTTCTCTCGATTCTCTCTTTCTATCTTTCGTCTCCTCTTCTCTCTCTCTCTCTCTCTTCTTCGTCTGTTGCGTTATGTTACGTTATGTTATAATATATGTTATATTTTATATATATATATATATATATAACATAACATATATAACGTTAAACGTGCTATTTGTAAGTGCGTCGAAAAGAGGTTTCTTCCTGGCAGCTCTCTTCGAGATCTAGGATCGATGCTCCGAAAAAATGGTCCTTCGTCCTGCGACTCTCTTGTTATCCGACTACCCGTTCACGCTGCACGGCGGCGTGGCGATCATTTCGACGATTACGTTTTAAGATCGTTAGAAAACCGACAGCGCGTACAGGCCGTTTAATAGGATTTCTCTGGCCCGTTTCGTTGCGGCGACTTTGGCTGGAAGTGTTTAATAACACGTTTTCCGGTTGGATTTGACGGGATATCTTCTGTCGGATTTGGTTGCCGATGCTCTGCCCACCGAGCGTTCTGCTGGAATTTGATAGATTTCACGGTTAGATATCCCATGGTTTTGATTGGCATATAGAGACTGATGTGAGATTGTATAAACGATTTTTTCTCTCGTTTTGTCCGTTTGGAATAATCGGAGGATTATTTGTCTGAAACGACTCCATCGATTAGGTGGCTGTTTGGCAAACTGAAAACTCTATTTCTCGTTTATTGGCCGGACAATTTGATCAACCTATAATTATATGAAATAGAGAGAATTGATATGGACACGGATATACGTATATAATTGAAATCCAGTCTCAATTATACCTTTTTTTAAACTAGAATAAAGATACACAAAAAAGATACGTGAATCATAGAAGAATCATAGTTTATTTTATCCAATTTCTATTGCAAAATTCTTTCCTGTTTTATCATCGAAATTTATAAGGACGTTTAGCTACTCAAACTAGATTGACGGAGGAGGAACTTTGAACGAGTCGAGTTTTTGTCTATCGACTACCATTCCATTATTACAATTTCATCCGCTCCTATCTCTTAATACAAATCGAGTGTTTTCCATCACTGCTAACAATAAATATACTCGTCTACGATCGTATACTATTTAATAGATAATAATCTCACGATAACATGTCCCGATAATGTACCATATAATCGGAAATATTTACAGAAACCTTGAGTTGCCTGATTAGTCCTACTCACAGCCGCAATAACGTACATCAATCATAGTAATCGTATTCATAATCCTCCACATCACGAACGTCCGGATTCTATGGATTTATCAAATGCTACCGCGAGTTCGTTGATGAACCTTCCAAGGGAACATGATCGTTCTATCCCGTTCAGACGTTCTTTCTTTTTTTTCATCGCATCGGGTACACGTCAAACGAGAATTATAATCAGTATATATTAACACGCGGACAAAAAGCGACTTTGTAGAAGCTAATTAGTGGTTCTCTTTTATAACGAGTGACAAGTTCCTGGTCGGCACGGCGCGGCGTACCGCGACGCGGCAAAGGTGCCATAACACCCGTTATGGCTATGGAAGTCCGCGGTGAAGGCACGGCGCGCCGCGCCGATTATACATATTTATACGAAACGAAAGCAGCTGAATTCGAATAAAACAGGAGGCTTCCGCGAGTGCCGCGAGATCGCAAGGTGCGTAAGATCGCGTCGAGTACCGTGGCAACTTTTAAAAATAAGATAAACGTGACCGGTTTGCGAGGCAATCGACGGTAGCTCGTTAATCGTCGGCATGGGTATCGTATTTCTAGCGTAAGTACGTGCCTCCGGTAATGGTCTTTCTTTCCGATCGCAGCTTTGCCTCGTTCCTATGACGCGATCGTCCCCTATCATGCCGGTTTTTGCCGATCCCCGGCAGACACTGCCCCATTTGCAATCACGCGCACATTGCACCGCGATGTCGACATTCTGTCTCGTAAGCCGCTGATATAATTGGCCCGCCAGACAGCGAGGATCTCGCGTGTTACGTCGGCAAATTATCATAATTCGTTGACAAAGAAAAGAATATAAAGAAGGGGAAGACTAGTCTGTGCACCGTGTACTTCGTGTGCTTCGTGTTCTCCGAGGCATTCCGTTAGCCGGAAACCCGAGATATTAGTATCTTTTTATAGTTTTTATCGATTCATCGGTCTGAATTTTTCCCTCTTTCGTCCTTCCATCGCTTATTATGCTATATCCTTTTTCCGCCTCAACGCTATCGCAATTGATACGCGAATATCGGATATCTACGCTATACGTGGATTATAATTCTCTCTGTGATACAAAACCGACGAGTACAGAACAACGGATAAATTGAATTTCTAATCTAAGGTCTGAACGATTCGTTTCTGCAAATAATACGTTTCAATAACCAATAATTACTTCCAGCGGAAAGTTTCTAATAACTGAGAAAATGAATTTCCTCCATATCTCTTTCTCTTTTCGCAACATTCCATTCCTACTGCATCACAGATGTTATTTTACTCGCGCAACTGTACACAAAATAGATTTCATCTGTAATCTGTATCCTTGATTCGTCGCATCGTACGTGTCGCGAAGCACGTACTTACATTAAAACACTTTCATCGGACGAGCAGTAACTAATCGATAAAATTGACGGGCGGAAAGAATTGAAAAGGAAATCACCAGTTCGCTATCAATGCAATTATACCTATACTACGTAGAATTTCGATGTTATCGGTACGGAGCGCATCAAGGCGGAACGAGATTGTATAGCGCGTAATAATAATATCGATTCTGTCCATCTAAGTTCTGATTGCGATTGAGTGTACAAATATACGATCGTTAATTTAGTGGCTTTTTACTAACCGAGTTGAACGCCACATTTTCCTTCTTCTCTCATTAGGTGTCTACATAAATACATACGTAAGTACATATATTTGTTCGTGTTGTCGATCTCTACGTCGAATCGATTAACCAGCCCCTTATTTTCCGGAATATCTCCTACGACCGATCCTCATGTGCCACGGTTAATAAGAAAACCATACGTGCATGCGCGTGAATGTTCGATTCTATCGAATTTGTACGCACGTATGTATAGCCACGGATAGACGTACAAATCATCATACATTGGCTCGCGAAAGAACGCACAAGGGCAGACATTCTCTATTTTAACTAGAAAATTTTTTAACGCGCAGGATCTGTTTTAAAAAGGAAGCTGCTGCAGACCAAGATACCACCGTACGTACTTCGATACAAGTACGCTGCAAGTTTCAATTTATCTACGCATTATCGATTCCTCTCGGTTTGTGGCGCGATAGCCACGTTGAAACACGTGTTTCAAAACACGTCTGATCGTTTTCTTCCAACATCAGTATTGCTATCGATATCGTTAGGAGTTGTAATATCGATAATATAATCCAAAAAATTAGGCCTATTCTGTCCTGTGGATCCTCGAGATAAGAGAAGGAGGACACCGCGGGATAAACAAAAGACGCGATGCTTTAGGTGACGCCGCGTGCCGCGCCGATCGCGTGCCGCGTCGATGGCGTGACTGCGATTTCACTTCAAGATCATCGTCCGAACCGTCAGCGACAGACGAAACGAAAGTCTTGCTTACAAATCAGAAATGGGATAACGATCGCGTTCCTTTGCAATTCGCAAATGCGTAAGAACTCTTTTTCCAACAACGTCGTAGCGCGTTGCAGCTATGGCAATTTTATTATTAAAAGAATTCAGCGATAAAGCGTTCTACCAACATCGTCCCACATGGCGTCTCACGTCTGACGCAGAGAAGAACTCGTCGTTGCTCACGGAGTCTCGTCGAATCGACATCGCGAGCACAGAGAAGACAGAAGCCGGTTACGGGTTACGGCACGTGCCGAGGCGGTCCTGCCACTGCGAGTTGGACAGAGGTCAGCGAAGGAACCGTACACCAAGACCATCGCCGCTCGAAAAGATTTGCCGATCGTAGAGATCGAGTTCAACGTGTCGTGAGTTGGATTTTGGTCGGTAAGCCGAAGTTTTATCAGGTACATATAACATCGGTTAAAGTAGGTTCGTGGCTGTATCACGCTGTATTCACGAGCGCATATAGTATTACCAGAATTTAATCCGCAGCCCCTACGTACGTTATACGTTATCGTTATATATCGTTATCGTATCGTATGCGAAGTAGGACCACGAAGGATTTTCATCTAGCTAGAAATACTGCGTCTTCTATTTCTATACATAATATAATCGAAATACTATTGAATAAAACTTGAGAGTAGGGGAATTCGTAAAGATATCCCGCTTTGACATAGCAGAGACTTGAAAGGGGCCATTGAGATACTTAAAAATTGATCGGGGACACGTGCATTCGTTGCAAGTTGCAAGAATATTTATGACACTTAAATAATTTAACCGCTCCATGGTTTGCAATCATCGAATATACGTATGCTCACGGCTACGTTGTAGACTTCCATTAGCGCAATCGGATCTCTCGTTTTGATAACTAGCAACTTTCAATTTTTTGTTACTATGCAATCAGAGATGAGAATACATACAGAGCGGACTAATCAATTTGTAGCGCGGAACAGATAACGAAAATATACACCGATAAGTGGTATCGTAACTGTCTTCGTTTAACTACATTGTTGCAAAGAAATTCGTAAGACAATTGTACATATCATGCAAAATTGGCGACCTACTTTCGAGTTTCAACATTGTTTGTAATTATCGGGTACTTCAACTTATCATCTGCAATTTTACATAGAGATTATTTGCAGTAGTTCGTTGTACATATTAGTCTTTCTTACCGCAAGAAATATTTTACTCGTTCATCCGTACACTCTTTTAATAATTTTAGATTTCTTTTACACAATGTACGTCGAGTTGTACAGTATTTAAAAACGAGAGCAACGAAAATGCAAGAAGCGTGGAAAACTATGTCAATTATTAGTCGTGGATAATATTCAGTACGTAACGATGACGAAGCGTACGTATTCGTATCATATTCGTTATGCAAATTCTATTTTGCATTACTGGTTTTACGTGACTAGTTGTCACGGAATTGGAGGTAATATTTTAATTTCGAAGCGTTTTCAATTTCTATAAATATAATTTAAAATTAAAGTCCTATATCGTTGTCGTACAGCGAGCTAATAATAAATCAATCAGAAATTAGAATATACGAACATTTATTAATTACTGTATTTTGAAAATAAAAAGAGATCGCGCTGAAACACACATCGCCGATCGATCGATTAATCAAACTTCAATTTCTTCGTTGTAAATCCATCTTACGGACTGCTGCACGCTACTTGCAAGTTACTTTCGCATATCATAAAATACCAGAAAAACGAAAAAAAAAAGAAGAAAAGATTAAAAAAGTGCGTAATATGGATCTATTAACCCAATCGATAGTCGCGTAATTAATCTTTAGCGTACTTGATCCAAGTAGGACAATTTGAAAAATTCATTTGACGTAAAAGAGAAAAAGAGAAACGGCGAGCGGTGCAGTTTAAAATTTGGCGCGTCGACTATAGGGATCGATCGGCACTCCTACGGACGCGTGATACGATGATTGTTCATTTGTCGCACGAAAGTTCATTGGATTTCATTAAAAAATCAAGGCTGATTAGCGTTAATTGAATACGAACACTGTTCGCGCGCACCGTGGTCAGAGCACGTGTCTCTCAACGAAGGAAGTTGAATGCCGACTGTGAGAAGTGTGAAGCGAGAAGCACGACGCGACGCGGCTCTCTCCCGAGTCCGTAAGTCGTGCTTATAACTCGTGTTTTCCTTTCTCCACTGCACGGTAGGCTGTCGTTACGTCTTTCTCCCTCTACGACGTCGCGATGTCGTCGGTGAGTAAGCGAGCGCCATCGTAATTTGTTCGAATTGCACGTACGCCAAGTTCCGCACACGAGATTCCTGCGGTCACAAGCCCGTTTTGCTGGATTCGAGCTTTGACTTCAAAATGTCCATAACTTTCGGCGGTTAAACCATAACTGCCGACCATTACCGACTAAAATATAGGTCTGCTTTCCCTGGTTGACACGTTCACTGCTACGACGGTCATCGATGCCTGGCCTTTCTAAATATCTTGGAATAATTCGAACGAATAAGATGAATAGCGGTAAGTGAACAATGTTGAATAACATAAACAACTGGATAACATTATGAAATGAAAAACGCGCTATCTATTGCTATTTGTTGTTATATAATATTTTACAGCAACTATTTATATTTCGTATGACAATGAACGCGTTAACTTGCTAAGTCAGGGAATCTAGCTTTTAAATATGCATCTTAAATATAAATAGCATTAACATAAACTGTAATATAAGTAAGCATAAAAACATAAACATAGTGTATACGAATAACCGATCGACAAATTAAACGCGCACACAATGAGTTAAATGTATAACAATTTACAATTTGGACATGAACGTAATATTATAATATCAGACGAAACGAAGAAGAGGGATAGAAGTGAAAGATAAAGAAAAAAAAAGGCGTAGTAGCATTGGGACTTTGCTACTAACTATGCTTATCTGCCTATATGCTATTGCTACTGCTACTGCTACTGCTACTGTTACTGCTACTGCTACTGCTACTGCTACTGCTACTGCTACTGCTGCCGCTACCGCAATAAAATATCCTATTTATCTTATTATAAATTTGTTACGATACTATGAAAATACTAGAAAAATAATAAATATAGGAAAAGTTGGAGTTTTTCAACAAATGTATTTATTGGAAACACACAGTGTATAAATATGTATGTAGACGCGAACGTGTAGAGTTATTATTAGAATTATCGTTTGCGTATGTCTTCGATTGATCGTAAATGTCTACTCTACTATATGTGTATACACACATATATATAAGTACATATTCAAACGAAGTATAATATACTTACAATATAATATATTAGTATAAATAAATCTTACATACACGAATCACGTAATTGTTTCAATTTTGTATATTTTTACGATTTGAGATATTTTGGAATACATGTGTGTAACACGATAGAATACAAGTCACACGCGTGTAGGGAAACAGCTCCAGACAGTAGATAGTTCACTATACTGCAGAGTAATATGGGTTGCCAGTTACAGGGCACAAGTATTTTAAACGCAATTCATCTTTAAGAAATCAATGAATTACATTAAGTTTATACGAATTTCTATCTTTAGTTATAGAAAATAGTTTCCTTTTTTTTTTTTTTGTATATAAATCCTTTAGAACGTATTTATCATCTATTTTTATCGAAACGTGTTTATTTCTATTAGAAATTTTATTCACTGTTAGTGTTCATACTGAAAATCGATGATATATAGTTTATTGAAAAAGAACGACGAGCAAATTATACGAAAGTTTCGATCTTTTATACGTATTTTACAAAAATTAAATATTATGAATAATTGAGGAAATGAAAGAAATTCATTCCATGACGGGATAACGTTGGAATCAAGTATAAAAATAAGAAAGTAAATACACGTACGGTTACATGTTAAAGAGTATTGTTATTAGTATATAGTATTATTATTAAGAGTAAAATGATCAATCGAGCATATTAGAGGGATATACGTTTAAATCAATTTTAATTATCCGAAAGATCATCTACGAAAAATTTTCTCATGAAAATGTTCCCAAATGAATTACCATCAGCGTAGACGTTACATTTATATGACTGTAATTACCTTTGAGGAATGCACGGAACCTGTCCTGGTATATATACTAATGTGAATTTTTCCGAGGAACATTTTATGATAGAGATTGCGCTGCTGCTGTTAGCCTTTCGTGGTGATTTCAATTAAGGCCTGCGAGTTATTGCATTGTGCAAGCACAGTAGCTGCGTGCTTTATAGTTTATATAGCAAGCCAGGAAGGCAAGATTACACACAGAGGACAGAGAGCTCTCGAGGTAGTTACTGACTGATTGTTACTTGTAGACTGGTGCTAATGAGCGACTCGCCTGATTACGTTTGAATTAATGTTCGGCAATCGCTTGTTTTCACGCACAGTGGTATCTTAGCGAGAATTAACTTTCATTTGGGTGACATTGGCGCGCACGAAACGCATACTTTTGATATTTTTCTTGCGCGTTGTCGCAATATTGCCTCGCTCGTGCCGCAATCCACGATCTCATTAATATTTCCTCGAAACCGTTTGATACGTGGCTTAGAATGTCGACCATTTTTTCCAATCGCAGATATCGAAGTTGATAGAAAAAAGATCTCTGTTTCCGAGCGATTAGATTACAAAAAACAAGATCATTTGCAAGTTTCCAGTTAAATCTCGTACAGTTATTATCAATTATTTCAATACAATTCCAATGTTTCGAGCGGAAATATTGCAATTTCTCGAAAATTATTACGACGAGTGTCGACGACGCGTTTAACGAACGAGTCGAATGCTTCTCCAGGATTTCGCTTTATTAAGAATCTCTTGCGACTTTTCCTCTTCTATCTCGATTTACGTAATCCGTGTTTCCATAGGGCACGTAAGTAGACTGTAGACGATTACGTTAAGGTAAACTTAGCATGGTTGGCGTCGTCGTACGGTTACGATAGAAACGGTGCACGAAGACTAACCTTATAAACGTCAGATTATGTTACATTGGTCCCGCTCTATCTAACGTACAAATAATTTCAAATTATACACCAACGTTATTAATCTTATCGAAATATTTTCGTTTCACCATGTGAAATGCCTTCGTTCCTTCGCTTGAAAACAATAGACGCCACGTACACGCTTCCATTGGCTTTACGAGTTTGTTCGTATCGCGTTGGAACGCAACATCAATTTGACATTGAATTTTTTGAATAGATCGCATTAAAATTATGAAGATTATAAACTAATGACAAAATTCAAGTAAACGCCGATACATCGAATGAAAGATAATAAATGTATTTAAACGTCATTGCGAATTGGATTATTTCATACAGCTTAATTATAATAATCAAGAAAATGATTCTCTCTTTGAACACAGCCGAGCAGTTATTAATAACCTTCGAATTAAATTACTTGCACATTATTCCTCCTCCAATATTCCTTAATATCTTGCGGAACTGGCATCTTTACGCGAAACAGCAATAATTTCGGATAGATGAACGAACAGAAACGATTATTTCTAAGAACAGGTTTTCAATCTTTAAGTTTCATTCGATCGGAAATGATTGGAGGTATTCGTCAACGTTTTTGCTGGTTGCGAGGAAAGTACAAAGTTTTTACAAACGTACGTTAAATTGGTCCAAAATGACACTGAATAAATTAACACGATGTCGTTCAAAGGGCTTTCGCTGATTACAGATCCAACGTATGTACAGATTGTAGATCATTCGTACGGATGGTGGATACGATTGATATGATAGATTATGCGAAAACGCAGCTTCTGCGATCGAAAGCAGCGGTTATATGGTAACCAACCGTTAAGGCATAATCGAGAAGCCGCGGCTAGGTGGTTCGTGCAAATATACATATGTATGTCGTTTAATATCGGACCGGTTTTCCCTTCCTTCATCCGTGTGTGTCGTCGGTGGATAAATATCGAGTCGACTTTCTTCGAAGAAGGTGCAATGACTATTTCCAGCCTGTATTCGAATTAATTGAAGCGCATACCAGACGAATAGGTGGTACTAAAGAGATCTATAGCGAGAAATTAACCACGCTTCGTCCGTAGCTAGAATAAAGCACGTAGACAATCGTAGCGAGTACCATCGCGAAAATTATACCTCTCGAATCGAGACGAACGAATCCACTTACCCAGTAACAGTCCGCTTCCGCGCACCGATCGAATCTTCGAACGTGCCATTGCAGAAAAGGCTTTCTTAGAAATCGCGCTTCGATGCGTACAGGAAATTTTGTATCCGTCGAAGCCTCTTCGTATACCTAATTATTACGATGATCGAGCCGATCTCAGACTGAAACTCTTCCGCGTGTGAAGGAATGCGGACGGTTTATGCTTTTGCATCAGTTTCTATCCAAGTTTTGACAATAAGTTTTTTTTTTGTATTTAGCTGTTATTCAACTTCTACGATACGGAAACGCGTTATTGGTCAAAAGTTAGGCGTTCCACTGAATCGTTAAATTCGGTACGGACGCAACTGGAGGTATGGTTTCAAGTTTTAGTTGGGGGCTTCGTATAACTTAAAACGTTGTAAGTATCTCGGGTATATAGAATTTGTCAATTTAATTTTGGCTATTGATTATTTCGATTCGAAAGAATTTATGATCTATCTCTCTTGAACCAGTTTTCTATTTAAAACCAGAAGTTTTGTATTTAAGAACGGGAAAGTCTGTTCGACTTCTTCTTAAACGGAGCATCCCAGATGATATTCCTCTGACCGAATTAATCGCAAACACGTGGTTGCATCTTCTTCGAACGAAGATTCACTCGCTGCGATTCGTTTCGTTCGTTTAGAAATCGTATATTGACACTTGACGCAACCGAACGTTGTTTAAAAGTTTACGTATCAAACGAAATTACGTTTGAAACGGATCACAACTGACCTTTAACCTTTTCGCTATCGGCGTTTAAGGAAAAGGTCGCTATTCTACAGCCATTTAGGTTTCAAATTTTCAAGACGTTACACATTGCGACGCCTGTTTTTACGTATATAACGATAATAAATGACAAGTACTTGGATAAGTACTTAGTGTCACATACGTGTGACGCGTTGTAACGAATGGGTTAATTGTACAAATTACATCAATATTTCATTAATCTCATCTCGTATAATTTTCAGCGAAACTTTTGCCCTGCGAGTATTTCATTCTACTCGGAATTTGTTTCGCCTTTGAGTCACACGAGTGTATTCGTACGTTCGCGATTATTAAATCGCTACGATCTAATATCAATATAGTCGGACAATATTTCTGGGACGTGTACCAATAGACGATAGGGATAAATATATTTGTCAATTGGTTGTAAAAGGTAAATTCAAAATAACGCGTATTGTTCGAAAATTAAGTAATTAAGAAGCGATTAAGCCTTCGATCGATGTATATCTTTTACCGTGAAATAATAATTTATCACGATATGGTTAGAAATTTGAAGAAATCGTGGCAAATTTAATGTCCGTTAGATTGGATAATACGTTTCGATCTGGTCTGGCAGACTTTGAACTAGCCTTTTTTTTTTTTTTTGTATATTCTGGTTCTATGGAATTCCGTCCTGCGGAATTGGAAAGTTATTTACGACTAATTGAATAGTCACAAAGTAGGAAAAATGTCAATGTAGCCGACAGTGTCCAAAACTATGCGGCAGGTTTTCAAGCAGATCCAATCAGCATATCGAATTATCGAAGTGTACCTACTTCCTCGCGCGCACGCTAACGTGTGGGCTTAGCTCGATACACCTACGTAATAGCGGAGCCACGATACTTATCGTACTCACGTGCACCTCATCCGAACGCCTTAAGTGCACCTTGTAAATATTTAAATGAGTAAATAGCGAGTGTACGTTTGTGCCACGTATGCTGTACACGAACAACGGATCAGCCAACGCTAGTGGCCCTTTTGTCGTCCTGTTCCGGGACGACAAAATGCATCGTAACTCATTCTTATCATGCGAACAACACATTTATACGCATATACCTGGTACGTACATAGCCGGGTTAGTAACTCGAGCAATAAGTAGCGATTGTAATCGCTGGTGTGCAAGCGAATTTTATCCCTTCTCATTGTCTGGTAAATATCCTAAGACGTTTGAATAATTGAAATTGAGAAAAAACCGTGCGCGTTTCAGAATACTTTTTGTAAGAAACTGTGTTAAGTCGATTTTAAAACAAGTTTCTGAATACGCGATTATCATTGTATTACGATGTTGCTTCTTTTATTTATTTATTAAATTTTACAATTAGTAAAATAGAGAGTTTCGATTGAGCAGAGACTGCAAGCGTTATAGCTGTTGTAAAAATAAGGGAGATTAATAAAATGTAATAACGGAGTACTAATTATAAAAGAAGCGTTTTAAACGGTCGAAAATGGTTAAATCGTTGATAAAGTCCTTAATTTAAAATGGAACTCTGTCTATTTCAAGTCTTCGATGTTCCACGTTATCCATGTTAAAATCTTGTCAGCCGCATTGAAATCGAGCATGTATCGATTTTGCCGACGACATGTTAAATTATAGCGTCTCTTTAACTAATTATCGATCTGTAGGAATTCCTTAAGCGGTTCTTATCGGTCTAGCGCGAAACCGGTAGGACAATTTTATGCAGAGAACAGAGGAATCTGCGGGTTGTTGCATCGCCAGATATTGTAGCGTAATATCTTATTTCATGAAAATTACTTTGAGAACATACACGTAGTTCGCTTCGCGACTACTTTACTCGGAGAATTATCGATAGCAGCTTTCATCGTGGAGAAAGCCTTCGTACGAAGCCTTCCACATGGAGGAAGAAAGAATCAGTGATTACGGTACGATCCATATACATATATTAACATCCTTTTGCTTTTCGTAATGTCGTAATATCGCTACTTATAATTTCTTTCTTCGACCGTTATATCGCGATGAATCTTGCACGATAAAGTTTAATCAAATCGTTACTTTACAAGCGTTACGAGATACACGACTCGCGGCGTTTCATCTTCCAAAATTACTAGCTACTGTACAGCGATTTGCATCAACATAAACTTTATTCATTTACTTATAAAATACTTTATAAATAATGCATACGACAATTGACCTAATCCATTTCGTAATAGCTGGTGTAGAAATGAGCTGTCGTGTAATTCGTTGAATTGTTATAGCAGTGAAACAGCTGCGGCAATAGCAACGATAATGTTGTTTATAAGATGTAAATCTCTTCATTTTACTGGGTGTTAATAATATAGTCGCTTCTTACGAATATACGTAATAAAATATTACAAGCTTCATCATGCACAAGTACGTACCTATAATATTTCCTTATCAAGTCTTTTCTAATTTGTTAACATTTGTTTTCACTATCTACGTACATACGTGCATACCTGTAATATCTTACGCGTTTTTTGGAAAATTGTTCTTCTGAATTACGATTCATTTTACGACTCGTATTACAAATTTATGACAAAGTTTCTTCGAGAGAATAATTGCACGCTATTTTGCATCCGTTTGAAACCGTATTATTTTTACAGCGGCGAAGCTTCCTTCGAGACGGATCTATGTTTATGGATCCTTTCTTTCGTTTTCTTTCAGTTTTATAAAAGTGCAACTCAATCTAAAGGAAAGGAGAGTACATCGATAGATCACGCGAACCAAGTCGTGGACGGAAGCTAATACTAAGCTTCTTAATTGAGGAATATAGGGGAAAGATACGATAACTGACATTTCCTATTTTTTACAGGCGAGTAATTTTAAAATTGGAACTGCGCTGTTAATCATCAGTTCGATTCAAACGAAATTCTCTTTCTCTCTTGGGATCTTCGGATGAAACATAATTTCCTCCTGTAACAGTTTGAACGTTCCAGAAATATCGATTGTCGCAACGTTAGTTAGATCCTTGGCTATTTACAAACCTCTATTACGAACACTTTTACCTTTATACCTAGGCGTTTGTTTGCTCCTCCAACTATAATCGCAATAAAACTATGTCGTCTACTGGCTGCGAATCGGTGTAAAAAAATTAATAAGGCGATAAACGAAAACTTATCGCCGTTATAGGGTATTCGCGGTGGAACCGTATTTGCCAAAACGAAAACATGGCAGGCGTTTACACTTGTGAAATCGTTATACGAAAGAGATCGCAAGGTGTGCTTTCACGTTTAAGAACGTCAATAAATTGGTGATATCGAGCCTCCGGATCTACACGGTGTTGCCGCGAATACGTATGCAAACGCGTAGCCGAAAAAATCTACGAAAAAGGAATCTACGACTCTCGAATTTCGCTGCCAGATCTGTTGGTTGCACCCACCACTTCCGGCGAGGCGCGAAACGGAGCCTGCACAAATCCTTCTGTTTTTACTTCTTTTTCATCAACTACACGTCGCGTCGTACGTCGTACTGTCCGGCGATGTTCGCCATCGATCTTTGGGGCCACGTTTCAGATTTCAGTGTCGGGTTTTACGGCTCGTGAGGACGTTTAAAGCTGCATAGGATCGCCGACTTTTCGATCCTTCGAGAAAGATCAAAGAATTCAAACTTGGACGCAAGGCAGAAGAGCCGTATATTCCTCTCTTGTCAACGAATGGTCGCCATGTGGCACCGACGATTACTGATTTTCATATATACATCAATGTACGCACGAACATGTAAACTTTTTCTTTTGTAATTTGATAAATGTCGGAGGGAAGATTTTTTTGCAGGAAATAGTATTTTCAGTATGTTTGCTTTCTTTTACCGAAATATCAATTATTCACGGTCCTTTCAGGGAGTTTCTGCCGAATTGGACCGAAGAAGAATACGTTTTTCTTTTTAGAGAAGCCAACGTCTACGGTACGTCTGTGCTTGTTTCTGTCTTTGTTTTCCCTTTTTTTCTTTTTTTTTCTTTTTTTTTCTTTTACCGAAATGTCAATTATTCGCAGTAGTTTCAGAGATCTTCTCTTAAACCGAACGATTCGTATAATTATCAACTACGTGCAGTTTATGGCTATATTCACGACATTAAATTGTATAACTATAGCTTATGGTCGGTCGAAGATGGAAGAGATAGCGGGAAAAATGTAGTAAATTGCTTCCCCAGATAGAAATCTCAAAAGTCAAGATTGTAGCAAAATGCTGGTTGAGGATATCGACTGCGTAATTCTATGATGCGAAACGTTGATAAAAGTATCACATATAGCATCCATTTATTATTATTAAAACGTAGTACAAAAAGTTAGTGTAAAAATAGTACGTAAAACGTATCACTAACTGTAATGGCATGTTATTACGTTAAGTACATTTACATAGTTTTAGCTAATACAAATGTTGTTCTTAATCCGTTTCAGCCGGCTTTAACATTTTCTTCTTTCGATTCTTCTCGTTCCTTAACATAAATATTTTCTTTCGCCTATTATAAGCGACTATCGTTTAAAAACTGAAAAGAATTGGAGAATTATTGTCGAGCTTAAAAAAAAATTTTCCTTCTAAAATTACCATCTTTAGTAAAATATCTTCGCGACGAACTTTCTTCTCGAATCGAATAATCGTTCGAACGTAATCTAGACTCGCTCGATGAACTGTTGCGCAAAGGCCTATAACACGTTTACGGAATAACGTTTGCAAACAGCTGTTCGAAGCTTCTAATTTCTCACTAAAAAGCGGTATTTACGCGAAGAATATTACGAAATGTAGAAACTGCGGTTAGCATTTCACCGGTAGATTTAGGTGATCGAGAGAATCGAAGAATTGCGAAAACTTCTCCTAAAAACGTGAACCTTTTGCTCATTCGCTCATTGATCGTGTGTACGAAAGTTCGTACGCTTCATCGTCAGCCGAGGATGCCTCGGATAACGTTGAAACACGGTGATGGTAAAATCGGTGCGATTATTTCGCCCCTCGTTCTTCCAACACTGTTACACAGAATAATACAACGTAACACGGTAATATATTACGGTTGAAAAATGATTGGACTCCTCGCAAACTTACACATTGTTTTTTAACTGCTTGCACGATGGGGCGCAATAACTTGTATCTTACGACTCACGACATAAAATCCTCTTGCGCATCATTTTTTGAAGCTTATTAAACCCTTTCCGGATCGCGATCACATACTGGTTCCTATCTGATGGTACAAGAGCATCGGTATCGGACCACCATAATTCACCATTAGAGGAAGGAACAACACACGCGTTGAAATACGATGATGCAAAAGGAAGATATTAACGTCAAGGGGAGAAAGAAGCCTCTAACGAGACGCGTATAAGCCGACGGACTGGTGACTGATCGAAATTATTCTTTCGAGGAGGGCGACGGGACGCCAAAAGCGAAAGTGGTCCGAACATTCGTGAGGAACCTGACGTGGATGACCGACCGGGTGGTTACATAACTTATGTGGAGGTGGCAAGACGAAGCTGCGCTGTCCATGCGCGATATATGTGCAGCACGTTGCACCACACCTCAATGGAATAAATTTACATGCACCTTGGCTGAATGAGCCCCGACAAGTTTTGCCCCTGTGGAAGATATACTTTCACGATGCCAACTACCAATACCACCGTACAAGCCTTATTCTCCTTTGAGATTCGACAAAGTTGTTTAAAAAGTGTGCGCGCCATTGTTGGAAATTAGCCGGTGTTTATTTACTTTGACCGTATATGATTATGGCCGTATTTGATTATTTAAATTTAAAGCATAGGTCAGCTCGATAAAGGTTGGACAGCATGTACCGTTGCGTTGCGCGAACCTCCCAAGCGTTGATCAGATGCGTACAGTGTACAGAGGCTGCGCGAACGTCGAAAGGTTCTCGCGTTCATATTGTACGTGAAAATGGGAATTCTACTCGAATTACAGATTATATTAATTGACTTGTATACTTGTTTATCTTGTCCAAGGTTGTTGCAAGGTATTTACAAAATTTAAAGGATGCCGAACGGAAAGATAGTGCAATTATAATTCGTAATTCTGTTCTGTATTTTCCTTCTACGGCGTGTCTATTTTAACTTGACAGTAAATAGTTTATTTAAAGACATTCTGTCGTTAAATAAAAGATTTATCTTTAAAAACTTCGATGACAAAGTTTCATCAAGCGTTATGAACTATCGTTACTTGGCTACTAAGAACCGTCCAGCCGGACTGGTATATTTTATTTTGGATTTACAGGGCAACTCGAAACCATAATTCGCATCGTCTTGTCTAAATCTCTCGGATTATGTATGGCAAACACCTAACGCCATTACGAACTAAAACGCATACTTGATTGTGAGATTGTTAAGAAGCTTAACCCATAAAATAATCTATAAGACACGATATTGTCATTAGACGTTGCACGTCTAAGCTCCGAATGCTATGTCATCGTGATTATCATCGATATTCAATAGTTCCGTTTGTTGGTTGAACGGAAATAACGAATGCTCAAAGTCGCACAGCGAAACAGATCGGAAAATGAAAAATGTCTGCGCGGAAGTTTTCTCCTCGCGCGGTTATTAGAAATTTTCCTCCTGGTTGAAGTTACAAACGTGTAAGAAATAAATATCGTTTCATAATGGGACGCGTTACATACATATTATGTATCTATATCGAATAAATAGAGATAGAATTTCTTGAAAAGTGCAGGAAGCAGTTAGTGTGAGTAGTTCGTAGAGGACAAATGCGTGGAAAACAGTAGGGGACAAGAGTGGTATCCGATGCCAGTGGAAATTATGTGTTTTGCTAAGACGATGTCTTTCGCTCTCTGTGTGAAACGACGGGATCGTAAACTATTCCGTTTACCCTTTCTTTTTCTCATGGTAAACAGCATTAATATACAAGATCATAATCTTCAGCCGTAGCATTTTTACCCTTCGTTCTGTCAAATTTCTATACGCAAAATCAAATACTTTATTTCTTTCTCGTAAATAATTTTGTTCTTTGCTCGCCGTTAAATATCTTCTTCTTCTTCGAAGAAAGAAATTCCAGTTACAAAAATCATTTGGAAACTATCGCCGTTTAGATTTGTCAATAACACAGTTTCACGTGTCGGCCAGAACTTTTGAACATCAGTATCAGAGCCTTTTATTCTTCTTTTTATTAATTACGATAGCCGTACGGGACTGTGTTCGAACGAAAGCTCGTACGAGATTTGAAAAACTGCAAGACATCGAAAATTAATTTAACGCGCATGATATGTTGGTATCTCGTTGCCGATAATCTGAACCAACATATCCGAACGAGATATATATCTTCGGTACGAAATCATTCCGTAATTCAAACACGCTGCGAAGCTCGATGTTTTCCCTTGCTGCAACCTTGGCGACCGGTTGACAACGCATGGCCATCGTGTAAGCGGCATTTTCACGTGCACGGATTACACGAACACGTGCATCTTCTCATCACGCGGAAACCTTTTCCTTCTGCCCTCGATCGTCCGAACGTAACGACGCGTATCGCGCGTTCGAGAGTCGCAAGGTGTAATCGCGCTAGTATTTCAATCGTCCAAAAATACTTGGCATCCTTTGCAAGGTTATTAGTAGCGTAATTCAAACAGCGCACGAAATAGTTTGAAGAAAACTGGACACGAGTGAACTGTTCTTTCTTTAGCTGCCCAGTACGTACAAATCTAACGTCAATAAGTTTCTATCACGCTCGTTTCAATGGTAATGAAAAGAATTCTCGTTGACAAGCGCGTAATCGGTCTGTTTATCCAGAGGACGAGCGTACCACGAGTGTTAACACGAGAGTTAGGCGACGTGGCCTAAGCGCATCGCGTTGGTACTCTAATCAAATAAAGGGATACACGCGACGAATGCGTCGAACGTATTCACAGGGTGTTCTGAAATGGACGATTCACCGGAATATGAAGTTGCCTTGTTATAAAAGTATGGAGATTGTTCGGGGCGTAGCTCGTGGGAAAATCGAATCTAAAAAGTTGTCTATCACGGAACTGCGTTTAAAAGCGTTGCGCTAAAGCAAGTAATTTTAAACGAGGTACATTCGTACGATAATAACATCAAAGGACAAATGGCAATTTTCATAACGAAGATATCGCAGGCTAGCGATATGTATATTTTGCGTATTACCGATTTAATTAAAAGACTCGCGTAATTTAAACTCGATCACGTTCGCCAAATAGCAAAATTTTATTCAAGGCAGATGTTGCGTCCATTAGATTTCTAAGCGAGAGTGTGCGTGCACTAGTAACCCTCGATGGCATGCGATCAACGTTATCGATCAAGCGTGTAAGGCGGCTATTTAAAACTTGATTTTCACGAGAACGGTGCTTCAAACTTTGTTGCGTTATTCGATTTATCTCTGCGCGCACAATAATTGCATCAAGGAACAGGTCTCGAGGAGGGGAACTTTATTTTTTTTTTTTTTTTTACTTATTTTATCATGCTGGCCTGATGCACTACTTGTCCTAGGACACCATGTACATCGAAATCTAAACCGAGACGTTGTCTAGTCTGGCTGGTTTGGTCGCGTTTTATGCAGGAAACGTTTTCCTTGTCG
Source organism: Bombus haemorrhoidalis (assembly GCA_014825975.1). NCBI lineage: Eukaryota > Metazoa > Arthropoda > Insecta > Hymenoptera > Apidae > Bombus > Bombus haemorrhoidalis. The sequence goes on along the minus strand of CM026172.1, from coordinate 11,684,884 downwards.
CCTCTCGCTCGGCCAGATGTCATTACACTCGTGGCCTAATGTGGATTCCATGGCGTTTAACCCGCTCGTGCGGATTCAATGGGATTAGCTCACTCCGCGGATTACTATTTTTGGAGCGTAAAAGTGCCGACTCGACTCGACTCGACTCGACTCGACTCGACTCGACTCGGCGCGATGCAACGCGACGCGAGGGAAGAAAGTGTGTAAATTGGAAGAAACGCAGGCTCCTTTGCGGAATGTTGCATGTCAATCGGGGATCATGGAAACTCGTCACAAGGGGACGGATGACAAAACAGTCTCACTGGACAGTGGACAAGTGGGCTTTACGAGCTTACCCGCGAGACAGAATGAATCCTTAAGGTTTTTTGCGCGTTGGCTGGTTGAAAATAGAAACGACGTGGTTGTGTCGGATAAACAGTCACGAGGAAGGAATGGTAGTATGCGTCGTACTCGGAATTACGTAAGAGAGGGTTGGGATTACGTTATACAAGCGAATATTCCGTGTTTTTTCGCCGCGATTTTTCTCTAATTGTCACTAACGATGCGATACGAGGACAAATTGACGACGAAATTAGGATGGGCGTTCTGTTCTTAGAATACGAGTAACGCGAGTGGTGGCAAATTTAGATAAAGGAAGAACCCTATGGTAAACTAGATTTAGAAAAACCAATGTCATAAATAATGTACGCGCATTTTTACGCTTACTGATATTGCCACGAAGATAAACTAACGGCGATCAGAATTGCTAAATAATTTTTTATAACGGAAGAGTCGATAAGGAAGCGTGTTACATACGCTTTCAGACTTGCAGATTATATCCTTTCGTTCTTCTCGTTCGTTCATCTATAACGTAACGTATTTATATGTACTCGTACGTCGAACATTAATTAATAATAATTTCTCTTCTCTTGCTTCTATCATTATGTGGTACGTAATAGATTGATATTCGTTTAATAATCAATAAATGAAATTTCACTTCATTTATATAACGTTAATCGTTACGTAACGTAATCTTAATTGATTCCTTTTCTTGTTTCCTACTACATTGCTTATTATATATAATTGATATTCGTTCAATGGCGAATAAACGAAATTTCACTCCTTTTATATAACTTTAATCGTTACGTGATAGAATTTTGGCTATCTCTTTCTCTTGCTTCTTATCGTAGATAATTACTTTTCTTATGTCACGAAATTGCTTTCGCGCGACTATTTCGTTTTCACGATTTCCTACGCTCCGCCAATCCCCACCATCCTCTGATTCTCATATTTTACCTTGTACCTTGGCTATCTTACCTTGTACCTTGTATATTGGCTATTTAAAATTTCGCGTTCTTTTTTATTCTTCGAGATACGTCGAAATATTTGAAATTCCTCGTTCTCTACCTTTTAGGCGAAGCTGCGTTATTTATGCGAAATATCGAGTAAATGGTTTTAAGCGAGCCGAGAGAAGTTGCAGCAGAATAAAAACGAACAAAACTTCAATTCCCATAATATTGTCCTCGATTAAGCGATTTAATTTTATAAGCGTCTGCGTAAAAATAATTTTATAAAAATTGCATTTGTCCATCTCGTGTTATAATATTTCGGTGTCAGGAAAGCAGCTTCCAGTATATTCTATAACGCAATTACGAGTCGAATGGCAGTTTGCGAAGCACGAAGGCGATAAGAGACTGTTCCTCGGCAAATGTCGTTTTTACGGAACGTGTTCCCTACAATGTTGTTCATGGCGCGTGAATCGAGAATTAACGTGTCGGTTAATCGCCGAAATACGCGGTAGCCGGCCATCGACGGCATCACGAGACGCGTTACTACAATTTTGCCGATATTTATGAACAGTACGTTGTTCGTTGGCACCGCGAAACCAACGGCTTTAACGAAGCCGAATGGCCGATCTGCGTCATGCAAATGAACGCGGACTAACGTGTAGCGAGATAATGACTATAATAAACGTCGATTCAATCGTGATAAATCTCTGATTGAAGGAGTGGCAATTTGTCCGGAGAGGTTCTCGGCGCTTGAAAATATTCGCCGCGCGATCGATATCAATTCGGTTAGATTCTCGTTAATTTGTTAAACGTTTCGTGCATTCAAGGGAAAACCTATAGAGTTAGTCTTTATGTCTCCGTGCCTGTTGTCGTGCAAAGCGTGACACGTTATATAATTGTTATAGGTTTCGCGAACGCGTACGACAATATACAAGGGCGTACCTACTCAAGGGCGTAGGTAAGTAGGCGTATAAATAACCGATAAATAATTTGGATTCACGCAAACTGGTAAATGTTCGCAGACATTCCTGTTATTGTTTCTTTTCGATAGCGCGAGTGTTTAATATTATCTAGGAACAAGATGATCGGCGCATCCATCCCCTGCTTTGTTTTCTTGAGTTTGGTGCGGTTTCCACGTTTTTAAATTTTACGTCAACGCAGCAACCTTCGACGAGGGCTTCTTTCGAGTTTCTATTTATCAAGGAAAATGATTAAATTGAGGAGAGGGAAAAGGGAAATTTTTATATAGGAAAGATAATAAAATTTATAACAAAAGCGCAACTTCGTATAAAGGAAAATCAAATTTTTCCCCCAAAATAATGCCTGCCTCTATATCCAGTTCTAGTTATACATTATCTACCAGGAGTAGATCGTACGTACGTTCTCAGATATAATTGTGGAAAATTGTGTCGTGCGAACGTTTTCGTACCGACGTTCGGTATCGCGTAACGTTCGGCAATAATATTATTGTCATTTAAATAAGACATACACAGGTAAGGACACGTTAAATCGATGTTCGCTAATTGCAGTAATCGATGAATGCGAGTACTTGTCCGTAATAAGTATTCATCAAACTGTCATAAATCGTTGATCCGACGTTGCCCCATGTTATCAAGGAATGTTGTTCGGACATTGCGAATAATTGCACCGGATCCGTAACTATGGTGAGCTTTTTGCGCCTATTTCCCTTTGCGAACGCTCGTTTAAAAGTGTAACATTGCCACTGGATTTTTCTTCGATCGAATACTTAAGTGCTACCGCAAAGAAACGGCGGCAGATACGAGTCTACTTAACATATCATTTTTCTATTTTTTTCATTGTCTCTGCCGTTTGTTCACCCCGCCACGGCTCTTTCTCTATGTTACAGAACGTTATTTATTGGAGGAACGGAACAACGGAAAATTGCAACTCGTCGGCAATCGGTAATACGTTCTCGATTAAACATAAATGATAGTTCAAATCATTTCCTTTTCGTTCTTTTTGTCCGGCTGGATGGCACGATAAAGTCCGTATTCTTCTCGGATACTCGTTGTTACGGGCCTTGAATTACCCGCGGTATATTACTTAAGTAGCATCGAGAGCGCGTATGCTATGATTTATGTTCGAAAACCATCTCGCTTTGATTCGCGAAAAATAAGAGAAAAGAATCGATTACGCGGCTCTCTGATATTACCGCAGCTAAGCTGCCGCTGATTGCCTTTTAAACAACCTCGAATGCCATGCTGCGCACTCTTTTCTAAACGGAAGCGGATTAATCCGGCAAGGCTAAAGCGCTGTTAATCTCCTTTTTTTTTTCACATTTTTCTAGACGTAAACTTTGTAGACAAAAGCAAGGCGCACGATACACCGGTTAAAGTTGCCGTAATTCTGTCGCGTGACGAACGATAATTACTTTTCTGACATAACGAATAACTCAACGATGCAGCACTGCAACGCTCTGCGTTATCGAATATATCGATTCAAATATACGTATATGCTTTATATACTATACTATATTACGAACGATATTATTATTATTATACGGTTACACTATAGCACGAATACATTATTATTGTCTCTCGTCGTATAAAATCAGAAAGAGAGAGAGAGAGAGAGAGAGGGAGATTTCTTAAAACGGGAAAGTTATTGGTAAACTGTAGGTTAAAGCGTTCTAGAATCTTTTAATGAGATCTAATTTGAGGTCTGGGAAGAAAAAAAGAAGAAAAAGTAAGGGCAACAGGCTGTCGAAACTTAATTTAGGTCTCGACAATGTACGCGGTTAAGTCATGCGTAGAGACGTAACTCGACGGGATGATCGTCGATGAGCATGCGTATTCGCCTTTAATATTCTTCGATCGAGCCGCGATAAATTCTCGATCGGAGTAGGCCGCACGCGATCGGTACGAGCTCGCCGCGCCGGTGCTCAATCAGAGTGAGTTGAGACTAATTTAGAAACTGCGATGTATAACGATCGTGCCCGAAGGCGTCGCAAATTCGGCGCAGAACGGCCCCGGCCCGCGCACCTACGACTCACGAGTGTATCTCCAAATGCATCTACCTTACCTGCGCCGCGCCGGCTCGCCCGCCAATTTAACTCTGCATCAATTTGTCATTTAACTTATTGACCGCCGCGCCAGTTCGCCTCCTCCGTCCTCCGTCCTCCCTCCTCTCTCCTCCCTCCTCCCTCCTCCGATCCTGCATCTAAGATCGGTATTTAAATGGATAAACAGCAGTATTTCGTCTGTAACGATCTACATCGCCGTATATTATACCGCAATATTATAACATACGGTGACGCGAAGGAGTTTTCGGGGCGGGTAGAAGTTTCGTGGTGGTTATTTTGCCCGAGAGTATAGCTGAAATAGATTTTGTACGATAGGATGGCATTAAAGGGTGGAACCGATAGAAGATACTAGGGCGATTAGCAAATAGTAACCTTATTGATTTGCTGGATGATATATGCGTTCGAATTGAAGTATTTTTAGGAATGCTTGCAAACACATCGTTGCAGGCAAAACAGTTCGATTTAAAGGAAAGAAAGGGGGAAGAAAAAAAAAAGCAATTTGCTTCGTTGCTGTAATTTTCTGCACAACACTGACGCATCGATGTGAACGTATAATCATGTAATTAAACAACGACGGAGATAGGTAAACGAACGATAAAAACTGGCAGAATTTCTCAACGCCGTGCAATAAATATCGTAGCGATACGAGAGGCATGGATTGAAAACGAGGCTTATCGTAGATTATACTTAATGTTACGAAAATATAATGTTTTTACGAAATTATATGAAATTGATCGCCACGTTAATCATTATCGATCGATAACGATCGAAAGAATTGATCGTGATGCGATCAGTCGTCTTGACTTAAATCACATTGTCCATCCAGAAAGATAAAATATTACAATTTCAGGTTTCTCTACTAAATGCTAAATGACATGGCTTTATGAATGCTATACTGTTAAGTTAGATAACAGTATGACATTTGCATTGAAAATATAAAGAATTTATAACAGCGATTATGGTATTATTAAAATTATGTGTATAAACACAGTGAACAGAAATTAATGCCGACGTCCACGATTCCCAGTCAATACACTGTTCTATTAAACGAATTAACGCGACCGCTATAAATCAAGATATACGTCTGTAAAGCGCTATTCGCCATCGTGGTATAATAAATTATATTAATTCATACCGATTCACCAAGTTGATAGCGTTCATAGTTCAGCCGTATAATGCGTTCTTCGAATTGAGATTTATATTCGGATTCTGTGTGCTAGATACGAATAACCGGTACTACTGAAAAATTTGCATAATTACATAGAATCTAATCATTTACATACAAAAATTCCGATAGTCTTATATTATTCCGTTGCTTTGTATAATGCTTTATTAAGGAAGTTATAAGGGTAAATTGTTAGAAGTATATTCTTCGCGCCGATACGTATATCATCGCTGAATCATAAATATCGAATAGGAATAGAAACGATAGTATTATATTATATCTTCGTGGTAAATTTTAATTAATTATACCTTTAAAGTGAAACATCTATAACCCCGATATTAGTAGAGTATCTTTATCATTGGACTACAACAAATTTTTATACGTTTATGAGAAATATGAGGATACAAAAATTCCCGGAACACATCTACCACCCGTTGTAATATTCAGTAGGTGGATCGAACCTTTGATCGAGTTCTGTCTCTTCGATTATCCACGATCGTCTGAAAGATCATAGTCTTGTCTAGTAATATACCGATAATATCTATTATCGTAGCGTTAGATTTCTTTTTCTTGGAATCGTACTTTCTCCATCGCTCGAGTGTCATCGGGATCGCTGGTCGATCGGAATGCGATTCGGATCGCTCGGATCGAACACCGAAGTCGAACGAAAGATCGCTAGCGTATTCGACTCAACGACCGATAAATAACAAGCGATGAGAAGAGCAAGGAGCGAGAAAAAGAAAGGCAAGATAGCCCGTAACGAAGACGCAAAACATCCAGCGAAACTGAGCCAATCGATTATGAGGTGTCCTTGTAGTTCACAATCAGTGGCGCTAGACCGGTACGGCGCGGCGGCGCGGCACGTTAGGGGCGCGTTCTTTTAATGATGTATTAGCGCCGTGTTTTGACACGAAAGAAGCGGCAACTGGTCGAGGTCGCATTCTTCTCCTTCTTTTTCCTTTGTCCTTCCGTCCGGCTTTGAAACCACGCGCGGCCTCTTGTCTTCTGGCTCCCACCGTCGTGTCAGCCCATAGAAACATTTCAGTGAACCACTTAACGCCCTGAAACCCTTAACCTTCGATTAATCAATCTCGACGAAGACCGTTCAGCTGAGATTTTCTGGCTGCTTAAGCGGCCACCAGTTCTTCATTCTGGCATGAATCTTAATTTCACTAAGTTCGACATGGCAACTTTGAAGAATTACTTCATTACGTGCATCATTAACCGTGATTGTGATATCTCGAGGTCGCGATGAAATTTAGAATTTTTCCTTACCCACACATATTGTACGTAACACGTCATATTTCAAAGATATCTTGTATCTACGGAGAGCGTACGTTCTTACGGAATCTTCAACTTTAGTCAAAAGTTTATTATTGTATTGTAATTTCAATACAATAAAGTATAGCTTTTGCCATCGATAGTTTTGAATATCAAAGTAACGGTAAGTAATACGAATGATAGATAATTACTCGAAAACGATAATCTACGTTAAATTGGTTGCCATGAAACATTCGGAGAATTATAATAAAAAGTATTATGTATTTTTTTTCTTTTTTTTTTAAATCAAGACAACAAACGACCAAACCTTTAAAACAAGCTACTCTTTATTTCGCAAGTAGCAATAACTCTGCTGAAAGCTGTAAGTGTAACGTCGTTTGCCGTCGCATCGGATCGGTAGATTTCCAGCTTGGCTCGTAAAGTAGATCCAAATTCCGTGGCTTCATTAGACACGAGCTGCACAGGTACGTGTAGACTTACGATCCCCGATCCGAGAAATCGGCGTACACGTTTCTTATCTTTGAGCAGCATCGATAGTTCGATGCTGAAAATCAGACTGTGTGTATCTTGTAAAGGTAAAGGAAGGCGTCCTACGGTTTTCAGGCCCAGTCCCCAAAATACCCCGTGATAGAGTTTACGGGTTTCTCGAAGCACACCTAGAGAGCTTGGCAGGGACAATAAACACACAGGGGCATTTACAATGAAAGAGGTCGGATGTGAGGATTTTATTTTTTCCTTTTTCCCTCTCGTCCTCCTCCTCCCCCTCCCCCGCTCCTTTTCTCTTCTCTTCTTTTCCTTAAGCCTTAAACTAATACGCCCTCACGGGGATGGGCTTGCCCTCGAACTCGCTATCTTCGCGCGCATTAATCATGCTGAAAGGGTTGCCACGAGAATTGTCCTCCCTCCACGAGGTATCGCCGCGTCCTGCTCGGTTCCAAAACTACGGCTAGCCGGCAACTTGAAACTTCGTTCGTGAATTCTTCCTACTTTTTCTTTTCTCGTCTTTACCGCCAACTGTGTACCGAGCAAGTCGCAACCGCGTTTTCGTCTGCCGGGTATGCCAGGCCAGGCGTTTTACAATTAGAAAGCACCGTGAAAGAATTTAAAAAGAAATCGTGAAAGAGAAACGCAGGTAAAGCTCGTAGGCCGTAACTTTCGTACACGTGTACAACCTCGGGAAAGTGTTCGAACATTCGTAGACACCACTCGCGAATTTTTTACCTGTACTACGCAAAATATTTTCAAATTTCGTTAAAATTTTCACGAATTTCGTCTGCTACGATTATTTATTACGATTATAATGGCAACAAATACATACGTAGACGTTACAAGATATTCGGTACATGCATATTTCGCAGGGACCACAAAATTATTTAAACGGTCGATTATCGATTGTGTTAATTGGATTGTTAAAAATTTATAAAAAAAAAAATCAAACATTTAACGACAAATATAACAAAAGATTATTGATACGAATATCGATACCGGTTGAAACAGCAATCGAGAGATCAGGTGAACATAGAATACACGACTGCTAAAAATTTACTCGCTTGTTATCGTAATATTAAAAATATCAAATCTTTACAGCTTAAGATTTCCAATCAGATAGTAAGGTTTTAAGTTAGATGTAACTTTTCGCAAAAGGTTCGTGCTAAGGTTTACGAGCGAGGATGTAGATCGATGGAAGACTTGAAATTATGTTAATTTCATCGATCTCGTGAAAATTCATTATTTTACTAATTGGAGCCTATTGTTAAGATCTCCAGATACTTTGTCAATCGTGGATAGTCGTTAAGTGAACTCGTCAGAGAAATTGCTTTTGCTTGTCTTGTTCTTCGTTCCAACCGATCAAGAGAATGGGCTTGTTTCTGAACGCGCTATCTTTGCATACATTAATCACGAGAAAAGGGTTGGCAAGGGAATTGTTCTCTCGCCTGGATCGCGTCAGTCGGCTCTTTTGCCCGCCACCATTTTTTCCTACTCCGAAACTCTATACCCGTCTCAGAAATCCAAATTGAACTGCATTAGAAGCGTTCCGCGTGACGTCTCCAGATTGTCAGATAATGGGATTCCAGAATTCGTAAGACCTTATTTATCCCTGTTTTATCTGAAACATCTGCTTCGAAATAGTTTCTCTTCGAAAATGGAAAATAATATCGACTATATATCGATATATATATATATGTACATTTTTTTTTATAAAATAATTGTCGGAGATGATTATTTTATCTAGATTTAAGAACGGACGTCGAGTAAGCTAAACGAATTTTAAATAATACATAATTCGGTCAACACGTATTTCTCACTTCGATAATTTTCTTATACTTTGATCTTTTCTCAATGTTCGGGCAATTGATCCAGATTTGAAATTCCTCGCGGAAAAATGATTTTACTTGATGAAGCCATAAGTGACGATTTCCATGAAACTTCGAATAACGATTTTTTTTCTTTTTTTTTCTTTTTTTTCTAGCAAATCTAATCGATGAATTCTACTCTGCGAAGAGTTACCTGTGTCGATCGATTACTCGTATTAACGTTTCTATAGCCCTAGTACACACGTATATTTGAAGAGTAAAGAGATGTATGAGAAATTTAAATGAAATTTTCCATGAGATTTATAGGGTAAACGTATCTGTACTTTTTGCTAGATTCCATTTCCTCGTCCGTACATACCTGTAAGAAAATTCATTTGCATAGACATCTGCACTTTAATTATAATCCTACATCGGTAATGGGATAAGAAGACTTGATTCGCAAATGCAAACGCGTTCGCTTTGCAATTATGAATTCAGAATCATAATTTTTACCAGGCTTATCACGATTTAATCTGATCGGCCGGATAGACGTTAGCAATTCAGATGGACGAACGTTTCCTGTTTGCATTGTTTGACCGTTTACGACGTACGGGAAAACTTGTGATCTCTGAACAACGTGCTATAAAGGTGTTTCATTGTGCGTCCTACGTATTTTACGTCGCGATGCTGTTTACACGATCATCCGTGGACAACGTTATTGAATAGAGGCGAGGCGTCGTAAAAAGGCAGATTGTCGCGCGCCGCGCCGGTTTCTTTCAGTGAAACCCTTGAAAGAGGGTGGGCCCGTGGCCCACAAAAGGGTTCGTGTCTCCGAGAACCTCGAGGCCCCACCACGATCCGAAAACGCCACACAGGTCGTGACTCGAAATCAGATATTGTTCAGACCTCGACTTCCTTTATGGCATATGATGGATGAAACTAATCGGTCAACCAGGTGACTATATACACCCTACAGTTGCACTTGACTTACCATGACCACGGGTGGTTCGGTTTCCCGTGTGCTTTCAGGAACCGACCGCTTTCCCGGCACCGAATGGACGAAATATGATGCTCGTTCGCGTTTCATCTGGAATGTTTCCCTCCGAAACGAGTGAATTTAATTGGTTTTAATCTATGGTATTTTTGAGAGTGGAAAGTGGCCGGATATGGGAATCGAGGTTCGTTTGATTTGTGTAACTCTGTTTCTTCTTAATCTCTGTGATAATTAACGGATACTATTTAATAGGTACGAGACATTAATTTAATAATTACGGGACAGTTTGGATAGATATTTGTGTATTATACACGCGTAGATATTTTTAGATATCTTTTCGTTCGATTTAACACAACTGCGAGATATTCTCTAATAATAATTACCGGAACGTCTTTCAAAAGGCAACATCGATGCGATGAAACGATATCGTGCAGCAAAAATACTTGGCTAGGAAATTAGGCAAAGTTGCCTGGAAAAACGTGCTAACTTAACGCCGTAATTTCAGAAATAACTCGATTTGATAATTTCGCAAACAGTACCGTTAATTAACTTTCGTACAAAATTAAATGGACCAACGCTCATTCGTATACCTGCTATACCTTACTTCGAGAGAAGCTTCAAGACTCCGGCAAAGGTCGTAGCAAACGAAACTATTGTACGATTATCGGTGTTGAGAGATCGTGTTATTCATATCGGAAGAACGCTTTCGTGACGATAACGTTACAAACTTTTAGGAACGTCTAACTGTTCTATCGGATGAAACGTGGAAAAGGGAAGAAAAATACAGGTATCGGACATTCGAAAAAGATTTCGATATTCGAGGAATCTGTGGCTGTAGCGTTTGGTATTCGAACGGTGTTCCCTAAGCATTGGGACCCCGTGTCGCGCTAGGTAATCGTAGCATACTGAGTTGCCCGCTTATAACGACCATAATTAAATCACGATAATCGTAAAACGATGTAAAACGATCGATGCGTGATGCGAACTATTAATGGCTTTATTCGAAAATGAGAAGCAAGCGCGTGAAAGAGAATTCCGAGGGAGGTAAATTACACAGGCGAGTCGCCGATAATTATATAACTTTCATAAACGAGTCGCAATGCATCCTAGCGTGGCCCGAGTATTGAATAAGAATTCCTTTGAAGCTACAAACGCCTCGTCGTTTCTCGCCGCATCGATTTTCTCTCGAGGGAACAATTACACCGAACGATTCGAATACGCGCCTTCTCCTTTCTCCTTTCTCCTTTCCCTTTTCTTTCTGCTGCACACGCGTATTCTAATATTATCGCCTCTCGTTATCTCAATTTCGAGCAACATCCGTTTGCAACATTCGACCGCTCCCAGGTTGCGACCGATCGGTGCAACTCTGCGACTGCGAAGTACCTTTGCGAAGTACATTTTAACCTTATGCTTAATACGCGTTAACGATGTTTCAATATTTTCTCTTTAACGTTTCTGCTATCTTACTTACGCAGCTTACCAATGTCACGAAGATACCGCTATATTTTATATTATAGTAGATACTTCGCGCCAGAATATTACGTAGAATGTCTAAAGACGCGATAAAGAAGTTAGATTAAGCCTGGCGTTGCGTCAGAAATTATGTGTAATAGATTACGTGTTTCTTCGTAAACGAATAATTTCCAATAAAAGTGTGACAGCTTTCGTTACATAATTTTCTACGTATGCCATTTTCGTTGATATCATCGTGTCAGTCTCGTGGAACTATCAAAGCTGTTTATGGGATAAGAATATCAAGATCAAAATGTCGTTATCAGTAGCATACACGGTAATTTGGATAATTGTAACTTTGTATATTGTTAAGCTTGTTAAATTGATAAGCTATGGTACCAAAATAGAAAATAGAATAAAGGGAAGCAAGTTGCTCTGTAATTATATGTATATATAAGAAGAAAACCGTATTAATTATAGCCCTGTATGTATTATTCCCATTTATCTGATAGATGGTACCATATTTAGAGAAAAAACTGTGCATAATTGCATAGTATGGAAATACTGGTATGGAAATTAATTGTAGCCGTTGTACACTCTATTCTCGCTAATTTGATAAGATGCATTCTGTATGCCAAACTAGTGCCGTAATTACACGAAACGGAAACTTTATTAATTACAAGCCTATATTGCCTAATCTCTCAAAGTTGTAATAATAGGCTACAGAAAGAATAACGTGTTTAATCATACAGAACTGGCTTAATTGTAGCCTCTAATCTCGCTGATCTGACAGGATACAGCTCGTACGGTAAAGAGGAGATCGCGCGTTGTGTCATCAAACGATTACCTTATTATTATTTGTGGCCTTTGCATACTGCAAATAAAATACAACGTAAGGCTAAGATCTTATTAATCGCATTTTCGCGCAGTTCGATTTTTATCGCGGTAGAAAACACGTTAATGACAACTCTTTGGTAACTCGATCTCGCTAATCTGACAGGAAACAACTTTTATAGCGAACGATTTCATACAATTATCTGGAAGAAGAAGGTTGTTAACCACCTCTGCTCCACTATAATTCTTCTAATCAGCAAACTTACTCTTCCTATTAATTATACGCGTCCCTTTAATAGTACAATCTCGCGAATTTGATACATTCTAACAGCATACGGAAATGTTCTTTGGAAAAATGGCAATAAAACCACCAATCTTTCTACAACCTAATCTCGTTTATCCGACAGGATGTATCCTCGGTATTAAAAGCAACATCCTCTGTAATCCCGTACATAGACAGAGGAGTATCCGCGTCTTTACACCCGTCTGCTACGTTTACCCTCGTCGATACAACGAAAGCGTACACACCCTACGAATGGAAGGAGACGATAGCTACGCGACTAAAAGCGGGGAAAAGGCGAACCTATTAATCGCATCATTCGCGTAGCCTAATCTCGCTGGTCCGATAGGGTGCATTCCTTGAAGTAACAAAGAGAAGATCGCGCATAACGACGCAGGGAAAAGAAAAAGTCAGGACGCCTCGTTAATTGCAACTTTTGCATAGGCTAGTCCCTTGAATCTGATAGGATAGGATACACTGTGTATAGTATAATAAAGAGGGGTCGTACGTAGGCATATAAAAAGGGAACGTCCGAAATACGCGAAGAGCAGCCCACGGGCTGAAATTATGCTTCGATTATTCGTGTCTGCCAGTGGATGAAGGAGAAGGAGCGCAGGTGGGAGGCATAGCCCGGCTAAGCAGCTTCGCACAAGTCACCCACCCTCTTTGCACGTGATCCATGCCGCTCTTCTCTCGCTCTTGGCTTTCTCTTATTTTACCTTGCTTCTTTTTTTTACCTCCTCTGTTCTTTTGCTCCTTTTTCTCGTACCTTTATCCTTATTCTCTGGCGGTCCTCTCTCCTGTAAGCCGCACGACGACGGCGCGGCGTCGTGTCTTCGGTCGAAAATCGGGGATGCGATAAGCAAACACTCTCCAACACCGCTCTATTATTAAACTATAAAATTTGACGGTGCCAATGGCGCGGAACCGTTCGATCGGTCGCGGTTCGAGTTTCGACGATCGATCCACACGATTCATCGCGTTCAACGCTTGATTGAGACGTTTTGCAGCGTTCGACCAACGAGGAATATTCGATAGGAATCCGTGGATGAAGTCGTAACGATCCAGGCGAAGCTGAATCCTGAGGGCAGGCGATTTGAATTAGAACATGCCTTGAGATAGGAAGACCGGTTTAACGGCTGCGTTTGATAATTATTTCCTGTAAATGTCTTTAGGCTAATTACGTCGTATTTATTTATACAGGTGTATATAAATTTTCACCTATCGCACATATATGTTTGTAGATATATTTCTTCGATTACAGTTTAGAAAATTCGAACGTTCCAGATATCGTGATTTATAGGACGGTTGAACGATAAGAAAACAAGGGAAATTTATTTCGTGTAATTAAAACGTACAGTGTATCGAAAATAATCGTGTCGTCGCATCTTTGTTAAAAACGTAACTCGTAATATTTAACGAGATTTCGTTACAAGGTTGAGAACACGTTCGCAGCCTGATTCCAAGCAACACAGAGTTAATGCGAGGTCCGAAGCTAACGACGCATAAAAATTAAAAATTGCGCGCGATTAAGTATAACAAATGCCACGCCATTGGTCTGTCTGTTCTTCGTAGCTCATTCTTTTGCCGGCGTAGCCTGGTCACGCCCTTGTTCAAACGTCGCGTTGGTGCCCCTAAGATGATTATAACATCATCCTGCCGAAAATCTACGTTATATACCTTGTACCATACAGACCAGTGATCCACTTCGATTCAATGACCACGAAACCTATAAAACGATTATCTTCTATCGGACCTGCCTCAGATATCTGCCGAAGCAAAGAATCGACTCTTGCTCTTCGACAATGTTTCATTCTAAATCCGACTAGGATAAACATTGGGATAGCATCGTGCGTGTTGTACGTGTTTGAAACATTTTGAAATGTCATCAGCTGCGTAACGAGGCACTGTCGACGTATCGATATTTGAAACGAACTTGCGAATGTACAGGGTGTTAAGAAATTACGTGTCTACGATTCTACGTTGCTAGATTTTACACGTTCTCGGTTCGATGGAAAGCTTCAGCTTGGATCTCGAGGTAACGTGTTTTTCGTTGCATCGTGTTCTACCGATCACGACGATCGGAATTGTTATAGTTTCATCGGTTTCTACGTTGACGTTACTTAGAATATGTTTAGAATTTGTTTACGATATTATTTACCACGCGTTTACATATCGCAGTCGGATGGAAAGTACATAGAACGGTATTAACCATGAAACGGGAAATTATTCATCCAACTTTGCAATTTCAAATTATTACAGGACTAGTTAGGGTGAAAGCTGACGCCGTATAATATCGTACAAAAGCATAATATAATCGTATACTTTTGTTGCTAGTATACAATAGACAAGAACGATAGAAGGAAATTTCATGTTTTTTGTACTTGAATGATCCCTCGAAAGCGTTATTGGCTGATCGTGAAGGAAGCAGGTTCGAATGTTAAATATTTCCTCAATGGTAATCTACCTGGCTTGATATCGTAATAAAAGATCTCGTAAAGTATATGACGTTCGTCGTAAGTGCAGAGACGGGACTGAAACGGGACGGGGTAGAACGGGACGCGAGTAAACTCTGGCAAACATTGCATGTAGTATATAGAACGGAAAAACGGTTGTAGTCGGTTTAGAATTTTCATTGCTACCACTGGTAAATTACGATTTGCCAAGTTTATGGCCGTGAGACTATCATCGGCTGGTTGGCTGGTTGGTAACGTCGGATCGACGTTCAGCTTTCGTTGAAAATTGGCATAGGACGCCAACGGTAAATTTCAAAAGTGGAAAACCTGTAACAAAGGATCGCGATAACTTTTATTTTACATCGACTAAATAAACAGATGACGTTATCCGCCTTCTCCGTATGAAATTATCGCGCTGTCTATAATGCCGATACAACTGCCGAAATGATCGATAAGTTTCTGCACGTAGAATCCCCTCGCTGATCGATCAATTTATATATTTCATTTCTCGTATTGTATCACATAAAGGATAAATTTGTAATTTATAAACAATATACGTAATTATTACGCTGATCTCGTTTAATGGGATATATTTTATCAGCGAATACCAAGAGCCCGGCTAGCTCAGTCGGTAGAGCATGAGACTCTTAATCTCAGGGTCGTGGGTTCGAGCCCCACGTTGGGCGATAAAATATTTTTTGCCTCTTAATTCTAATCGTCGCTATTCTTTTTCTGTATATATATTTTTAATTAACAAAGATATGTCGGATATCGACTAAAGTATAATAAGATAATTCAGTCTAATAACGTGACGTGGACGTTACAATGTTACCACATTTTAATTTTACATGCGATATTATATATTTAATCAGTAGAAACGAAAAAAAGAAAAAAAAAAGAAAAGAGAAAAAGAAAAGAACTGTGCGAAACGATAATTTCCTACGTAAACGGTTAATACGTAAAATTGGAATATTCATGTAAAGTACGTAGAAAATTGGAAAGAAACCTCGATATCGTTACATTTCTAAATCGCATTAATTATAAGTATCGTGTTTTAAAGAGGGACCATTCCGTTTCCTTCCTATACGAAACGTCTAGTTTTTGTTTAAAAATAGCCTCATTTCTATTTCAGTTTATACTTTTCCGTTTAATCTAACGCAGGATACGTAGGCATTCTTGGAGCTACCGAAGCTAAAAATAAAGTTTAAAATGTGAGTGCACTCACGTACAATTTATCTTATTGTAGCACGACACAAATGTTATGACATGTCAGTCTGCGCAATTCGAAACTTGCTTCTCGTCAGGATCGAAACCCTGATTTAGATACATTTCGTTAAATTGCTATTGTTGAAAGAAACTAGTTAAACTAGTGAAACTAGTGAACGCGTAGAGATACGTACAAATTTCATAAATATACATCGAACGTTCGATCGAATTATGAAAAACGGTTCCCGTCTATTTATATTTAAATATGAATTCGCCTGGGAAATTAAGTTAACCGTTTTCGTTAAAAGTTTAAACGTAAGACCCTTAACTTATTTTACGAGGCGACTGTGTGTGTGTGTGTGTGTGTGTGTGTGTGTGTGTATATATATATATATATAGGTAGGTAGGTAGGTAATTAACAAATGAATAAACTGACAGACAAAAATAAAAGATTTAAGAGACATTGAGAAAATGCGAAAGTTGTTTAGAAATTCGATGGTATCTGCTCTTGGGTGAGGAAAAATGGTGATTAGCTACTAGACGCGAGGCCGTTTGTGCATAAGTTCAATGAAAGGAAAAACGTTTATTCTATATGAAAGTAATTATAGGTAAATGTTCCTAGACTGACAGGTGTCATTAGTCGATGCGGTAATAAAATTAACTCTGTTGAATTATTTATTACCGATAAAATCAGTGTACATTTATTATAACACGACTGTAGATTTTCTCATACTCTAATATCGTTTACACGTATTTATAATGATATTAGGACTTTTAAGCTAATAAAAATATCAAAAGTTGAATTAAATTTTACATAACTCACGTGGAAGAAAGAAAATATTTTAAAATATTCAAAAACGCATTTTTCTATTTGGCCCTACAGTTGCTCTTTACGGTATCCGGTTCATTCGCGTTTATCCATATCGAGCGAAATCAAATATCTGCTAGCTTTATCGGAACAGTTACGATTTCAAGCAATTAGAATATCTTTTTCCCATCGGTTTAATTGAAAATTGACAAATTTAGAAATAACGCAACGTTTCTGCTTGAACTTTCGATTTCAGTGATCGATGATAGGTCTGTTATCGTTTGAAACGCACTAAAAAAAATTGTATTACTTCGTCAGCATTTTTATCTTGGTCTCTCGATTAAACTTTCTATTTTCTTTCGTTCTTAATTATCTTTCGCGTTCTTTCTGCGAAACGAGGCGACACGACGACCGAACCTCAACATGTTAAACCTACGTTTCCCAAAATTGACCAATTACCGTTAACGTTTCTGAGTTTACACTTATTGTCCCTCGCAATTTGATCCCCTTGCTCTTAAGTAGATACCTAACCCAAATTGAGTCCTTCGACCGTTAATAAACTTTATTATACGTCAAAAACAAAAGAGAATCAACAAGAAACTTGAAACAATTTAACAAAATACGCAAGATTAAGCACGGGCGGAAGGTCTGGAGGGTCGATATTGTGCGAGCCACGACGCACGATGAAAAAGAATGCATCGCCATGCACTTCCTTTTATCCTCGTTCTTTCGCCGAAGATAACCTTATTCGACGTAATTGCTCCCTTCTATTTTGACACAAAACGATTCTTCTAACGAAGAACAGCTCGCTGTTAACTGGCTGAATGAAGGCGGTTGTGTGTCAAAAAATTGCGGAACACTGTCTAGTTCGATATATTTGAGACAGTGTCAATGATAAGATCGTGGCACTTGACCGATCGTCTAGGACCTAAGAGATCGTCAACGATCGAGAATCGACAGCCGATCATCTTCGATCGTCCCTCCGCCCCCTATTTCTTTCGTATTATTTCATTCGCTTCGTCCGTTTCTTCTGCCACTCTTTGGCCGCCCTGCGCGCATCGCATCGAAATAAGAAAAACTAGTTTGTAAGGAAAAAGAAGCAGAAGCACTTGTTCGTATGTTTCCAAGTTTCCTTGTTATTACATCCGGCGATGAGATATGCGTAGCAACTTTTCACTCGAGAATTAAATTTTTTTTTTTTTTTTTTTTTAAAGAATAAACGTTAAATTATTACTAGATATAGCTGCAAGTATGCTTTATTATTAATGAGTGCTTTATTGCACACGTACGCGCATATGCATCTCTTAGAACTTTATTATCTGTCACCAGATAGAAAAGTGAAATTCCCTACAATAGCGCGTAGGTTAACTATTCCAATGGCCATACGGAAAGCATTAACCATTTAAACGATCCATTACTCGTGCAGTATTACATCATAAATCTTGCAAGTAATAAATGTAATTCCAGTCACTTTCGATCAAAACATTTCCATCTGGTCGTAGCCTAAAATTAACGTTTTCAAGAAACGACAAAGACCGATATAAGTCTTGACGGATTATCGATCGGTAGTACGTAATACTATTCGTTTAACACATTCGGCGTGAACGTCTCGGACCTAACTTTGAAAACATTCAACGAATTTTCACGATAATTCTCACGTAATAAAGCACATATATACCGTTCGTAGTACGTGATCGCGAACACGATACGTCTGCGAAAGAGCCGATTTTCTACGTAAAATAACTATCCGAGCGACTGAAATTTTTGGTATTTCTGATAAATTTTACTTAGTATTGTAGTAAATTTTATTTAGTATTGTATTATATTCGCGCTTATCGCGGTTGTTCCTTTTCCTCGAGAATACGCTGCTCTGGCGGGTGTAGCCGCGAACGCGTGGGCTTCGAGCTGTTAGAAATGGGTGGAGAGAATTCGGCTGTAATTTATGAATCGAGGCTCGCGCTTATCTGCCTCCAAAGCAATAATTATGCGAATTGAAATTTCTTAATAATAGAGCAAGCTCAATGATTTCTTCCGCGACGTTCGGTTACATATTATTCGTTGATTTAATAATGTCGTTAAGACGGGTCTGGCCGCAACGCGCGTCGACTTATCTCGGAAGCCTAGACCAATATGTATTTACGCCCACTTATTGAAATTTACGTCGATTTATATTTATAGATCTGGTCCGGTTGAGCGGTCACCGGTGTAATTAAACATTCACAGTATTATAAATTGGCCGCGTTTAATCACTCGTAATGTGAATTTAACATCTAATAGTGCGATCTCCGTGTTTACATATACGTATGTACGTATTGTATATACATTTGGAACGTGGCTCTTCTGGTTGTGTTTTATAGCGCATTTCTCAGGAATCTACTGGCAAAGTGGTAGAATTTCATGATTCGCTGAACACGAACCGGGATCGCGGATAAAAGTTAGTGTTAACGCGCGAGATGAATTATTACGTTATTAGTTCTCTGCGTCCAGTTTTTGTTTATACGCGGGTTAATACTTTCTGCGGCAAATTCTCTTACAATTAGTCTCTTTCCTTTTTGTTCGTAGATAGAACTTATATATCATATCAAGTCGATCGGAAAATTCTGTCGCCAGATTTTCCACCTATATCTATAACTCTATTTCGTGACTTCTGCGAACTTTAGCAGTTCGTTGAAATACACACACACACACACACACACATACACGTATTGAAATTGTTCGTTATCGAAAATGTTTTTACAGCGAATTATAAAGCGAATCGTAAATGTCGTATTTTATACGAGCGTTAGTATCGACTGATAATTATCAAATTTGTACAAGATTGCCTCTGACAAGGAAAGTGTTCGCTGCTGGAAATCAGCCTGCAGAAGCATCGGAAGGATAGCTTAAACATTTCTATCGAGTTCCTTTCAACCGATCGTTCTTTATTCGGTTCATTCAGTGGTTCGCGACGTTGATTTGACTGAAATTGCCACGTGTTGTGTGTCTCACCGGTAACAAGTGTACGCGAGAGAAACTATCGAATTAATAGCGAGCTGAATTACAGTCTATGTTACGACATTACACGATCAATTCACGTGAATTTTGATATTTGCCATTGCAACGAAAATTATCGTCTTTGTGGCGTTCGTCCATTCCATACGTAGGCGTAAACGAAGTCGTTGGACGTACGTGATCGATCGTAGTTATTGTCAAGATCTTAGCAATTCGCGTCTTTCACGTGATTATGATACATCGTGCGTGAATATATGTATTTTAATATGTTTATTTCGGGTAACCGAAGCGAGTACCCGAGTACGCGTAGCAGTCGTGCGAGCGAGAAGAGGCTCAAGCACCGTACGTAAGAATGTGAATCACCGTGGCGTGGCGCCTTCTAATGTTCTAATCTTCTACACGCACGGGCACAGGCCCTTTCGGCGTTTATCGACGCTCACCGATGTCCATTTCGTCATTTTTCCGAGTCGTCGCGTTAGCGGCGGTATTCTTTCGTATTTACGAGGCGAACGGTAAATGCTTGCTAAGTGACTTGGTTTTCACCGAACAATCGACACAAGTTTAACGTTGTCCGTGGTCAGCTGACAGCGAGTAGTATGCTCCTGCGGCAATAGGAAAATATTTCCAGAATGGTTCGAACGAAAAATCCGGAGAAATCGTCCAACTACCATCAGCTATCTTGGAGAGCAACTACGAGATGTTCGACAACGGTGGAAATTTGACGCGCCTCGTAAAAGTCGAAGACCGAAGGTATGTCGCGAGGCGATCCTCGATGAATGGTATCTTCCCTTTATCTTTGTACACGCCATAGAAGCTGTTTGTAGTCCGTTCTACCAGATGAGATAGTTTTCCCCGAAAAAGTCGCTATTAAGCCCCTTCGAACCGCATACCCGATGCGTGATCCTTTCCTCCTTTATTTCTCTCTCATTTCTGTCCGTTTTCCTCGTACACCTACTACGTTTCCTTATTTTTCTTCTCCTTTCTCATTTTTCTTTTTTTCTCTTCTTTTCTTTTTTTTCTTTTCTCTCCCCTTTTGCGACAGGTATCGCTCTAGAATAGCTCGTTTCGTTCGAACGGACAAAGTCGAGATCGAAGTCGTAACTCGAATGGATCGATGCACGGATGAATGATACCGTGAAAATAGATACTACGTATATCGATAGGTGTAATTTTGGAGCGTGTAGTCTGGTTTCGTTAACAACGTACGTATTTCAGAGCGAGAGAATGCCATAGTGAAAATAGATACATACTACGTACGATCGATAGGCGTTATCTCGGATGTCTGGTTTCGCTAACAATGTACGTACGTATTCGACGGTATTTCTATAGCACATTATGATAATAACGTTGCAATCGAGATTGCGATGCAACTATTTACACGGCTGGTCGTGGCTGTGTCAGATGCGAAGGCTACGTTGTTAAAAATATATACCACCGCGTTTCATAATCTCCTTTCCGCTTTGGTTTTGATAGAATTTCATGTTCCGTATTTAAACGTATCCAAAGCGGTGACAAACATTTCTTACACTTGCTTAAGATAGAAAAACATACAATTTCAGATACGCTACAATTTCGCACGTAACGATGTACCGATCGTACGAACTGAAATAGAACGAGCGCCTCGAATTATCGCGAATCATCGTCCTCTCAATTGCGAAAAAATAATATGACAGGTTGGAATTATCGAAATTTACAGACGTTCGTTACGAAGATCGGCTCCTTAAGAAGTTGCGAATAATATCGTTTGTACGTGGAATATCGATTAATTCGAACCTTCGTTTTACTCAAACTTGCGTTATCGAAATTGTATCACGATAAGCAGGAAGCAGCCGTGTTAGTTAATAAAAGTAGATAGGTAGACATTTAAATACACGTAATTATGTTGCGCGGAAACAACAAAGTTACAAAGTACAAAGTAACGTACAATTGCAAGAAGAACGAAGAAATTGACTATTCGGCATCGCCGTATCGCGTAAAGTAGTATAAAAATAAAGAAAAACATCCGCTAGATAGAAGCGGTTCGATAGAAGAGCGACAGAGTAGAAAAAATAAATTGGCCCGAGATAAAAGCTACGAAGCGGACAATTATCGATAAGTCGACTATTTTAACTATCGTAGTTAAAAGTTTTAATCCGATCGTTTGGTCATCGTACTTGAGAAATTGTAACTTTATCGTTAGATAGCCGAAACGCGTAAAACGTCTGTACGTACGTACGTGTAAACATGGTTGCGTCGCCGAATAATTCTCGAAATTCCGCTTACCCTGGTTCTGCGTAATTCCTGGAAGTCAGGATCGCTTGGAACAAAAAACCGTGACCAAGGTGGCTTGTCGTTTGACGAGCTTACGGCCGACTCGTGCTTACAATTGCCGCGTCCTCGCGGTTCTACGGGTATTTTAGCAATGATAATGAAAGAAAATCGGGACGATCGGCGGGTATCGCAGGGAAAACGAAAACGTTCGTCCATTGGGACTGAAGGATCGACCTTGTTACTGTTTGCAGGTACGCACGGCTGACCTCGATAGGGCTTTCGCTCGTGTCTAAGGAAGAATGAAAAGGAAACGGAGGAGCCGAAGAAAACGAGAACTGGTGCGTGCCGTAGCTGATCCTGCAGCAGTCGCGCGTTCGCGAAGCGCGGCGTGAAAAAAACTGAGAAAGAAGGAGGGGGCCGAGTTTCCGTTAGCAAGACGAGGAGGGAAACTAGGATCGGATCGAAGGGAAAGAGACGGGACAAGGGTGGAAGAGACGTCGGAAGAAAGCGCGGTGGAAAGCAGAAGAAGGCAGAGGAGGACTGTGTGAAATATAAGGTAAGACGAAGCAAATAGGCCGGAACGGGACGAGAGAGAAACGATCGGAGCAGGATCGGGAACCGACGACGAGCGCGGCGACAAGGAAGACGAGGTGGAGGAATCGTGACACGGGCGCGTGTGCAACAGGCGATTTCTGAGCGATTTATCTTGCCAGGTTTGCAGGTGTTCGCGTGCGTCCTTCGTGGCCTTGTTAACGGGCTTCCTCTTTCTCTAGCCCGCCCCGGATAGGCTTTTATCGTTCCTCTGGCCGGCGACCTTCCTAAAGACGCACCGCGCCGTGAAATAATAGCACGGTTCAAAATAGACGGAAATCAGAGGTCAGATTCGAGAAGCAGGAAAAGAAGAGGAATAGAGAGCGAAATAGCGATGTTACTAATCGCAAGGGGCGAGTGACGTTTCCGTGAAGTTCCAGGGAATCGGAGGAAAGCGCGGTGACGTACGAACCGGTGCGAAAGAGGAAGGATCGGAGAAAGAACGAGGGAAGAAAAGGGGAGGAGGAGGAGGAGGTGGAGGAGGAGGAGGAGGAGGAGGAGGAGGAGGAGGTGGTGGCGGCGGAGGAGGACGAGGAGGAGGTGGAGGAAGAAGAAGAGGAAGAAGAAGAGGAAGAAGAAGAGGAAGAAGAGGAGGAAGAAGTTGGAGCGAAAGAGGTATAACGAAAAAAAGGCGAGGACAAGAAAGAAGGAATACAGGGAGAGACAGAAAGAGATAGGGGAGTAAATGCAGTGAAAGAAGGAAAGGAAGGTGAGGAAGGCGGCGAAAAGAAAGAGCACACGGGTAGACAGGTAGAACGTAAGAGGGAGATAGGAGCGAAGTAAGAGAAGGAATAAGAGGCGGTATAAGGGAGGAGGAGGAGGAGGAGAAGGAGGAG